>CM062522.1:38138816-38500605 GCA_031439585.1 Pterocarpus macrocarpus | reverse complement strand
TCCTTCAAGTTCTTTTGATCATTCATTGGAAACATGTCTTAATCCTTATTGAATTGGTTTCGCTTTGTCCTTTAAGTTCTTTCGGCCATTGAATTGAAACAAGTCTTAATCATTAATGAATTGGTTTCTCTTTGTACTTTAATTTCTTTTGGCCATTGATTGGGAACATGTCTTAATCCATAATGAATTGGTTTCTCTTTGTGCTTTAAGTTCTTTTGGCCATTGATTGGAAACAAGTCTTAATCATTAATGAATTGGTTTCTCTTTGTCCTTTAAGTTCTTTTGGCCATTGATTGGAAACAAGTCTTAATCATTAATGAATTGGTTTCTCTTTGTCCTTTAAGTTCTTTTGGCCATTGATTGGAAACATGTCTTAATCCTTAATGAATTGGTTTCTCTTTGTCCTTTAAGTTCTTTTGGCCATTGATTGCAAACAAGTCTTAATCATTAATGAATTGGTTTCTCTTTGTCCTTTAAGTTCTTTTGGCCATTGATTGGAAACAAGTCTTAATCATTGATGAATTGATTTCTCTTTGTCCTTTAAGTTCTTTTGGCCATTGATTGGAAACATGTCTTAATCCATGGTGAATTGGTTTCTCATTATACTTTAAGTTCTTTGGGCCATTGACTGGAAACAAGTTTTAACCATTAATGAATTGGTTTGTCTTTGTCCTTTAAGTTCTTTTGGCCATTGATTGGAAACAAGTTTGAATCCGTAATGAATTGGTTTCCCTTTGTCCTTTAAGTTCTTTTGGCCATTGATTGGAAACATGTCTTAATCCTTAATGAATTTGTTTCTCTTTGTCCTTTAAGTTCCTTTGGCCATTGATTGGAAGCATGTCTTAATCATTAATGAATTGGTTTCTCTTTGTCCTTTAAGTTCTTTTGGCCATTGATTGGATCCGTGTCTTAATCCTTAATGAATTGGTTTCTCTTTATCTTTTAAGTTCTTTTGGCCATTGATTGGAAACAAGTTTTAATCAATAATGAATTGGTTTCTGTTTGTCCTTTAAGTTCTTAGGGCCATTGACTGGAAACAAGTCTTAGCCATTAATGAATTGGTTTCTCTTTGTCCTTTAAGTTCTTTTGGCCATTGATTGGAAACAAGTCTTAATCATTAATGAATTGGTTTCTCTTTGTCCTTTAAGTTCTTTTGGCCATTGATTGGAAACAAGTCTTAATCATGAATGAATTGGTTTCTCTTTGTCCTTTAATTTTTTTGGCCAATGATGGAAACATGTCTTAAATCTTAATGAATTGGTTTCTCTTTGTCCTTTAAGCTCTTTTGGCCATGGATTGGAAACATGTCTTAATCATTAATGAATTGGTTTCTCTTTGTCCTTTAAGTTCTTAGGGCCATTGACGGGAAACAAGTCTTAACCATTAATGAATTGGTTTCTCTTTGTCCTTTAAGTTCTTTTGGGCATTGATTGGAAACAAGTCTTAATCATTAATGAATTGGTTTCTCTTTGTCCTTTAAGTTCTTTTGGCCATTGATTGGAAACAAGTCTTAATCATTAATGAATTGGTTTATCTTTGTCTTTTAAGTTCTTTTGGCCATTGATTGGAAACATGTCTTAATCTTTAATGAATTGGTTTCTCTTTATCCTTTAAGTTCTTTCGGCCATTGATTGGAAACAAGTCTTAATCATTAATGAATTGGTTTCCCTTTGTCCATTAAGCTCTTTTGGCCATTGATTGGAAACATGTCTTAATCCGTAATGAATTGGTTTCCCTTTGTCCTTTAAGTTCTTTTGGCCATTGATTGGAAACATGTCTTAATCTTTAATGAATTGGTTCCTCACTATCCTTTAAGTTCTTTCGGCCATTGATTAGAAAGAAGTCTTAATCATTAATGAATTGGTTTTTCTTTGTCCTACAAGCTTTTTGGGCCATTGATTGCAAACATGTCTTAATCCTTAATGAATTGGTTTCTCTTTGTCCATAAAGTTCTTTTGACCGTTGATTGGAAACAAGTCTTAATCATTAATGAATTAGTTTCTCTTTGTCCTTTAAGTTTTTTTGGCCATTGATTGAAACCATGTCTTAATCCTTAATGAAATGGTTTCTCTTTTGCCTTTAAGTTCTTTTGGCCATTGATTGGAAACAAGTCTTAATCCTTAATGAATTGGTTTCTCTTTGTCCTTCAAGTTCTTTTGGCCATTCATTGGAAACATGTCTTAATCCTTATTGAATTGGTTTCCCTTTGTCCTTTAATTTCTTTCGGCCATTGATTTGAAACAAGTCTTAATCATTAATGTATTGGTTTCTCTTTGTCCTTTAAGTTGAAACAAGTCTTAACCATTAATAAATTAGTTTCTCTTTGTCCTTTAATTTCTTCTGGCCATTGATTGGAAACAAGTCTTAACCATTAATAAATTAGTTTCTCTTTGTCCTTTAAGTTCTTTTGGCCATTGATTGGAAACAAGTCTGAATTTGTAATGAATTTGTTTCTCTTTGTCCTTTAAGTTCTTTTGGCCATTGATTGGAAACATGTCTTAATCCTTAATGAATTGGTTTCTCTTTGTCCTTTAAGTTCTTTTGGCCATTGATTGGAAACATGTCTTAATCATTAATGAATTGGTTTCTCTTTGTCCTTTAAGTTCTTAGGGCCATTGATTGGAAACAAATCTTAATCATTAATGAATTGGTTTCTCTTTGTCCTTTAAGTTCTTTTGGCCAATGATTCGAAACATGTCTTAATCCTTAATGAATTGATTTTTCTTTGTCCGTTAAATTCTTTCGGCCATTGATTGGAAACAAGTCTTAATCATTGATGAATTGATTTCTCTTTGTCCTTTAAGTTCTTTCGGCCATTGATTGGAAACAAGTCTTAATCATTAATGAATTGGTTTCTCTTTGTCCTTTAAGCTCTTTTGGCCATTGATTGGAAACATGTCTGAATCCGTAATGAATTGGTTTCTCTTTGTTCTTTAAGTTCTTTCGGCCATTGATTGGAAACATGTCTTTATCTTTAATGAATTGGTTCCTCTCTATCCTTTAAGTTTTTTCGGCCATTGATTGGAAAGAAGTCTTAATCATTAATGAATTGGTTTTTCTTTGTCCTATAAGCTCTTTTGACCATTGATTGGAAACATGTCTTAATCCTTAATGAATTGGTTTCCCATTGTCCTTTCAGTTCTTTTGGCCATTGATTGGAAACAAGTCTTAATCATTAACGAATTAGTTTCTCTTTGTCCTTTAAGTTCTTTTTGCCATTGATTGAAAGCATGTCTTAATCCTTAACGAATCGGTTTCTCTTTGACCTTTAAGTTCTTTTGGCCATTGATTGGAAACAAGTCTTAATCCTTAATGAATTGGTTTCTCTTTGTCCTTCAAGTTCTTTTGGCCATTCATTGGAAACATGTCTTAATCCTTATTGAATTGGTTTCCCTTTGTCCTTTAAGTTCTTTCGGCCATTGATTTGAAACAAGTCTTAATCATTAATGAATTGATTTCTCTTTGTCCTTTAAGTTGAAACAAGTCTTAATCATTAATGAATTGGTTTCTCTTTGTCCTTTAAGTTCTTAGGGCCATTGACTGGAAACAAGTCTTAACCATTAATGAATTGGTTTCTCTTTGTCCTTTAATTTCTTTTGGCCATTGATTGGAAACAAGTCTGAATCTGTAATGAATTTGTTTCTCTTTGTCCTTTAAGTTCCTTCGGCCATTGATTGGAAACAAATCTTAATCACTAATGAATTGGTTTCTCTTTGTCCTTTAAGTTCTTTTGGCCATTGATTGGAAACAAGTCTTAATCATTAATGAATTGGTTTCTCTTTGTCCTTTAAGTTCTTAGGGCCGTTGACTGGAAATAAGTCTTAATCATTAATGAATTCTTTCTCTTTGTCCTTTAAGTTCTTTTGGCCATTGATTGGAAACATGTCTTAATCCTTAATGAATTGGTTTTTCTTTGTCCTTTAAGTTCTTTCGGCCATTGATTGCAAACAAGTCTTAATCATTAATGAATTGGTTTCTCTTTGTCCTTTAAGTTCTTTTGGCCATTGATTGGAAACAAGTCTTAATCATTAATGAATTGGTTTCTCTTTGTCCTTTACGTTCTTTTGGCCATTGATTGGAAACATGTCTTAATCATTAATGAATTGGTTTCTCTTTGTCCTTTAAGTTCTTTTGGCCATTGATTGGAAACATGTCTTAATCCTTAATGAATTGGTTCCTCTCTATCCTATAAGTTCTTTCGGACATTGATCGGAAAGAAGTCTTAATCATTAATGAATTGGTTTCTCTTTGTCCTATAAGCTCTTTTGGCCATTGATTGGAAATCTGTCTTAATCTTTAATGAATTGGTTTCTCTTTATCCTTTAAGTTCTTTCGGCCATTGGTTGGAAACAAGTTTGGATTTGCAATGAATTGGTTTCTCTTTGTCCTTTAAGTTCTTTTGGCCATTGATTGGAAACATGTCTTAATCCTTAATGAATTGGTTTCTCTTTGTCCTTTAAGTTCTTTTGGCCATTGATTGGAAACATGTCTTAATCCTTAATGAATTGGTTTCTCTTTACCCTTTAAATTCTTTTGGCCGTTGATCGGAAACAAGTCTTAATCATTAATGAATTGGTTTCTCTTTGTCCTTTAAATTCTTAGGGCCATTGATTGGAAACAAATCTTAATCATTAATGAATTGGTTTCTCTTTGTCCTTTAAGTTCTTTTGGCCATTGATTGGAAACAAGTTTTAATCATTAATGAATTGGTTTCTCTTTGTCCTTTAAGTTCTTAGGGCCATTGACTGGAAACAAGTCCTAATCATTAATGAATTGGTTTCTCTTTGTCCTTTATGTTCTTTTGGCCATTGATTGGAAACATGTCTTAATCTTTAATGAATTGGTTTCTCTTTATCCTTTAAGTTCTTCTGGCCATTGACTGGAAACATGTCTTAATCATTAATGAATTGGTTTCTCTTTGTCCTTTAAGTTCTTTTGGCCATTGATTGGAAACATGTCTTAATCCTTAATGAATTGGTTTCTCTTTGTCCTTTAAGTTCTTTTGGCCATTGATTGGAAACAAGTCTTAATCATTAATGAATTGGTTTCCCTTTATCTTTTAAGTTCTTTTGGCCATTGATTGGAAACAAGTCTTAATCATTAATGAATTGGTTTCTCTTTGTCCTTTAAGTTCTTTTGGCCATTGATTGGAAACAAGTCTTAATCATTAATGAATTGGTTTCTCTTTGTCCTTTAAGTTCTTTTGGCCAATGATTGGAAACATGTCTTAATCCTTAATGAATTGGTTTTTCTTTGTCCTTTAAGTTCTTTCGGCCATTGATTGCAAACAAGTCTTAATCATTAATGAATTGGTTTCTCTTTGTCCTTTAAGTTCTTTTGGCCATTGATTGGAAACATGTCTTAATCCGTAATGAATTACTTTCTCTTTGTCCTTTAAGTTCTTTTGGCCATTGATTGGAAACATGTCTTAATCCGTGGTGAATTGGTCTCTCATTATACTTTAAGTTCTTAGGGCCAATGACTGGAAACAAGTTTAAACCATTAATGAATTGGTTTGTCTTTGTCCTTTAAGTTCTTTTGGCCATTGATTGGAAACAAGTTTGAATCCGTAATGAATTGGTTTCCCTTTGTCCTTTAAGTTCTTTTGGCCATTGATTGGAAACATGTCTTAATCCTTAATGAATTGGTTTCCCTTTGTCCCTTAAGTTCCTTTGGCCATTGATTGGAAACATGTCTTAATCCTTAATAAAATGGTTTCTCTTTGTCCTTTAAGTTCTTTTGGCCATTGGTTGGAAACAAGTCTTCATCCTAGTGAATTGGTTTCTCGTTGTCCTCGAAGTTCTTTTGGCCAATGATTGGAAACATGTCTTAATCCTTAATGAATTGGTTTTTCTTTGTCCTTTAAGTTCTTTCGGCCATTGATTGCAAACAAGTCTTAATCATTAATGAATTGGTTTCTCTTTGTCCTTTAAGTTCTTTTGGCCATTGATTGGAAACATGTCTTAATCCTTAATGAATTGGTTTCTCTTTGTCCTTTAAGTTCTTTTGGCCATTGATTGGAAAGAAGTCTTAATCATTAATGAATTGGTTTCTCTTTGTCCTTTAAGTTCCTAGGGCCATTGACTGGAAACAAATCTTGGCCATTAATGAATTGGTTTCTCTTTGTGCTTTAAGTTCTTTTGGCCATTGATTGGAAACAAGTCTTAATCTTTAATGAATTGGTTTCTCTTTATCCTTTAAGTTCCTTCGGCCATTGATTGGAAATATGTCTTAATCTTTAATGAATTGGTTCCTCTCTATCCTTTAAGTTCTTTCGGCCATTGATTGGAAAGAAGTCTTAATCATTAATGAATTGGTTTTTCTTTGTCCTATAAGCTCTTTTGGCCATTGATTGGAAACATGTCTTAATCCTTAATGAATTGGTTTCTCTTTGTCCTTTAAGTTCTTTTGGCCATTGATTGGAAACAAGTCTTAATCATTAACGAATTAGTTTCTCTTTGTCCTTTAAGTTCTTTTTGCCATTGATTGAAAGCATGTCTTAATCCTTAACGAATCGGTTTCTCTTTGACCTTTAAGTTCTTTTGGCCATTGATTGGAAACAAGTCTTAATCATTAATGAATTGATTTCTCTTTGTCCTTCAAGTTCTTTTGGCCATTCATTGGAAACATGTCTTAATCCTTATTGAATTGGTTTCCCTTTGTCTCTTAAGTTCTTTCGGCCATTGATTTGAAACAAGTCTTAATCGTTAGTGAATTGATTTCTCTTTGTCCTTTAAGTTCTTTTGGCCATTGATTGGAAACAAGTCTTAATCATTAATGAATTGGTTTCTCTTTGTCCTTTAAGTTCTTTTGGCCATTGATTGGAAACATGTCTTAATCCTTAATGAATTGGTTTCTCTTTGTCCTTTAAGTTCTTTTGGCCATTGATTGGAAACAAGTCTGAATTTGTAATGAATTTGTTTCTCTTTGTCCTTTAAGTTCTTTTGGCCATTGATTGGAAACAAGTCGTAATCCTTAATGAATTGGTTTCTCTTTGTCCTTTAAGTTCTTATGGCCATTGACCGGAAACAAGTCTTAACCATTAATGAATTGGTTTCTCTTTGTCCTTTAAGTTCTTGTGGCCATTGATTGGAAACAAGTCTGAATCTGTAATGAATTGGTTTCTCTTTGTCCTTTAAGTTCTTTTGGCCATTGATTGGAAACATGTCTTAATCCTTAATGAATTGGTTTCTCTTTGTCCTTTAAGTTCTTTCGGCCATTGATTGGAAACAAGTCTTAATCATTAATGAATTGGTTTCTCTTTGTCCTTTAAGTTCTTTTGGCCATTGATTGGAAACATGTCTTAATCCTTAATGAATTGGTTTCTCTTTGTCCTTTAAGTTCTTTTGGCCATTGATTGGAAACAAGTCTTAATCATTAATGAATTGGTTTCTCTTTGTCCTTTAAGTTCTTTTGGCCATTGATTGGAAACATGTCTTAATCCTTAATGAATTGGTTTCTCTTTGTCCTTTAAGTTCTTTTGGCCATTGATTGGAAACATGTCTTAATCCTTAATGAATTGGTTTCTCTTTGTCCTTTAAGTTCTTTTGGCCATTGATTGGAAACAAGTCTTAATCCTTAATGAATTGGTTTCTCTTTGTCCTTTAAGTTCTTTTGGCCATTGATTGGAAACATGTCTTAATCCTTAATGAATTGGTTTCTCTTTGTCCTTTAAGTTCTTTTGGCCATTGATTGGAAACAAGTCTTAATCATTAATGAATTGGTTTCTCTTTGTCCTTTAAGTTCTTTTGGCCATTGATTGCAAACATGTCTTAATCCTTAATGAATTGGTTTCTCTTTGTCCTTTAAGTTCTTTTGGCCATTGATTGGAAACATGTCTTAATCCTTAATAAAATGGTTTCTCTTTGTCCTTTAAGTTCTTTTGGCCATTGATTGGAAACAAGTCTTAATCATTAATGAATTGGTTTCTCTTTGTCCTTTAAGTTCTTTTGGCCATTGATTGGAAACATGTCTTAATCCTTAATGAATTGGTTTCTCTTTGTCCTTTAAGTTCTTTTGGCCATTGATTGCAAACAAGTCTTAATCATTAATGAATTGGTTTCTCTTTGTCCTTTAAGTTCTTTTGGCCATTGATTGGAAACATGTCTTAATCCTTAATGAATTGGTTTCTCTTTGTCCTTTATGTTCTTTTGGCCATTGATTGGAAACATGTCTTAATCCTTAATAAAATGGTTTCTCTTTGTCCTTTAAGTTCTTTTGGCCATTGGTTGGAAACAAGTCTTCATCCTAGTGAATTGGTTTTTCTTTGTCCTTTAAGTTCTTTCGGCCATTGATTGCAAACAAGTCTTAATCATTAATGAATTGGTTTCTCTTTGTCCTTTAAGTTCTTTTGGCCATTGATTGCAAACAAGTCTTAATCATTAATGAATTGGTTTCTCTTTGTCCTTTAAGTTCTTTTGGCCATTGATTGGAAACATGTCTTAATCCTTAATGAATTGGTTTCTCTTTGTCCTTTAAGTTCTTTTGGCCATTGATTGGAAACAAGTCTTAATCATTAATGAATTGGTTTCTCTTTGTCCTTTAAGTTCTTTTGGCCATTGATTGGAAACAAGTCTTAATCCTTAATGAATTGGTTTCTCTTTGTCCTTTACGTTCTTTTGGCCATTGATTGGAAACATGTCTTAATCCTTAATGAATTGGTTTCTCTTTGTCCTTTAAGTTCTTTTGGCCATTGATTGGAAACAAGTCTTAATCATTAATGAATTGGTTTCTCTTTGTCCTTTAAGTTCTTTTGGCCATTGATTGGAAACATGTCTTAATCCTTAATGAATTGGTTTCTCTTTGTCCTTTAAGTTCTTTTGGCCATTGATTGGAAACAAGTCTTAATCATTAATGAATTGGTTTCTCTTTGTCCTTTAAGTTCTTTTGGCCATTGATTGGAAACATGTCTTAATCCTTAATGAATTGGTTTCTCTTTGTCCTTTAAGTTCTTTTGGCCATTGATTGGAAACAAGTCTTAATCATTAATGAATTGGTTTCTCTTTGTCCTTTAAGTTCTTTTGGCCATTGATTGGAAACATGTCTTAATCCTTAATGAATTGGTTTCTCTTTGTCCTTTCAGTTCTTTTGGCCATGGATTGGAAACAAGTCTTAATCCGTGATGAATGGGTTTCTCTTTGTCCTTTAAGTTCTTTTGGCCATTGATTGGAAACATGTCTTAATCCTTAATGAATTGGTTTCTCTTTGTCCTTTAAGTTCTTTTGGCCATTGATTGGAAACATGTCTTAATCCTTAATGAATTGGTTTCTCTTTGTCCTTTAAGTTCTTTTGGCCATTGATTGGAAACAAGTCTTAATCATTAATGAATTGGTTTCTCTTTGTCCTTTAAGTTCTTTTGGCCATTGATTGCAAACATGTCTTAATCCTTAATGAATTGGTTTCTCTTTGTCCTTTAAGTTCTTTTGGCCATTGATTGGAAACATGTCTTAATCTTTAATGAATTGGTTTCTCTTTGTCCTTTAAGTTCTTTTGGCCATTGATTGGAAACAAGTCTTAATCATTAATGAATTGGTTTCTCTTTGTCCTTTAAGTTCTTTTGGCCATTGATTGGAAACATGTCTTAATCATTAATGAATTGGTTTCTCTTTGTCCTTTAAGTTCTTTTGGCCATTGATTGGAAACATGTCTTAATCCTTAATGAATTGGTTTCTCTTTGTCCTTTAAGTTCTTTTGGCCATTGATTGGAAACATGTCTTAATCCTTAATGAATTGGTTTCTCTTTGTCCTTTAAGTTCTTTTGGCCATTGATTGGAAACAAGTCTTAATCATTAATGAATTGGTTTCTCTTTGTCCTTTAAGTTCTTTTGGCCATTGATTGGAAATATGTCTTAATCTTTAATGAATTGGTTTCTCTTTGTCCTTTAAGTTCTTTCGGCCATTGATTGGAAACAAGTCTTAATCGTTAATGAATTGGTTTCTCTTTGTCCTTTAAGTTCTTTTGGCCATTGATTGGAAACATGTCTTAATCCTTAATGAATTGGTTTCTCTTTCACCTTCAAGTTCTTTTGGCCATTGATTTGAAACAAGTTTTAATCATTAATGAATTGGTTAATGAATTGGTTTCTCTTTATCCTTTAAGTTCTTTTGGCCATTGATTGGAAACAAGTCTTAATCATTAATGAATTGGTTTCTCTTTGTCCTTTAAGTTCTTAGGGCCATTGACTGGAAACAAGTCTTAACCATTAATGAATTGGTTTCTCTTTGTCCTTTAAGTTCTTTTGGCCATTGATTGGAAACAAGTCTTAATCATTAATGAATTGGTTTCTCTTTGTCCTTTAAGTTCTTTTGGCCATTGATTGGAAACAAGTCTTAATCATTAATGAATTGGTTTCTCTTTGTCCTTTAAGTTCTTTTGGCCATTGATTGGAAACAAGTCTTAACCATTAATGAATTGGTTTCTCTTTGTCCTTTAAGTTCTTTTGGCCATTGATTGGAAACAAGTCTGAATCTGTAATGAATTGGTTTCTCTTTGTCCTTTAAGTTCTTTTGGCCATTGATTGGAAACATGTCTTAATTCGTAATGAATTGGTTTCTCTTTGTCCTTTAAGTTCTTTTGGCCATTGATTGGAAACAAGTCTTAATCATTAATGAATTGGTTTCTCTTTGTCCTTTAAGTTCTTTTGGCCATTGATTGGAAACATGTCTTAATCCTTAATGAATTGGTTTCTCTTTGTCCTTTAAGTTCTTTTGGCCATTGATTGCAAACAAGTCTTAATCATTAATGAATTGGTTTCTCTTTGTCCTTTAAGTTCTTTTGGCCATTGATTGGAAACATGTCTTAATCCTTAATGAATTGGTTTCTCTTTGTCCTTTAAGTTCTTTTGGCCATTGATTGAAAGATGTCTTAATCCTTAATGAATTGGTTTCTCTTTGTCCTTTAAGTTCTTTTGGCCATTGATTGGAAACATGTCTTAATCCTTAATGAATTGGTTTCTCATTGTCCTTTAAGTTCTTTTGGCCAATGATTGGAAACATGTCTTAATCCTTAATGAATTGGTTTCTCTTTGTCCTTTAAGTTCTTTTGGCCATTGATTGGAAACAAGTCTTAATCATTAATGAATTGGTTTCTCTTTGTCCTTTAAGTTCTTTTGGCCATTGATTGGAAACATGTCTTAATCCTTAATGAATTGGTTTCTCTTTGTCCTTTAAGTTCTTTTGGCCATTGATTGGAAACATGTCTTAATCCTTAATGAATTGGTTTCTCTTTGTCCTTTAAGTTCTTTTGGCCGTTGATTGGAAACATGTCTTAATCCTTAATGAATTGGTTTCTCTTTGTCCTATAAGTTCTTTTGGCCATTGATTGGAAACAAGTCTTAATCATTAATGAATTGGTTTCTCTTTGTCCTTTAAGTTCTTTTGGCGAGATATTGGAAACATGTCTTAGTCGTTAATTAATTGGTTTCTATTTGTCCTTTAAGTTCTTTTGGCCATTGATTGGAAACAAGTCTTAGTCATTAATGAATTAGTTGTTCTTTGTCCTTTAAGTTCTTTTGGCCATTGATTGGAAACAAGTCTTAATCCTTAATGAATTGGTTTCTCTTTGTCCTTTAAGTTCTTTTGGCCATTGATTGGAAACATGTCTTAATCATTAATGAATTGGTTTCTCTTTGTCCTTTAAGTTCTTTTGGCCATTGATTGGAAACAAGTCTTAATCCTTAATGAATTAGTTTCTCTTTGTCCTTTAATTGCTTTTGGCCATTGATTGGAAACAAATCTTAATCGTTAATGAATTGATTTCTTTTTGTCCTTTAAGTTATTTTGGCCATTGATTGGAAATTTGTCTTAATCATTAATGAATTGGTTTCTCTTTGTCCTTTAAGTTCTTTTGGCCATTGATTGGAAACATATTTTAATCCGTAATAATGAATTGGTTTCTCTTTGTTATTTAAGTTCTTTTGGCCATTGATTGGAAACAAGTTTTAATCCTTAATGAATTGGTTTCTCTTTGTCCTTTAAGTGCTTTTGGCCATTGAACCGAAACAAGTGTTAATTCGTAGTGAATTGGTTTCTCTTTGTCCTTTTAGTTCTTTTGTCCATTGATTGGAAACATCTCGTAATTCTTAATGAATTATTTTCCCTTTGTCCTTTAATTTTCTTTGGCCCTTTGTTTGGAAACATGTCTTAATCCTTAATGAATTGGTTTCTCTTTGTCCTTTAACTTCTCCTGGCCCTTGATTGGAAAGAAGTCTTAATCCGCACTAAATTGGTTTCTCTTTATGCTTTGAGATCTTTTCGCCATTGGTTGGAAACATGTCTTAATCCTTAATGAACTGGTTTCTCTTTGTCCTTTAAGATCTTTTCGCCATTGATTGGAAACATGTCTTAATCATTAATGAATTGGTTTCTCTTTGTCCTTTAAGTTCTTTTGGCCATTGATTGGAAACAAGTCTTAATCCTTAATGAATTGCTGTCTCTTTGTCCTTTAAGTTCTTTTGGCCATTGATTGGAAACATGTCTTAATCCTTAATGAATTGGTTTCTCTTTGTCCTTTAAGTTCTTTTGCCCATTGATTGGAAACATGTCTTAATCCTTAATGGATTGGTTTCTCTTTGTCCTTTAAGTTCTTTTGGCCATTGATTGGAAACAAGTCTTAATCATTAATGAATTGGTTTCTCTTTGTCCTTTAAGTGCTTTTGGCCATTGATTGGAAACATGTCTTAATCCTTAATGAATTGGTTTCTCTTTGCCCTTTAAGTTCTCATGGCCCGTGAGTGGAAACAAGTCTTAATCCGTAATGAATTGGTTTCTCTTTGTCCTTTAAGTTCTTTTGGCCATTGATTGGAAACATGTCTTAATCCTTAATGAATTGGTTTCTCTTTGTCCTTTAAGTTCTTTTGGCCGTTGATTGGAAATTGGTCTTAATTTGTAATAAACCGGTTTCTCTTTGTCCTTTAAGTTCTTTGGCCATTGATTGGAAACATATCTTAATCCGTAATAATGAATTGGTTTCTCGTCGTCCTTTAAGTTCTTTTGGCCATTGATTGGAAACATGTCTTAATCCTTAATGAATTAGTTTCTCTTTGTCCTTTAAGTTCTTTTGGCCATTGATTGGAAACAAGTCTTAATCATTAATGAATTGGTTTCTCTTTGTCCTTTAAGTTCTTGTGGCCATTGATTGGAAACATGTCTTAATCCGTAATGAATTACTTTCTCTTTATCCTTTAATTTCTTTTGGCCATTGATTGGAAACATGTCTTAATCCTTAATAAAATGGTTTCTCTTTGTCCTTTAAGTTCTTTTGGCCATTGATTGGAAACAAGTCTTAATCATTAATGAATTGGTTTCTCTTTATTCAGTAAGATCTTTTGGCCATTGATTGGAAACATGTCTTAATCCTTAATGAATTGGTTTCTCTTTGTCCTTTAAGTTCTTTTGGCCATTGATTGGAAACATGTCTTAATCCTTAATGAATTGGTTTCTCTTTGTCCTTTAAGTTCTTTTGGCCATTGATTGGAAACAAGTCTTAATCCTTAATGAATTGGTTTCTCTTTGTCCTTTAAGTTCTTTTGGCCATTGATTGGAAACAAGTCTTAATCATTAATGAAATGGTTTCTCTTTGTCCTTTTCATTCTTTTGGCCGTTGATGGGAAACAGGTCTGAATCATTAATGAAATGATTTCTCTTTGTCCTTTAAGTTCTTTTGGCCATTGATTGGAAACAAATCCTAATTCTTCATGAATTGGTTTCTCTTTGTACTGTAAGTTCTTTTGGTCGTTGATTGGAAACATGTCTTAATCCTTAATGAATTAGTTTCTCTTTGTCCTTTAAGTTCTTTTGGCCATTGATTGGAAACATGTCTTAATCCTTAATGAATTGGTTTCTCTTTGTCCTTTAAGTTCTTTTGGCCATTGATTGGAAACAAGTCTTAATCCTTCATGAATTGGTTTCTCTTTGTCCTGTAAGTTCTTTTGGCCGTTGATTGGAAACATGTCTTAATCCTTAATGAATTGGTTTCTCTTTGTCCTTTAAGTTCTTTTGGCCATTGATTGGAAACATGTCTTAATCCTTAATGAATTGGTTTCTCTTTGTCCTTTAAGTTCTTTTGGCCATTGATTGGAAACATGTCTTAATCCTTAATGAATTGGTTTCTCTTTGTCCTTTAAGTTCTTTTGGCCATTGATTGGAAACATGTCTTAATCCTTAATGAATTGGTTTCTCTTTGTCCTTTAAGTTCTTTTGGCCATTGATTGGAAACAAGTCTTAATCATTAATGAATTGGTTTCTCTTTGTCCTTTAAGTTCTTTTGGCCATTGATTGGAAACATGTCTTAATCCGTAATGAATTGGTTTCTCTTTGTCCTTTAAGTTCTTTTGCCCATTGATTGGAATTATGTCTTAATCCTTAACGAATTGGTTTCTCTTTGTCCTTTAAGTTCTATTGGCCATTGATTGGAAACAAGTCTTGATCATTAATGAATTGATTTCTCTTCGTCCTTTAAGTTCTTTTGGCCAAAGATTGGAAACATGTCTTAAACCTTAAAGAATTGATTTTTCTTTGTCCTTTAACTTCTCATCGCCCTTGATTTGAAACAAGTCTTCATCCATGATAAATTGATTTCTCTTTGTCCTTTGAGGTATTTTTGCCATTGATTGGAATCATGTCTTAATCCTTAATGAATGGGTTTCTCTTTGTCCTTTAAGTTCTTTTGGCCATTGATGGGAAACATGTCTGGATCCTTAATGAATTAGTTTCTCTTTGTCCTTTAAGTTCTTTTGGCCATTCATTGGAAACATGTATTAATCCTTAATGAATTGGCTCCTCTTTGTCCTTTAAGTTCTCTTGGCCCTTGATTGGAAACAAGTCTAAACCCATAATAAATTGGTTTCTCTTTCTCCTTTAAGTTCTTGTTGCCATTGATTGGAAACATGTCTTAATCCTTAATGAATTGGTTTCCCTTTGTCCCTTAAGTTCTTTTGGCCATAGATTGGAAGCGTGTCTTCATCCTTAATGATTTGGTTTCTCTTTGTCCCTTAAATTTCTTCAGCCCTTCATTGGAAACAAGTCCTAATCTGCAATGAATTCATTTCCCTTTGTCCTTTATGTTCTTTTGGCTATTGATTGGAAACATGCCTTAGTCCTTAATGAATTGATTTCTCTTTGTCCTTTAAGTTTCTTTTGCCCTTGATTGGAAACATGTCATTATCCATAATGAATTGGTTTCTCTTTGTCCTTTATGTTCTTTTGGTCCTTGATTCGAAACAAGTCTTTATCTGTAATGACTTGCTTTCCCTTTGTCCTTTAAGTTCTTTTGCCCATTGATTGGAAATATGTCTTAATCCTTAATGAATTGGTTTCTCTTTGTCCTTTAATTTCTTCTGGCGAATGATTGGAAACATGCCTTAACCCTCAATGAATTGGTTTCTCTTTGTCCTTTAAGTTCTCTTGGTGCTTGATTGGAAACAAGTCTTAATCCGTAATAAATTGGTTTCTCTTTGTCCTTTGTGGTCCTTTCGCCATTGATTGGAGTCATGTCTTAATCCTTAATGAATTGGTTTCTCTTTGTCCTTTAATTTCTTTTGGCCAATGATGGTAAACATGTCTGGATCCCTAATAAATTAGTTTCTCTTTGTCCTTTAAGTTCTTTTTGCCATTGATTGCAAACATGTCTTAATCCTTAATGAATTGGTTTCTCTTTGTCCTTTAAGTTCTCTTGGCCCTTGATTAGAAACAAGTCTAAATCCGTAATAAATTAGTTTCTCTTTGTCCTTTAATTACTTTTCGCAATTGATTGGAAACATGTCTTAATCCTTAAGTTTCCCTTTGTCATTTAAGTTCTTTTGGCCATTGATTGGAAATATATCTTAATCCTTAATGAATTGGTTCCTCTTTGTCCTTTAAGTTCTTTTGGCTATTGATTGGAAACATGTCTTAATCCTTAATGATTTGCTTTCTCTTTGTCCTTTAAATTTCTTTGGCCCTTGATTGGAAATAAGTCTTAATCCATAAAAAATAGGTTTCTCTTCGGCCTTTGAGGTCTTTTCGCCATTGATTGGAAGCGTGCCTTAATCCTTTCTGAATTGGTTTCTCTTTGTCCTTCAAGTTCTCTTGGCCATTGATTGGAAACATATCTTGATCCTTAATGAATTGGTTTCTTATTGTCCTTTAAGTTCTTTTCGCCATTGATTAGAAACTTGTCTTAATCCTTAATGAATTGGTTTCCCTTTGCCCTTTAAGTTCTTTTGGCCATTTTTGAAACATGTCCTAATCCTTAATGAATTCATTTCTCTTTGTCCTTTAAGTTTCTTTGGACCTTGATTGGAAACAAGTCCTAATCTGCAATGAATTAGTTTCTCTTTGTCCTTTAAGTTCTCTTGGCCCTTGATTAGAAACAAGTCTAAATCCGTAATGAATTAGTTTCTCTTTGTCCTTGAAATTCTTTTGGCCGTTGATTGGAAACATGTCTTAATCCTCAATGAATTGGTTTGTCTTTGTCCCTTAAGTTCTTTTGCCCGTTGATTGGAAACATGTCTTGATCCTTAATGAATTTGTTTCTCTTTGTCCTTTAAGTTCTCTTAGGCATTGATTGGAAACATGTCTTGCTCCTGAATGAGTTGGTTTGTCATTGTCCTTTAAGTTCTTTTGGCCATTGATCGGAGACATGTCTTAATCCTTATTGAATTGGTTTCCCTTTGTCCTTTAAGTTATTTTGGCCATTGATTTGAAACAAGTCTTAATCATTAATGAATTGGTTTCTCTTTGTCCTTTAAGTTCTTTTGACCATTGATTGGAAACATGTCTTAATCTTTGATGAATTGGTTTCTATTTGTCCTTAAGTTCTTTATTGATTGAAACAAGTCCTAATCCTTAATGAATTGGTT
The DNA here is from genome assembly GCA_031439585.1 of Pterocarpus macrocarpus. Taxonomy (NCBI): domain Eukaryota; kingdom Viridiplantae; phylum Streptophyta; class Magnoliopsida; order Fabales; family Fabaceae; genus Pterocarpus; species Pterocarpus macrocarpus. The sequence continues at coordinate 38,483,767 of CM062522.1, read as the reverse complement.
TTACTTTGACCTTTAATTGCTTTTGGCCAACGATTGGAAACATGTCTTAATCCTTAATCAATTGGTTTCTCTTTGCCCTTTAAGTTCTCATGGCCCGTGATTGGAAACAAGTCTTAATCCGTAATAAATTGGTTTCTCTTTGACCTTTAATTGCTTTTGACCAACGATTGGAAACATGTCTTAATCCTTAATGAATTGGTTTCTCTTTGTCCTTTAAGTTCTCTTGGCCCGTGATTGGAAATTGGTCTTAATCCGTAATAAATTGGTTTCTCTTTGTCCTTTAAGTTCTTTTGGCCATTCATTGGAAACATATTTTAATCCGTAATAATGAATTGGTTTCTCTTTGTCCTTTAAGTTCTTTTGGCCATTGATTGGAAACGAGTCTTAATCTTAATGAATTGGTTTCTGCTTTAAGTTTCTTCGGCCCTTGATTGGAAACAAGTCCTAATCCGTAATGAATTGGTTTCTCCTTGTCCTTTAAGTTCTTTTGTCCATTGATTGGAAACATGTCTTAATCCTTAATGAGTTATTTTCTCTTTGTCCTTTAATTTCCTTTGGCCCTTGTTTGGAAACATGTCTTAATCCTTAATGAATTGGTTTCTCTTTGTCCTTTAACTTCTCCTGGCCCTTGATTGGAAAGAAGTCTTAATCCGCAATAAATTGGTTTCTCTTTATGCTTTGAGATCTTTTCGCCATTGGTTGGAAACATGTCTTAATCCTTAATGAACTGGTTTCTCTTTGTCCTTTAAGATCTTTTCGCCATTGATTCGAAACATGTCTTAATCATTAATGAATTGGTTTCTCTTTGTCCTTTAAGTTCTTTTGGCCATTGATTGGAAACAAGTCTTAATCCTTAATGAATTGCTGTCTCTTTGTTCTTTAAGTTCTTTTGGCCAGTGATTGGACACATGTCTTAATCTTTGTTGAATTGGTTTCCCTTTGTCCTTTAAGTTCTTTTGGCCATTGATTGGAAACATGTCTTAATCTTTAATGGATTGGTTTCTATTTGTCCTTTATGTTCACGTCCTAATCCTTAATGAATTGGTTTTACTTTGACCTTTAATTGCTTTTGGCCAACGATTGGAAACATGTCTTAATCCTTAATGAATTGGTTTCTCTTTGCCCTTTAAGTTCTCTTGGCCTGTGATTGGAAATTGGTCTTAATCCGTAATAAACCGGTTTCTCTTTGTCCTTTAAGTTCTTTTGGCCATTGATTGGAAAGATATCTTAATCCGTAATAATGAATTGGTTTCTCGTTGTCCTTTAAGTTCTTTTGGCCATTGATTGGAAACAAGTCTTAATCTTAATAAATTGGTTTCTGCTTTAAGTTTCTTTGGCCCTTGATTGGAAACAAGTCCTAATCCGTAATCAATTGGTTTCTCCTTGTCCTTTAAGTTCTGTTGTCCATTGATTGGAAACATGTCTTAATCCTTAATGAATTATTTTCTCTTTGTCCTTTAATTTTCTTTGGCCCTTGATTGGAAACATGTCTTAATCCTTAATGAATTGGTTTCTCTTTGTCCCTTAACTTCTCCTGGCCCTTGATTGGGAAGAAGTCTTAATCCGCAATAAATTGGTTTCTCTTTATGCTTTGAGATCTTTTCGCAATTGGTTGGAAACATGTCTTAATCCTTAATGAACCGGTTTCTCTTTGTCCTTTAGGTTCTTTTTGCCATTGATCGGAAACATGTCTTGATCCTTAATGAATTAGTTTCTCTTTGTCCTTTTGGTTCTTTTCACCATTATGAATTAGTTTCTCTTTGTCCTTTAAGTTCTTTTGGCCATTGATTGGTAATATGTCTTAATCCTTAATGAATTGGTTTCTCTTAGTCCTTTAAGTTTCTTTAGCCCTTAATTGGAAACATGTCCTAATCCGTAATGAATTGATTTCCCTTTGTCCTTTAAGTTATTTTGGCCCTTGATTGGAAACAAGTCTTAATTCCTAATGTCTTGGTTTCTGTTTGTCCTTTAAGTTTCTTTGGCCCTTGATTGGAAATAAGTCTTAATCCTTAACGAATTAGTTTCTCTTTATTCTTTATGTTCTTTCGGCCGTTGATTGGAAACATGTCATAATCCTTAATGAATTGGTTTCTATTTGTCCTTTAAGTTCATTTGGCCATTGATTGGAAACAAGTCTTAAACTTTCATGAATTGGTTTCTCTTTGCCCTCTAAGTTCTTTGGCCGATGATTGGAAACATGTCTTCATCCTTAATGAATTGCTTTTTCTTTATCTTTTAAGTTCTTTTGCCTGTTGATTGGAAACATGTCTTGATCCTTAATGAATTGGTTTCTCTTTGCCCTTTAAGTTCTTTTTGCCATTGGTTGGAAACATGTCTTAATCCTTGATGAATTGGTTTCCCTTTGTCTGTTAAGTTCTTTTGGCCATTCCTTGGAAACATGTCCTAATCCTTAAGGAATTGGTTTCTCCTTGTCCTTTTAGTTTCTTTGGACCTTAATTGGAAACAAGTCCTAATCCTTAATGAATTGGATTCTCTTTGTCCTTTAAGTTCTTTCGGCATTTGATTGGAAACAAGTCTTTATTCGTAATGACTTGGTTTCTCTTTGTCCTTTAAGTTCTTTTGCCCATTGATTGGAAATATGTCTTAATCCTTAATGAATTGGTTTCTCTTTGTCCTTTAAGTTCTTTTGGCCATTGATTGGAAACAAGTCTTAATCCTTAATGAATTGGTATCTCTTTGTCCTTTAAGTTCTTTTAGCCAATGATTGGAAACCTGTCTTAATCCTTAATGAATTAGTTTCTCTTTGTCCTTTAACTTCTCATCGCCCTTGATTTGAAACAAGTCTTCATCCATGATAAATTGATTTCTCTTTGTCCTTTGAGGTATTTTTGTCGTTGATTGGAATCATGTCTTAATCCTTAATGAATGGGTTTCTCTTTGTCCTTTAAGTTCTTTTGGCCATTGATGGGAAACATGTCTGGATCCTTAATGAATTGGTTTCTCTTTGTCCTTTAAGTTCTTTTGGCCATTGATTGGAAACATGTATTAATCCTTAATGAATTGGCTCCTCTTTGTCCTTTAAGTTCTCTTGGCCCTTGATTAGAAACAAGTCTACACACATAATAAATTGGTTCCTCTTTCTCCTTTAGGTTCTTGTTGCCATTGATTGGAAACATGTCTTAATCCTTAATGAATTGGTTTCCCTTTGTCCCTTAAGTTCTTTTGGCCATAGATTGGAAGCGTGTCTTCATCCTTAATGATTTGGTTTCTCTTTGTCCCTTAAATTTCTTCAGCCCTTGATTGGAAACAAGTCCAAATTCGCAATGAATTCATTTCCCTTTGTCCTTTATGTTCTTTTGGCTGTAGATTGGAAACATGCCTTAGTCCTTAATGAATTGGTTTCTCTTTGTCCTTTAAGTTTCTTTTGCCCTTGATTGGAAACATGTCATTATCCATAATGAATTGGTTTCTCTTTCTCCTTTATGTTTTTTGGTCCTTGATTCGAAACAAGTCTTTATCTGTAATGACTTGCTTTCCCTTTGTCCTTTAAGTTCTTTTGCCCATTGATTGGAAATATGTCTTAATCCTTAATGAATTGGTTTCTCTTTGTCCTTTAAGTTCTTTTGGCCATTGATTGGAAACATGTCTTAATCCTTAATGAATTCGTTGTTTCTCTTTGTGCTTTAAGTTTCTTTGGCCCCTGATTGGAAACATGTCATTATCCATAATGAATTGGTTTCTCTTTGTTCTTTAAGTTCTTTTGGCACTTGATTCGAAACAAGTCTTTATCTGTAATGACTTGCTTTCCCTTTGTCCTTTAAGTTCTTTTGCCCATTGATTGGAAACTTGTCTTAATCCTTAATGAATGGTTTCTCTTTGTACTTTAAATTCTTTTGGCAAATGATTGGAAACATGTCTTAATCCTCATTGAATTCCTTTAAGCTCTCTTGGCGCTTAATTGGAAACAAGTCTTAATCCGTAATAAATTAGTTTCTTTTTGTCCTTTGTGGTCCTTTCACCATTGATTAGAATCATGTCTTAATCCTTAATGAATTGGTTTCTCTTTGTCCTTTAATTTCTTTTGGCGGTTGATGGAAAACATGTCTGGATCCCTAATGAATTAGTTTCTCTTTGTCCTTTAAGTTCTTTTTGCCATTGATTGGAAACATGTCTTAATCCTTAATGAATTGGTTTCTCTTTGTCCTTCAAGTTCTTTTGGCCATTGATTGGAAACATATCTTAATCCTTAATGAAATTGGTTTCTCTTCTTCCTTTAATTTCTCTTGGCCATTGATTGAAAACAAGTTTAAATCCGAAATACATTGGTTTCTCTTTGTTCTTTACGTTCTTTTCACCATTGAATGGAAACATGCCCTAATCCTTAATGAATTGGTTTCTCTTTGTCCTTTAAGTTGTCTTGGCCCTTGATTGCAAACAAGTCTAAATCCATAATAAATTGGTTTCTCTTTGTCCTTTAAGCTATTTTGGCCATTGATTGGAAACATGTCCTAATCTTTAATGAATTGGTTTCTCTTTGTCCCTTAAGTTTCCTAGGCCCTTGATTGGAAACAAGTCCAAATCCGTAATGAATTGGTTTCTCTTTGTCCTTTAAGTTCTTTTGGGCAATGATTGGGAACATGTCTTCATCCTTAATGAATTGGTTTCTCTTTGTCCTTTAAATTTCTTCGGCCCTTGATTGGAAACATGTCGTAATCCGTAATGAATTGGTTACTCTTTGTCCTTGAAGTCCTTTTGGCCACTAACTAGAAACATGTCTTAATCCTTTGTGAATTGGTTTCTCTTTGTCCTTTAAGTTTCGTTGGCCCTTCATTTGAAACATGTCCTAATCCATAATGACTTGGTTTCTCTTTGTCCTTTAAGTTCTTTTGGCCCTTGATTGGAAACAAGCCTTGATCCGTAATGAGTTGGTTTCTTTTTTTCGTTTATGTTGTTTTGGCCCGTCATTGAAAGAATTCTTAATCCTTAAAGAATTGGTTTCTCTTTATTCTTTATGTTCTTTTCGCCATTAATTGGAAACATGTCTTAATCTTTAAAGAATTGGTTTCTGTTTGTCCTTTATGTTCATGTCTTAATTCTTAATGAATTTGTTTCACTTTGACCTTTAATTACTTTTGGCCAGTGGTTGGAAGCATGTCTTGATCCTTAATGAATTGGTTTCTCTTTGCCCTTTAAGTTCTCTTGGCCCGTGATTGGAAACAAGTCTTAATCCTGAATAAATTGGTTTCTCTTTGTCCTTTATCCTTAATGCTTTAAGTTCTCTTGGCCTATGATTGGAAACAAGTCTTAATCCATAATAAATTGGTTTCTGTTTGTCCTTTAAGCTCTTTCGGCCATTGATTGGAAACATGTCTTAATCCTTAATGAATTGGTGTCTCTTTGTGCTTTAAGTTTCTTTGGCCCTTGATTGGAAACAAATTCTAATCCGTAATGAATTGGTTTTCTCTTTGTCCTTTAATTTTCTTTGGCCCTTGATTGGAAACATATCTTAATCCTTATTGAATTGGTTTCTCTTTGTCCTTTAAGCTCTCTTGGCACTTAATTGGAAACAAGTCTTAATCCGTAATAAATTGGTTTCTCTTTGTCCTTTGTGGTCCTTTCATCATTGATTGGAATCATGTCTTAATCCTTAATGATTTGGTTTCACTTTGTCCTTTAATTTCTTTGGGCCATTGATGGAAAACATGTCTGGATCCCTAATGAATTAGTTTCTTTTTGTTCTTTAAGTTCTTTTCGCCATTGATTGGAAACATGTCTTAATCCTTAATGAATTGGTTTCTCTTTGTCCTTCAAGTTCTTTTGGCCATTGATTGGAAACATGTTTTAATCCTTAATGAAATGGTTTATCTTCTTCCTTGAAGTTCTCTTGGCCATTGATTGAAAACAAGTCTAAATCCGAAATACATTGGTTTCTCTTTGTTCTTTAAGTTCTTTTCGCCATTGAATGGAAACATGTCCTAATCCTTAATGAATTGGTTTCTCTTTGTCCTTTAAGTTGTCTTGGCCCTTGATTGCAAACAAGTCTAAATCCATAATAAATTGGTTTCTCTTTGTCCTTTTAGCTATTTTGGCCATTGATTGGAAACATATCCTAATCCTTAATGAATTGGTTTCTCTTTGTCCCTTAAGTTTCCTCGGCCGTTGATTGGAAACATGTCGTAATCCGTAATGAATTGGTTACTCTTTGTCCTTGAAGTCCTTTTGGCCACTAACTGGAAACATGTCTTAATCCTTTGTGAATTGGTTTCTCTTTGTCCTTTAAGTTTCTTTGGCCCTTCATTTGAAACTTGTCCTAATCCGTAATGACTTGGTTTCTCTTTGTCCTTTAAGTTCTTTTGGCCCTTGATTGGAAACAAGCCTTTATCAGTAATGAGTTGGTTTCACTTTTTCGTTTAAGTTGTTTTGGCCAGTCATTGGAAAGAAGTCTTAATCCTTAAGGAATTGGTTTCTCTTTATTCTTTATCTTCTTTTCGCCGTTGATTGGAAACATGTCTTAATCTTTAATAAATTGGTTTCTGTTTGTCTTTTATGTTCATGTCTTAATTCTTAATGAATTGGTTTCACTTTGACCTTTAATTACTTTTGGCCAGTGTTTGGAAACATGTCTTCATCCTTAATGAATTAGTTTCTCTTTGCCCTTTAAGTTCTCTTGGCCCGTGACTGGAAACAAGTCCAAATCCATAATAAATTGGTTTTTCTTTGTCCTTTATCCTTAATGAATTTGTTTCTCTTTGCCCTTTAAGTTCTCTTGGCCCGTCATTGGAAACAAGTCTTAATCCATAATAAATTTGTTTCTGTTTGTCCTTTAAGTTCTTTTGGCCAATGATTGGAAAGATATCTTAATCCTTAATGAGTTGGTTTCTCTTTGTGCTTTAAGTTTCTTTGGCCCTTGATTGGAAACAAGTCCTAATCCGTAATGAATTGGTTTCTCTTTATCCTTTAAGTTCTTTTGGCCATTGATTGGAAACATGTCTTAATCCTTAATGAATCGGTTTCTCTTTGTCCTTTAATTTTCTTTGGCCCTTGATTGGAAACATATCTTAATCCTTAATGAATTGGTTTCTCTTTGTCCTTTAAGTTCTCTTGGCCCTTGATTGGAAAGAAGTCTTAATTCGTAATAAATTGGTTTGTCTTTGCGCTTTGAGGTCTTTACGCCATTGATTGGAAACATGTCTTAATCCTTAACGAACTGATTTCTCTTTGTCCTTTAATTTCTTTTGGGCATTGATTGGAAACATATCTTGATCCTTAATGAATTGGTTTCTCTTTCTCCTTTAAATTCTTTTCGCCATAATGAATTAGTTTCTCTTTCTCTTTTAAGTTCTTTTGGCCATTGATTGGAAATATGTCTTAATCCTTAATGAATTGGTTTCTCTTAGTCCTTTAAGTTTCTTTTGCCCTTGATTGGAAACATGTCCTAAACCGTAACGAATTGATTTCCCTTTGTGCTTTAAGTTCTTTTGGCCCTTGATTGGAAACAAATCTTAATTCCTAATGTCTTGGTTTCTCTTTGTCCTTTAAGTTGTTTTGGCACTTGATTGGAGACAAGTCTTAATCCTTAAGGAATTGGTTTCTCTTTATTCTTTATATTCCTATGGCCATTGATTGGAAACATGTCTTAATCCTTAATGAATTGGTTTCTATTTGTCCATTGTGTTCATGTCTTAAATGTTAATGAATTGTTTTCTCTTTGTCCTTTAAGTTCTTTCGGCCATTGATTGGAAATATGTCTTAATCTTTAAGGAATTTGTTTCTCTTAGTCCTTTAAGTTTCTTTGGCCCTTGATTGGAAAGATGTCCTAATCCGTAATGAATTGATTTCCTTTTTTCCTTTAAGTTCTGTTGGCCCTTGATTAGAAACAAATCTTAATTCCTAATGTCTTGGTTTCTCTTTGTCCTTTAGGTTGTTTTGGCCCTTGATTGGAAAGAAGTCTTAATCTGTAATAAATTGGTTTATCTTTGTCCATTGAGGCCTTTTGGCCTTTGATTGGAAATATGTCTTAATCCTTAAGGAATTTGTTTCTCTTTATTCTTTATGTTCTTTTGGCCATTCATTGGAAACATGTCTTAATCCTTAATGAATTGGTTTCTATTTCTCCATTAAGTTCTTTTGGCCATTGATAAACATGTCTTAATGAATTGGTTTCTCTTTGTCCTTTAATTTCTTTGGGCCAATGAATGGAAACATGTCTTAATCCTTAAAGAATTGGTTTCACTTTATCCTTTAAATTCTTTTGGCGGCCATCGATTGGAAACTTGTCTTAATCCTTAATGAATTGGTTTCTTTTTGTCCTTTAAGTTTCTTTGGCCCTTGATTGGAGACAAGTCCAAATCCGTATTGAATTGGTTTATCTTTGTCCTTTAAGTTCTTTTGGCCATTGTTTGGAATGATGTCTTAATCCTTGATGAATTGGTTTCTCTTTGGCCTTTATGTTTCTTTGGCCCTTGATTGGAAACATGCCGTAATCCGTATTGAATTGATTTCTCTTTGTCCTTTAAGTTCTTTTGGCCCTTGATTGAAAACAAGTCTTAATCCGTAATGACTTGGTTTCTCTTTGTCCTTTAAGTTGTTTTGGCCCTTGATTGGAAACAAGACTTAAGACTTAAGGAATTGGTTTCTCTTTCTTCTTTGTGTTCTTTTGGCCATTGATTGGAAACATGTCTTAATCCTTAATGAATTGGTTTCTCTTTGAACTTTAAGTTCTTTTGGCCATTTATTGGAAACATGCTTTAATCCCTACTTAATCCGTAATGAATTGGTTTCTCTTTGTCCTTTAAGTTCTCTTAGCCCTTGATTGGAAACAAGTCTTAATCCGTAATAAATTGGTTTCTCTTTGTCCTTTAAGTTCTTTTGGCCATTGATTGGAAACATGTCTTAATGCTTAATGAATTGGTTTCTCTTTGTCCTTTAAGTTCTTTCGGCCATTGATTGGTAGTATGCCCTAATCCTTAATGAATTGGTTTCTCTTTGTCCTTTAAGTTCTTTTGGCCTTTGATTGGAAACAAGTCTTCATCCATAAAGACTTGGTTTCTCTTTCTCCTTTAAGTTACTTTGGCCCTTGATTGGAAACAAGTCTTAATCCTTATCAAATTGGTTTCTCTTTATTCTTTGTGTTCTTTTGGCCATTGATTGGAAACGTGTCTTAATCCTTAATGAATTGGTTTCTCTATCTCCGTTATGTTCATGTCTTAATCGTTAATGAATTAGTTTCTCTTTGTCCTTTAGGTTCTATTGGCCAATGATTGGAAAAATGTCGTAATCCTTAATGAATTGGTTTCTCTTTGTCCTTTATGTTCTCTTGGCCCTTGATTGGAAAGAAGTCTTAATCCGTAATAAATTGGTTTCTCTTTGTCCTTTATCCTTAATGAATTGGTTTCTCTTTACCTTTTGAGTTCTGTTGGCCCGTGATTGGAAACAAGTCTTAATCCGTAGTAAATTGGTTTCTCTTTGTCCTTTAAGTTCTTTTAGCCATTGATTAGAAACATGTCTTAATCCTTAATGAATTGGTTTCTCTTTGTGCTTTAAGTTTCTTTGGCCCTTGATTGGAAACAAGTCCTAATCCGTAATGAATTGGTTTCTCTTTGTCCTTTAAGTTCTTTTGGCCATTGATTGGAAACATGTCTTAATCCTTAACGAATTAGTTTCTCTTTGTCCTTTAATTTTCTTTGGCCCTTGATTGGAAACATGTCTTAATGTTTAATGAATCGGGTTCTCTTTGTCCTTTAAGTTCTCTTGGCCCTTGAATGGAAGGAAGTCTTAATTCGTAATAAATTGGTTTCTCTTTGTGCTTTGAGGTCTTTTCGCCATTGATTGGAAGCATGTCTTAATCCTTAATGAATTGGTTTCTCTTTGTTCTTTATATTCTTTTGGGCATTGATTGGAAACATGTCTTGATCCTTAATGAATTGGTTCCTCTTTGTCCTTTAAGTTCTTTTTGCCATAATGAATTAGTTTCTCTTTGTCCTTTAAGTTCTTTTGGCCATTGATTGGAAATATGTCTTAATCCGTAAGGAATTGTTTTCTCTTAGTCCTTTAAGTTTCTTTAGCCCTTGATTGGAAACATGTCCTAATCCATAATGAATTGATTTCTCTTTTTCCTTCAAGTTCTTTTGGCCCTTGATTGGAAACAAGTCTTAATTCCTAATGTCTTGGTTTCCCTTTGTCCTTTAAGTTGTTTTGGCCCTTGATTGGAAAGAAGTCTTAATCCGTAATAAATTGGTTTCTCTTTGTCCTTTGAGGTCTTTTGGCCATTGATTGGAAACTTGTCTTAATCCTTAAGGAATTTGTTTCTCTTTATTCTTTATGTTCTTTTGGCCATTCATTGGAAACATGTCTTAATCCTTAATGAATTGGTTTCTATTTGTCCATTGTGTTCATGCCTTAAACCGTAATGAATTGGTTTCTCTTTGTCCTTTAAGTTGCTTTGGCCCTCGATTGGAAACAAGTCCTAATTTGGAATGAATTGGTTTCTCTTTGTCCTTTAAATTCTTTTGGGCATTGATTGGAAACAAGTCTTAATCCTTAATGAATTGGTTTCACTTTGTCCTTTAAGTTCTTTTGGTGGCCACTGATTAGAAACATGTGTTAATCCTTAATGAATTGGTTTCTCTTTGTCCTTTAACTTTCTTTTGCCCGTTGATTGGAAACATGTCTTAATCAGTAATGAATTGATTTCTCTTTGTCCTTTAAGTTCTTTTGGTCCTTGATTGAAAACAAGTCTTAATCCGTAATGACTTGGTTTCTCTTTGTCCTTTTAGTTGTTTTGGCCCTTGATTGGGAACACGACTTAATCCTTAAGGAATTGGTTTCTTTTTATTCTTTGTGTTCTTTTGGCCATTGATTGGAAACATGTCTTAATGAATTGGTTTCTCTTTGTCCTTTAAGTTCTTTTGGCCATTGATTGGAAACATTCCTTAATCCTTACTTAATCCGTAACGAATTGGTTTCCTATTGTCCTTTAAGTTCTCTTAGCCCTTGATTGGACACAAGTCTTAATCCATAATAAATTGGTTTCTCTTTGGCCTTTAAGTTCTTTTGGCCATTGATTGGAAGCATGTCTTAATCCTTAATGACTTGGTTTCTCTTTGTTCCTTAAGTTCTTTTGGGCATTGATTGGAAATACGTCTTGATCCTTAATGACTTGGTTCCTCTTTGTCCTTTATGTTCTTTTCGCCATAATAAATTAGTTTCTCTTTGTCCTTTAAGTTCTTTTGGCCATTGATTGGAAATATGTCTTAATCCTTAAGGATTTTGTTTCTCTTTATTCTTTATGTTCTTTTGGCCATTCATTGGAAACATGTCTTAATCCTTAATCAATTGGTTTCTATTTGTCCATTGTGTTTATGCCTTAAAACTTAATGAATTGGTTTCTCTTTGTCCTTTAAGTTCTTTGGGCCAATGATTGGAAACATGTCTTAATCCTTAATGAATTGGTTTCTCTTTGTCCTTTAAGTTTCTTTGGCCCTTGGTTGGAAACAAGTCGTAATCCGTAATGAATTGGTTTCTCTTTGTCCTTTAAGTTCTTTTGGCCATTGATTGGAAACATGTCTTAATCCTTAATGAATTGGTTTCACCTTATCCTTTAAATTCTTTTGGCGGCCATCGATTGGCAACTTGTCTTAATCCTTAATGAATTGGTTTCTTTTTGTCCTTTAAGTTTCTTTGGCCCTTGATTGGAGACAAGTCCTAATCCGTAATGAATTGGTTTATCTTTGTCCTTTAAGTTCTTTTGGCCATTGATTGGAAAGACGTCTTAATCCTTAATGAATTGGTTTCTCTTTTGCCTTTCTGTTTCTTTGGCCCTTGATTGGAAACATGTCGTAATCCCTATTGAATTGATTTCTCTTTGTCCTTTAAGTTCTTTTGGCCCTTGATTGAAAACAAGTCTTAATCCGTAATGACTTGGTTTCACTTTGTCCTTTAAGTTGTTTTGGCCCTTGATTAGAAACAAGACTTAAGACTTAAGGAATTGGTTTCTCTTTCTTCTTTGTGTTCTTTTGGCCATTGATTGGAAACATGTCTTAATCCTTAATGAATTGGTTTCTCTTTGTCCTTTAAGTTCTTTTGGCCATTTATTGGAAACATGCCTTAATCCTTACTTAATCCGTAATGAATTGGTTTCTCTTTGTGCTTTGAGGTCTTTTCGCCATTGATTGGAAGCATATCTTAATCCTTAATGAATTGGTTTCTCTTTCTTCTTTAAGTTCTTTTGGGCATTGATTGGAAACATGTCTTGATCCTTAATGAATTGGTTCCTGTTTGTCCTTTTAGTTCTTTTTGCCATAATGAGTTAGTTTCTCTTTGTCCTTTAAGTTCTTTTGGCCATTGATTGGAAGTATGTCTTAATCCGTAAGGAATTGTTTTCTCTTAGTCCTTTAAGTTTCTTTGGCCCTTGATTGGAAACATGTCCTAATCCATAATGAATTGATTTCCCTTTTTCCTTTAAGTTCTTTTGGCCCTTGATTGGAAACAAGTCTTAATTCCTAATGTCTTGGTTTCTCTTTGTCCTTTAAGATGTTTTGGCCCTTGATTGGAAAGAAGTGTTAATCCGTAATAAATTGGTTTCTCTTTGTCCTTTGAGGTCTTTTGGCCATTGGTTCGAAACATGTCTTAATCCTTAAGGAATTTGTTTTTCTTTATTCTTTATGTTCTTTTGGCGATTCATTGGAAACATGTCTTAATCCTTAATGAATTGGTTTCTATTTGTCCATTGTGTTCATGCCTTAAACCTTAATGAATTGGTTTCTCTTTATCCTTTAAATTCTTTGGCCAATGATTAGAAACATGTCTTAATCCTTAATGAATTGGTTTCTCTTTGTCCTTTAAGTTGTTTTGGCCATTGATTGGAAACATTCCTTAATCCTTACTTAATCCGTAACGAATTGGTTTCCCATTGTCCTTTAAGATCTCGTAGCCCTTGATTGGACACAAGTCTTAATCCATAATAAATTGGTTTCTCTTTGGCCTTTAAGTCATTTTGGCCATTGATTGGAAACATGTCTTAATCCTTAATGAATTGGTTTCTCTTTGTCCTTTAAGTTCTTTTAGCCATTGATTGGAAACATGTCTTCATCCTTAATGATTTGGTTTCTCTTTGTCCTTTAAGTTCTTTTGGCCATTGATTGGAAACATTCCTTAATCCTTATTAATCCGTAACGAATTGGTTTCCCTTTGTCCTTTAAGTTCTCTTAGCCCTTGATTGGAAACAAGTCTTAATCCGTAATAAATTGGTTTTTCTTTGGCCTTGAAGTTCTTTTGGCCATTGATTGGAAACATGTCTTAATCCTTAATGAATTGGTTTCTCTTTGTCCTTTAAGTTCTTTCAGCCATTAATTAGAAACATGTCTTAATCCGTAACGAATTGGTTTCCCTTTGTCCTTTAATTTCTCTTAGCCCTTGATTGGAAACAAGTCTTAATCCGTAATAAATTGGTTTTTCTTTGGCCTTTAAGTTCTTTTGGCCCTTGATTGGAAACAAGCCTTAATCCTTGAGAAATTGGTTTCACTTTGCCCATTAAGTTCTTTTGGCCATTGATTGGAAGCAAGTCTAAATCCATAATGAATTGGTTTCTCTTTGTCCTTTAAGTTCTTTTGGCTCAAGATTGGAAACAAGTCTTAATCCACAATGACTTGGTTTCTCCTTTTCCTTGAAGTTCTTTTGGCCATGGATTGGAAACATGTCTTAGTACATAACGAATTGGTTTCGCTATGTCCTTTTAGTTCTTTTGGCCCTTGACTAGAAAGAAGCCTTCATCCGTAATGAATTGGTTTCTCTTTGTCCTTTATGTTCTTTTGGCCCTTGATTGGAACCAAGTCTTAATTCGTAATAAATTGGTTTCTCTTTGTTCGTTATATTATTTAAGCCATGGATTTGAAACAAGCCTTAATCTGTAATGAATTGGTTTCTCTTTGTCCTTTAAGTTCCTTTGGCCCTTGATTGGAAACAAGTCTTAATGCTTAATGAATTGGTTTCTCTTTGTCCTTTAAGTGCTTTTGGCCATTGATTGGAAACATGTCTTAATCCTTAATGAATTGGTTTCTCTTTGTCCTTTAAGTTCTTTTGGGCCTTGAATGGAAACAAGCCATAATCTGTAATGGATTGGTTTCTCTTTGTCCATTAAGTTCCTTTGCCTTGATTGGAAATAAGCCTTAATCCGTAATGACTTGGTTTCTCTTTGTCCTTTAAGTTATTTTGGTCCTTGATTGGAAACAAGTCTTAATCCTTATGGAATTGGTTTCTATTTATTCTTTGTGTTCTTTTTGCCAATGATTGGAAACATGTCTTAATCGTTAATGAATTTGTTTTTCTTTGTCCTTTAGGTTCTATTAGCCTATGATTGGAAACATGTCTTAATCCTTAATGAATTGGTTTCTCTTTGTCCTTTAAGTTCTCTTGGCCCTTGATTAGAAAGAAGTCTTAACCTATAATAAATTGGTTTCTCTTTGTGCTTTGAGGTCTTTTCGCCATTGACCGGAAACATGTCTTAATCCTTAATGAATTGGTTTCTGTTTGTGCTTTAAGGTCTTTTGGGCATTGATTGGAAACATGTCTTGATCCTTAATGAATCGGTTTCTCTTTGTCCTTTAAGATCTTTTCACCATAATGAATTAGTTTCTCTATGTCCTTTAAGTTCTTTTGCCCATTGATTGGAAACATGTCTTAATCCTTAATGAATTGGTTTCTCTTTGTCCTTTAAGTGCTTTTGGCCATTGATTGGAAGCATGTCTTAATCCTTAATGAATTGGTTTCTCTTTGTGCTTTAAGTACTTTTGCCCATTGATTGGAAACATGTTTTAATCATTAATGAAATGGTTTCTCTTTGTCCTTTAAGTTCTTTTGGCCATTGATTGGAAACATGTCTTGATTCTTAATGAATTGGTTTCTTTTTGTCCTTTAAGATCTTTTCACCATATTGAATTAGTTTCTCTTTGTCCTTTAAGTTCTTTTGCCCATTGATTGGAAACATGTCTTAATCCTTAATGAATTGGTTTCTCTTTGTCCTTTAAGTGCTTTTGGCCATTGACTAGAAAGATGTCTTAATCCTTAATGAATTGGTTTCTCTTTGCCCTTTAAGTTCTTTTGGGCCATGATTGGAAACAAGCCATAATCTGTAATGGATTGGTTTCTCTTTGTCCATTAAGTTCCTTTGCCTTGATTGGAAATAAGCCTTAATCCTTAATGAATTGGTTTCTCTTTGTGTTTTAAGTTCGTTTGTCCGTTGATTGGAAACATGTCTTGATCCTTAATGAATTGGTTTCTCTTTGTCCTTTAAGTTCTTTTCACCATAATGAATTAGTTTCTCTTTGTCCTTTAAGTTCTTTTGCCCATCGATTGGAAACATGTCTTAATCCTTAATGAATTGGTTTCTCTTTGTCCTTTAAGTGTTTTTGGCCATTGATTGGAAACATGTCTTAATCCTTAATGAATTGGTTTTTCTTTGCCCTTTAAGTTCTTTTGGGCCATGATTGGAAACAAGCCATAATCTGTAATGGATTGGTTTCTCTTTGTCCATTAAGTTCCTTTGCCTTGATTGGAAATAAGCCTTAATCCTTAATGAATTGGTTTCTCTTTGTGTTTTAAGTTCGTTTGTCCGTTGATTGGAAACATGTCTTGATCCTTAATGAATTGGTTTCTCTTTGTCCTTTAAGTTCTTTTCACCATAATGAATTAGTTTCTCTTTGTCCTTTAAGTTCTTTAACCCATTGATTAGAAACATGTCTTAATCCATAATGAATTGATTTCTCTTTGTCCGTTAAGTTCTTTTGGCCCTTGATTGAAAACAAGTCTTAATCTGTAATGACTTAGTTTCTCTTTGTCCTTTTAATTGTTTTGGCCCTTGATTGGAAACAAGACTTTATCCTTAAGGAATTTGCTTCTCTTTATTCTTTGTGTTCTTTTGGCCATTGATTGGAAACATGTCTTAATCCTTAATGAATTGGTTTCTCTTTGTCCTTTAAGTTCTTTTGGCCATTGATTGGAAACATTCCTTAATCCTTACTTAATCCGTAATGAATTGGTTTCTCTTTGTCCTTTAAGTTCTCTTAGCCCTTGATTGGAAATAAGTCTTAATCCGTAAGAAACTAGTTTCTCTTTGTCCTTTAAGTTTTTTTGGCCATTGATTGGAAACATGTCTTAATCCTTAATGAATTGGTTTCTCTTTGTCCTTTGTGTTCTTTTGGCCCTTGATTGGAACCAAATCTTAATTCGTAATAAATTGGTTTCTCTTTGTCTATTAAGTTCCTTTGCCTTGTGGAAATAAGCCTTAATCCGTAATGACTTGGTTTCTCTTTGTCCTTTAAGTTCTTTTGGCCATTGATTGGAAACATGTCTTAATCCTTAATGAATCGGTTTCTCTTTGTCCTTTATGTTCTTTTGGCCCTTGATTGGAAGCAATTTTTAATCTGTAATGAATTTGCTTCTCTTTGTCCTTGTAAGTTCTTTTGGCCATTGATTGGAAAAATGTGTTAATCCCTAATGAATTGGTTTCTCTTTGTCCTTTAAGTTCTTTTGGCCCTTGATTGGAAACAATCCTTAATCTATAAGTTTTTTTGGGCATTGATTGGAAGCAAGTCTTAATCCGTAATGAGTTAGTTTTTCTTTGTCCTTTAAGTTCTTTTGGCCCTTGATTGGAAACAAGTTCTCAATTCTTGATGAGAAACCCTGTGGATATAAAGATCCAAAAACCCCAAGCACACACTTTGATTGAAAGCAAAATGTAGAATAAAGACCCTCCCTACTAAATCCGTAAGAAACCTGTCCTTGGAAACGTAGATAACAAGGAAGAGATAGAAGATTCTGCATCACACAGAACAAAATGAGGAAAACCTCACAACTTATTGGTAGTCAAACCATGATTCTGCATCACACAGAACAATATGATAAAATTCTCTGTTGTCTATAGGCCATGTTGCCTATTCATACATAAATCCTAAAATAGAAATTATCTAATCCTATCTAAAAGATTTGATTTGAAATTAAAACTTAAAATTAAAGATATGATTCTATTCTAAAAGATTTATTCGTATCTAATTTTAAATCAGCTTTGATCTTTGTAGATTAGATCAGATTTGATTTAAATCTTAAAAGATAAACTAATTCAATTCAAATCTAGACTAAGTCAAAACTAATCAAAAACAAATCTAGACACAAACTAAACATATTTCCAACATAATCAGATTGCTTGCTCTCCAAGTTACTTTAATTAAACTTGATTACTTGATCTCCAAGTAACTTGAGATGAGCTCTTGGATTGCTTGATCTCCAAGGCAGAACCAATTTGCTAGAAACAAGCTCTTTTCTGTTGAAACGACCAAATTACCGTCTTGAGCATGTATCACTGATGTCCCCGGATCTACCTGCCGCCGAGCCCCTACCACAACTGGCGATTCTAGTTATTGACTTGAGCTCCATGGCCACCTCTAGGGCCGCAACCGCCTCGCTGCCATACCCTGAGTATCATCCGGATACTTCGGAGGAGGATCCTTCCGGGGAATGGTCCTCAGCAGCCAGCTGTGACCTGAATCAGGCCCGCCCAAGTCGCCGCATTCGTCAAATTGAGGTGATTCGTAGGCACCCCACATCTTACGCATGCCTTATGTTCCCCGAGGGCAAGGAGCTAAAAGGAGCCGTATCGCAACATCAGTAGCACTGAGGGTGCGTTGTTGGAAACTGATCTTAGGGTTTGGTGTGGAGCCAAAGGCGCTTAGATTTTTGAGATCCTTGCTTCCTCGTGTATCTCTTTTGCTTTAAAGCTTACTATGTTAATTTGCATTCGATATGTAATGATGACTTAATTATGAGTACCTTTATATAATGATGAATATTATGAATTATATTTATGTGGTATGAGTATGTAAGAATTTCTATGTATTATATATATTGTATTGCTTTTATTCCACTTATGATTTGGACTCTTGTATGTCACGCTCGTTTATATCTATCTTCTCGCTCAAGGCTTTACTTTCCAAAATACTGCAATGCGACGACATACAAGAGCATAAGTAACAACTAATAAAATGCCGCAATACGACTTAAGCGTAGTATGGGTTTATTAGGGTGTTACATTATGGTATCAGAGCAGTTCATCTTGTTAAAGCCTGAGGTTGGACTGACTATGCTTCCAAGCATAACTCTACGTGCGCTATGTTAAGTCGTGCTATGGATCCTGTCTGTATGATGGGATGTAGGACTTAGAATGCATGGCCGTCATGTAAGATTGCCTTTAGTTGTCCCCATGCTTATGCTTGATATTGGGCCTGATCAACTCGATATTTTTGTTTTGGTGTATTCAGGAATTAATGGCAACTTGCAGGCGTACCGCCAATGAGCCTGGCAACAGTACGACCATTGCTGACTTTATGAGCACTTTCCAGCAAATGGCGAATACAATGCAAGCTCAAGCAACGGCCGCCAAGCATATGATGGACCAGCTGAAGTGGAGGTCCGAAGAGTCCGTTGGTGGAACTGGAGCAAATACCAAGTATCAGAAGTTCTCAGAATTCCGAAAGGCAAACCCGCTTAGTTTTAAAGGGGCTTTTAACCCTGATGAGGTCGACGAGTGGGTCAAGGAGATTAAGAAGATCTACTCTGTACTGCCTTGCTCTAAGACCTAGAAGGTGGCCTTTGCCACTTACATACTGAAGTCGGATGCAGAGTTCTGGGAAGGGAGAAAAGAGCTTGATGGAGAGCGACCAAAGAGAAATTACATGGGATGCCTTTAAGGTGGCTTTCTATGTGAAATACTTTCTGATGTCAGTAAGGAATGCGAAGGAAATGGAATTCCTAAGGCTCTACCAAGGAGATATGAGCATTGCAGAATACATGGCAAAGTTTGAGGAGCTGTGTAAGTCCTCCACACTATATCAGCGGAACCCCGACGAGCACTAGAAGTGCATGAAATATGACGGAGGTTTGAGGGCTGACATCTTGGCATCCGTGGCCCCGTTGGAAATTCGGAACTATGTGACCGTTGTCAATAAGAGTCGTGTAGTGGAGGAATGCAATCGAAAGCTAGCTATCCAGAGGTCGGAGGCCCATAAGAGAAGATAGGTGTCTCAAGGGCAACACTCGAAGCAACCCTTGCAAAGGAAACCATACCATGGCGAAGGTTCTAAGGGTAAACAGCCACAAAAGCCCCTTGTCAACCATTCGAAGCCTGCCATTCACACCCCGAAGATGGTGACCAACCCCGCCTGCCCGAAGTGTGGGAAGAACCACAAGGGGACTCGCCTTGCCAGTTAGAACGTCTGTTTCAACTGCAGGCAGCTTGGCTATTTCGCCAAGAATTGAACTAAGGATGCACCTACCCCCAAACCGTAGCACCAAGGGAGAGTCTTCACCATGAACGTTGAAGGGACCACGAAATCTGATGATCTCATTCAAGGTAAGTGCGAAATCGATGGTAACACCTTAATTGTACTGTACGATTCCGGTGCAACACACTCTTTCATTTCTCATGATTACATAGGTAAACTAGGACTATTGGCTTCTGAAATGCCTTATACATTGCTTGTTTCTACCCCCACTAGTAAACCTGTTAAACTTGTCTATGCTATTTGAAATGTCAATTTGGCATTAATGATAAAACCTATGAGTCTGATTTGATCTGTCTCCCTTTATCTGGTTTAGATCTAATCTTAGGCATGGATTGGGATTCAGCCAACCAAGTTATGTTAGACTGTGCTGCCAAGTCGATTATATTCCCTTCTGTACCTTCTAAACCTGTTAGTTTAAGTGTGAAACCCGTTGTGTTATACTGTTGTAAGACTGAGAATCAAGAATACGTTCTCCTACCGGCTAGTGAGGCTGAACTCAAGCAAGCTTTGGATGATATTCCTGTGGTGAAGGAGTACCCTAAAGTTTTTCCTGAGGATATTCTTGAGTTTCCCCCAGAGAGACAAATAGAGTTTTCCATAGGATTGGTGCCAAGAACTAGACTGATATCTATTACACCCTACCAAATGTCCCCTTTGGAGTTAGCGGAGCTAAAAACCCAACTAGTGGAGTTGTTGGAAAAGAAGTTTGTGAGACCAAGTGCCTCACCCTAGGGAGTCCCGGTGTTGTTTGTTAAGAAGAAAGCTGGAAGCATGAGGCTGTGTGTGGATTATCGATAGTTGAATAAGGTCACAGTCAAGAATAAGTACCCCCTGCCTAGGATAGATGACGTGATGGACCAACTTAGAGGAGAGGAGGTGTTTTCAAAGATAGATCTGAGGTCAGGATACCATCAGATTAAAGTGAAGGAGGAAGATATTCCCAAGACAGCCTTTAATACTAGGTATGGGCATTATGAGTCTAGTGTAATGTCGTTTGGATTGACCAATGCCCCGGCCGTGTTTATGGATTATATGAACAAAATCTTTAGGCCGTATCTGGATAAGTTTGTGGTGGTCTTTATAGATGACATCCTTATCTATTCAAAGACGAAGGAGGAACACGAAGAGCACCTTACGATTGTGTTGGAAATCTTAAGGGACAAGAAGCTTTATGCAAAGTTGTTAAAGTGTGAATTTTGGCTGGAAGAAGTGAAGTTTTTGGGTCACGTCGTGTCTAAGGGATGGATATCCGTAGACCCAAGCAAAGTGGAAGTTGTAATCAACTAGGAAAGACCTACGACAGTGACGGAGATTCGGAGTTTTCTTGGCCTAGCCGGATATTACTGGAGGTTTATTAAGGGATTTTCTCATATATCCCTACCCTTGACTAAACTCAATAGAAAGAATGCTGCTTTTGTTTGGACTGTGGAATGTGAGAAAAGTTTTCAAGAGTTGAAGGCGAAGTTGACTTCCACACCTGTACTAGTTCTGCCTGACCCTAAGGGAGCCTTTGAGGTTTACTGTGATGCCAATGGAAGAGGTTTAGGTTGTGTTCTGATGCAAGATCGTAATGTGGTAGCATATGCCTCTAGGCAATTGAAACCTCATGAAGTTAATTACCCAACTCATGACCCAGAGCTAGCGGCTGTGGTGTTCGCATTAAAGATATGGAGACACTACTTGTATGGAGTTAGGTTTAAGGTATTCTCAGATCACAAGAGTTTGAAATACCTGTTTGACCAAAAGGAGTAAATATGAGACAAAGAAAATGGATGGAGTTTTTAAAGGACTATGATTTCAGATTGAACTATCATCCTAGTAAGGCCAATGTGGTGGCAGATGCGCTAAGTCGCAAGTCATTACACGTGGCATGGATAATGGTTAAGGAAGCAAAGTTAGTCGAGAGTTTCAGAGACTTGAACCTTGGAGTCACCCTAACCCCACATAAAATTAGGTTGAATCATATGAAGGTGACGAGTGACTTTAAGCGCCAGATTGCTCGAAGCCAGTTGGAGGATGAAGAGTTTTTAAGGATAGTAGGCCAAGTGAAGGAAGGGAAACTCAAAGGGTTTGCTCAAGATGCTGAAGGAATATGGAGGTATCAAGGGAGGATCTGTGTACTTGCTAAGGATGACCTAAGGAGGATGATTGTAGAAGAAGCTCACAAAGGTCATTCACCATGCATCTTGGCATGACGAAGATGTACCAAGACCTCAAGAGGATGTTCTGGTGGCCGGGTATGAAACAGGACATAGCAGA
This sequence comes from Pterocarpus macrocarpus, assembly GCA_031439585.1. NCBI lineage: Eukaryota > Viridiplantae > Streptophyta > Magnoliopsida > Fabales > Fabaceae > Pterocarpus > Pterocarpus macrocarpus. The sequence continues at coordinate 38,462,216 of CM062522.1, read as the reverse complement.
TGTGGTGAACAAGTGCTTAGTTTGTCAAAAGGTGAAAATTGAGTACCAAAAGCCCTTAGGCATGCTGCAGCCATTAGAGATCCCTAAATGGAAATGGGATGGAATCTCTATGGATTTCGTGATGGGTTTACCCCGACACAAGCTGGGTTTGATGCCATATGGGTTGTTATGGATAGATTGACAAAGTCTGCTCACTTTTTACCTATAAGAGTGAATTATCCTTTGGATAAGCTAGCCCAGTTATACATCCAAGAGATTGTACGACTGCACGGAGTACCTGCAACCATTGTATCTGATAGAGACCCAAGGTTTACCTCTAGGTCCTGGGGAGCCTTGCAAAAGGCATTTGGGATGAGACTTTGTTTAAGTATAGCCTACCACCCCCAGACTGATGGACAATCGGAAAGAACCATACAAACCTTAGAGGATATGTTGAGAGCATGTGTTATAGACCGACCCAGAAGTTGGGACAAACACCTACCCCTCATCGAGTTCGCCTACAACAATAGTTTCCATGCTAGCATTGGGATGACGCCTTATGAAGCCCTATATAGCAGAAAGTGCCAATCTCCGCTTTGTTGGTATGAACCAGGTGAGCAAAGTCTCTTAGGACTTGAGCTGGTTAGACAAACCACCGAACAAATTAAGAGGATAAAGGAAAGGATTCTCACTGCACAAAGCCGTTAAAAAAGCTATGCAGATAAGAGGAAAGCCAATCGAGTTCCTAGAAGAAGAACACGTATTCTTGAAAATAACTCCTACAACGGGGATAGGTAGAGCCATTAGAGTCAAAAGGTTAAGCCCTCGTTTCCTTGGTCCATTCCAAATCTTGAAATGAATAGGGATAGTTGCCTACCAAATTGCCCTACCACCTCAATTGTCAAACCTTCACAATGTTTTTCGTGTATCCCAGCTAAGAAAATATAACTCCGATCCTAGCCACCTGCTCGAACCTGAAAATGTACAGTTAAGGGGAGACCTAACTTTCGACTTGTCACCTATGAGAATCATGGATTGGAAGGTCAAACAGCTTAGGAGTAAGTCTGTGCCCTTGGTAAAAGTGGCCTGGGGAAGAGGAAACTTGGAAGAGCACATGTGGAAACTCGAGGTAGAGATGCCAAGAGATTACCCCCGCCTGTTTTCAGGAAACGAATTTTGAGGGCAAAATTCTTTTCAAGGAGGGGAGAAATATAACATCCCCATTTTTATCTAAGCTAATTAGCTCAGTGTCTTCAGCTAATTAGAACGGTTAGCGATTAATTGAGAACTAATCGACTAATCACAAGAGTAAGGGCATAGTAAATTAAAGGCAAGTCAAGAAGATAATTGAAAGTCAATAATTAATTAAAAAATTCAACAATTGGAGCATAATGTATTAAAGGTTATAATTAAAAGCCTAATTGCCCAATTCTTATTAATTCATGATTTAGAACATATAATCAAGGTGACCTAACCTTATTAACTAAGTGCATAACAAGCATTACATCTTAATCACACATGACAAATTAACCCTCACACCCTCTATACATAGTTAATAAGGAAAATTTTTTCAATGAAAATGTGTTAAAGTGTAATTAAACCAATTGAATTAATTAGCATTTAAATAATTTTAACAATTGTGAAAATTTAGAAACTTCCCCTTAATTATTGTTTGAAAGTTTGGTTAAGGTAAGAGCTATATCCAACCATCCATTTGCCTTCTCATCACGCACCCTTAGATCAAGAGTCTATGTTAGTAGTATTCCTTTAGTCAAGACAAGAGATGTACTTCCCTCCATCAAGATTGTGCCACTTGGAGTGATCATATTCACCCAAGCCAATCCCAAGAGTGGTCATGCCTTTAACCACTTGAAAAGCACTAAATGGTCTTTACCCAAGTGCCAAGACTTAAGGGAAACACAACTCCCTCTTTTATCCCAAGGTTTTCCCCTACTTTCCTGCTTGTTGGAAGAAGCAAAATCACATCACTCTCCCCCTCCCTTTTTGCGCCATCAGCCCCCTCTCTCTCCCCCCTCATTTCATTTTTCATTTCCTCTCTCAAGACACAAGGCTCTCTCCTCTTTCCAAGTCTCATCCCCACTCCCTTGTTCATCCAACCCTCTTTGTTCTTTTTCCAATTTCCATACTACCTCTTACCTCATTTCCATCACCACCCTCACAACTCCTTCAAGGACCACCATTTTTGGTCTTTGGAGAAACAAGATAACCCACACGCAAGCTCCATTTCCAAGCTTTCAAGAAGGAAGGCTCTATCCAACTTTCTCCACACTCCAAATTCTTCAAGAAGCTCTCTTTGGTAGTGACTCTAGCCTTTATTTTTCATGTATTTTTCAAGCACTAGAACCCCTAAGCTCCTTATAGCTAGGTGGTTTTAGAACTTGCATCAAGGTCTCATGGCCATATCTTGCTCTATGAGCTTTTCTTGCCTTATCGAAAATGTTGTCTTAAAATGAGATTATGTGATATGATGGTTTTTTATGTATCTTACTTTTTGTTCTAAATACTGATTTAGTGATTAAAACATTGAATCTGATGGTGAGATAAAACATAAAAATGGTGATTTGAAGTGGGATAGCAACATCGCCACAAGTTTGAAATGGAAAAACACAAAAACTAGTTAAGCTAGAATTCTAACAATCTATAATGCATACTATTTAACTCACTCCACAAAACTCAAAATGTAATGAAACTAATTTTCTAAAAGTAGACTCAGAGAGCTTTTCATACATATAAAATACATGAACTTTGGTTTTGAAATGTGGGAGATATGAATTTTTGAAGCGGGCTGTCTCCAGATGTGTTTTTGTCTGGGCAATCGGTACTAAAATATGCATAACTCGAGTTATACAAAACATTTTTGAGTGGAACTAAGTTTTTCTGAAATCTAAGACATAGAGGAACACCCCCATAAAATAGATTTGTTAGATTCCATATAAGAAACTCCCAGTGGAGTTGATAAGCTACTGACCCGAGATGAACTTTCAATCTAAGTAGTCAAAGCAAAAAGTGTATAACTCAGGTTACAGAGGGAATTTTTGAGTGGGACTTATTTCATTTGAAAATAGACTGAGGAATGTACAACCTACCAAAAATCAAGTTAAAATGATAAAAGATGAATTTATGGTGAATTTTTAAATTTACTGCCCTACAGTAAAAGTAAAAACTGGTTAAGGTAAAATTTCTAGCACTAATGAGAATCTCACTTAACACACTAAGACTCTTAGTTAAGATAATGGAAACTTCATAGTTCAACTTAAGAAAGTTTAAGAGAAGTGATAGGCAGTACTTGCTCTATAATTAATGAAAGAGCCGAACAAGATGCCAACCAAATAAAAAGGCTTGCGCCTAAGTTACTAAGCTAGCTCATAACAATTTAATGCGATATATCTATGTCTATGTGCAATATGATAATATGATGATATGATCATGATGACGATGATTATGTTGCATATGATGTTGATTAATACATATGATGATGTCTTGTGATTGGATTCTCTGTTTGCCAAAATTTTGGGAAGCTTCGGTCTAGCCGTTATGCTGTCAAAATTGTGCAAAAATTGTGGACTTGGAATAATTTTGCATTATAAGTCTTAATAAGAAGAAATTGAACTAAGGGCGTGATCCTTCAAAAGGGAAGGTGACCCAAAGTAAGTTCCCCTCACCCACGACTCACATGAGGCATGGCATCGACCCAGCTAGTGTGAGTATAGGGGATAGGGCTTACATGAGGCATGACATGACCCAGCTAGTGTAAGTACCGAAAAGTTATGGTGGCGACGGCCACGGTATGAGCTCATTACCACTTATGTTTAGTGCGTGAAAAGAAAAAGACTTAAGATAAAGGTTAAGGTAAGAAAGGAAAGGGGCTTCGGTCTAACCCAACTAAAGAATGATACTCTCAAGAGGATCATGCATGATACGAATGGTCATATTAGCTCTTATGTAGATCATGATGTTGTTATTATAATGACAATATGTACTTAAAATTGAATCTGCTTCAGATACTTATGTTTTCAAAAATCTAAGAATTGAACCTTGTGAATGCTCACTATTTTCATTTATAAAACCAAAGTGGCTAGGACGATGATGATGACACTTTCATGTCGGGCTCGAGTCCTATTGAGAAATCTTATTTCTCACTCTAGTTATTTTTCGTATCGTCACTAGATCTCAATGGCTTACCCAATGGAGTCGAGCATGGATCCACCCCATCATGAGTGGACTTTTGATGAGGACACACAGGCCATCGTGGCGATGACCACCACGGTGGTACGCACCTACTTTTACCCTGGTCATATTCATGAGGATATGGGGCCTGATGCTCCGCCTGCTCCTGCCGATGTTCCTACTGCCTACCTTAGACAGCCAATAGGTCCTTGGGATTTTTCGTCCGAGCCATTGCTAGACATTGTCATGGAGCCAATGTCCCCGGATCTACCTACCGCCGAGCCCCTGCCACAGCCGGTGATTCCAGTCATTGACTTGAGATCCATGGCCACCCCTAGGGTTGTAGTCGTCTCGCTGCCATACCCTGAGTATCATCCGGATACTTTAGAGGAGGATCCTTCCAAGGAGTGGTCTTCAGCAGCCAGCTGTGACCCGAATCAGGCCGGCCCGAGTCGTCGTGTTTGTTGAATTGAGGTGATTCATAGGCACCCCATCATCTTACGCATGCCTCATGTTCCCCGAGGGCGAGGAGCTAGGAGGAGCCATATCTTTGGGCCGCGACATCAGTAGCACTGAGGGTGCATTGTTGGAGACTGATCTTAGGGTTTGGTGTAAAGCCAAGGCGCGTAGATTTTTGAGATCCCTGCTTCCTCGTGTATCTCTTTTGCTTTAAAGCTTACTGTGTTAATTTGCATTCGATATGTAATGATGACTTAATTATGAGTACCTTTATGTAATGATGAATATTATGAATTATATTTATGTGGTATGAGTATGTAAGAATTTCTATGCATTATATATCTTGTATTGCTTTTATTCCACTTATGATTCGGACTCTTGTACATCACGCTCGTTTATATCTATCTTCTTGCTCAAGGCTTTACTTTCCAAAACAAATCGATGATGTATATAGATTTCAAAAAAAAATCTTACCGTATTTTTCGCGTAACTTAATTTCAAAACGAAGTTTAGTTTTCCACAAGCATAAGTAATAACTAATAAAACGCCATAATTCGACTTAAGTGTAGTATGGGTTTATTAGGGTGTTACACCATTCGGCCCCCTCTCTCTCCTCATTTTTCAGTTTTCATCCTTTAACTACAAGCTTAAGCTCTCATCTCTCTCTAAACTTCATCCTAGCTCTTTTGTTCTTCCAACATTTCTTCTTCTTCTTCTCACTTTCTAACCTTATTCAACCCTCTTTTCTTTCACCACCATCACAAACCCTTCAAGGACCACCTTCTTGGGTCTTTGGAGAAGCAAAGTAAACACACATTAGCCACATTCTTCCAAGGTCTAAGGAGAGAGGCCATCTTCCACCACTTCCACCCTTCAAGCTTCCAGGAAAATCTTTGTGGTAGTGACTCTAACCTTTTCTTCTATGTTTTCAAGCTCTAGAACTCCTAAGCTCTCCATAGTTAGGTGGTTCTAGAACTTGCTCTAAAGGCGTCATGGTTATACTCTTATTATGAGAAGTTTACTTGTGGTTGTTGCTCTTCTCTTGGAAAAATGATTTTGGTTGTGTATTTATCTTATTTTTAACCAAACTTTTTAGAACTCAAACTATTAAGTATCATCAAAATCTCAAAGTATAAAAGTAGCTTGGAAGATAAAAATGGTCACTTGAAGAAAAGACTTAATGTTTTTACAAGAAAACTAATTGAAACAAAAACTGTTGAAGCTAAAAATTTTGACAGTCTTTATTGCACGACAAATAACTCACCCAATACAACCAGAAATGCAATGAAACTAATTTTAAATGAAAATAGACTCATAAAGCTTTTTAAAACGAGAGAGATACGAATTTTCAAAGTGGGTTGTCCCCATATGTGTTTCTGTTCGAGCAGTCTGTACAAAAATCTTAATAACTCGAGCTATACAAAACATTTTTGGACGAAGTTTTTTAGAAATCTAAGACATAGAGGAACATCCCCATAAAACAGTTTTGGCATATTCCTTGTGGGAAGCTCCCAGTAAAGTTTACAAGTTACTGTTGCAAAGTGGATCTAAGAGACTAAACAATCAGAGTAAAATGTGCATATCTCAAGTTATAAAATGAATTTTTAAGTGCGGCTTATTTTGTTTAATAACAAATTCAGAGAAGTATAATCATACAAAATTCATAACAAAATAGTAAAATATGAAATTATGGTGAATTTTTGAAATTCTGCCCTACCATAAAAGTAAATCTAGTTATGGTTATGTTTAAAATGTTAATAAGAAACAAGCTTGAAGATATTAAGACCCTCAAATTAAGATATGGGAAAACTTCATAATTCAACTTAAAAGTTTCAAAATGGATAATAGATGAAATTGGCCCTATGCCTAATGAAAGAATCATCACAAGAGTCAAATTCAATTAAAAGCTTGCACCAAATTTACTAAGTTAAGCTCATAAGACTTTGTGTGTTATGTATGCCACTATGTGCCAACTTGATGATGATATGATGATGATAATTTTGATATGATGATGATAATGATGCTTAATGATATGTGATGTTGAATTCTCTGTTTGGCAATTTTGGGAAAGCTCTGGTCTACCCGTCATGCTACCGAAATTCAGCAAAATTTATGGACTTAGAATAATTTTTGCATCATAAGCCTTAAAAAAAAGAGATTGAACTAAATGTATGATTCTTCAAAAAGGAAGGTAGCCCATAATAAGAAACCTCTTCCACCAACGGACTTGCATGAGGCATGGCAATGGACTCAGCTAGTGTGAGTACCGGGGAAGGGCTTACATGAGGCATGGCAAAGGACCCAGCTAGTGTAAGTACCAGAAACTTATAGTGGCGACGGCCACGGTATGAGCTCATTACCAACTATGTTTAGTGGGTGGCAATTAAAAGAATTATGATAGAGTCAAAGCTAATGGAAGAAAGAGACTTGATTCGACCAAGCAAAGAATAAAACTCTTAAGATGTTCATGCATGATACAAATTGTCATATAAACTCTTATGTACACCATGATGTTATTGTTACAATGAAAATATGTACTTAAAATTGAATCCGCTTCGGATATTCATGTTTCGAAAACCTAATAATTGGGCCTTATGTATGCTCAGTATTTTCATTAATAAAACTGAAGTGGCTAGGATGATGACGATGACACTTCTGTGTTAGGTTCCAGTCCTACTAAGAAATATCATTTCTCACCCTAGTTATTTTCCTTATTGTCACTAGATTTCGATGGTGCATCCGGTGGAGTGGAGCATGGATCCCCCCCACTGCGAGCAGACATATAATGAGGGATGCCAGACTATGTTGTTTTGGTCTTGTAGTTACTATTGCTCTGTACCTTCACATATTCTTTTTTGCGATGAACAATGTCATTTTAGTTTGTATTTTAGTTTTTGTCGTGGCACGACCATGAGCCTTCTTCTATGTATTCGTTGACATTATGAACCCACATGGGTGAAATGATTAGCTATGTATTGCGATGTAATTGTGATTACTAATCATGTTTTATGATATTGTGTTATGATTTATGTACGGCATGCTCTCTCTCTATCTATATTCTTGCTCAAGGCTTCACTTTCCAAAACGCTGCAAAGTGACAACATATTTCAAAAAAAAAAAATTTACCTTATTTTCCACGTAACTTAATTTAAAAAGTGATGCTCAAGTTTTCCGTAAGCATAAGTAACAATTAATAAACCTCTGTAATGCGACTTAAGCGTAGTATGAGTTTATTAAGGTATTACAAAACCAATTCTTTAAAGATTAAGACTTGCTTCCATTCAATGAAACAAAGAACTTAGAGAAGAAAGAGAAACCAATTCCTTGAAGATTAAGACTTGCTTCCATTCATTGAAAGAAAGGACTTAAATAAGAAAGAGAAACCAATTCCTTGAGTATTAAGAATTGCTTCCATTCAATGACCAAAAGAACAAAGAGAATAAAGAGAAACCAATTTCATAAGGATTAATACTTGCTTCCATCAAATGTAATAGACCACTTGAAGAATAAAGTGAAACAAATTCCTTAAGGATTAAAACTTGCTTGCAATGAATGAAACAAACAACTTAAAGAAAAAAGAGAATATAATTCCATATGCCTTGCTTACATTCAATGAAAGAAAGAATTTAAAGTAAAAAGAGAAACTAATTCGTTGAGAATTAAAACTTGTTTCCGTTGAACGAAAGAAAGAACTTAAATTAGAAAGAGAAACCAATTCCTTGAGGTATAACACACGCTTCCATTCAAGGAAAGAACGTATTAAAAGAAGAAAGAGAAACCAATTCCAAGAGGATTAAGACTTGCTTCCATTCAATGTAATAAACAAACTGAAGAAGGAAGTGAAGCTAATTCCTTAACGATTAAGACTTTGCTCCATTTAGTAAAATAAAGAACTTAAAGAAGAAACAGAAACCAATTCCTTGAGGATTAAGACTTGTTTCTACTCCATGAAAGAAAGAACTGAAAGTTGAAAGGGAAACCAAAGAGTGATCAATTCCTTGAGGATTAATGCTTGTTTCCATTTAGGGAAAGAAAGAACTTTCAGAACAAAAAGAAACCAATTTTATGAGGATTAAGACTTGCTTCCGTTCAAAGTAATAAACCACTTGAAGAAGGAAATGAAACCAATTCCTTAAGGATTAAGAAATGCTTCCATTCAATGAAAGAAAGAACTTAAAGAAGAAAGAGAAACCAACTCCTTGAGGATTAAGACTTGCTTCCATTTGATGAAAAAATGAACTTCAAGAAGAAAGAGAAACTAATTGCTTAAGGATTAAGACTTGCTTCTATTCAATGACTGAAAGAACTTCAAGAAGAAAGAGAAACTAATTCCATGAAGATTAAGACTTGCTTCCATTAAATGTAATAAACCACTTGAAGAATAAAGAGAAACCAATTCCTTAAGGATTAAGACTTGCTCCTATTCAATGAAACAAACAACTTAAAGAAAAAAGAGATAATAATTCCATGAGGATTTAGCCTTGCTTCCATTCAATGAAAGAAAGAACTTAAAGTAGAAAGAGAAACTAATTCCTCAAGGATTAAGACATGTTTTGATGAGAATTCAACCAAGGCCAATAATGCTCAAGATCAATTACAAGGCATGGATGGCCCAATGACCAGAGCTAGAGCAAAAAGGTTAAAAGAAGCTTTGCAAGGCCTAGTCATGGAAGCAATCCAATTAAGCATGAGCTTCCAAAATGGACCAATCTTATTCAGCTTGAAGAATAGCCAAGTCCAACATGAAGAAGTCACTTGAAGACCCAAGATGAAGCCTAATTCGAGTGATCAAGTTGCAAACAGATTGGGCTGGAATAATTGGTTCAAATTAGGTGTAATATGTCTTATTTCCTTGTAGTTTTCATGCACCTTTTAATGTCTCCAATTTTCGAAGCTTTTTAGTTGTTTTCAAAGTCAGTTTCAAGAATTTTAAGAGTTCCTAGGCAATTATGATAGATAGTGGGTAAGTTACTTGTGTTTTCAATGTTAGTGGGACTATAATGCTTAGTGGAATGTGTAGAGGCTACAACTCAATGTGCAGTAATCTTCAGATTACAAATAGGAACTCAATGTATAAACACAAGATAGATTATGAATAGACTTCTTTTGAGTTTTCTCCCAATTGTGAGAACTTCCCTTTTGTTCTTGGGCAAAGAACTATAGATCTTATCAAGGCAACTTGTGGCGATCAAAACAAGACTTATCACTCACCTTCTCATCTTCTCTTGAGTGTGCCATCTATATCCATTTCTGATTAAAAACAAACACAACCCCAAACTTCCACCCCGAAAGTGCAAGGCGATCTAGGTTTATGCTAGTTGTTGATTCAAAACCATTCAACTCAATCAAAGCTGAATCATATCATGTTTCCATTCAACAAAAGAAAGAACTTAAAGTTGAAAGAGAAACCAAAGAGTAACCAATTCCTTGAGGATTAACATATGCTTCCATTCAAGGAAAGAAGGTACTAAAAGAAGAAAGAGAAACCAATTCCATGAGGATTAAGACTTGCTTCCATTCAATGTAATAAGCCAGTTGAAGAAGGAAGTGAAACCAATCCCTTAACCATTAAGACTTTGCTCCATTTAATGAAACAATGAACTTCAAGAAGAGATAGAATCCAATTCCTTGAGGATTAAGGCTTGTTTCCATTCAATGAAAGAAAGAACTTAAAGTTGAAAGGGAAACCAAAGAGTGATTGATTCCTTGAGGATTAACGCTTGTTTCCATTCAGGGGGAAAAAGAACTTTAAGAAGAAAGAGAAACCAATTTTATGAGGATTAAGACTTGCTTCCATTCAAAGTAAGAAACCACTTGAAGAAGGAAATAAAACCAATTCCTTAAAGATTAAGAAATGCTTCCATTCAATGAAAGAAAGAACTTAAGGAAGAAAGAGAAACAAATTCCTTGAGGAATAAGACATGCTTCCATTCAATGAAAGAAAGAACTTCAAGAAGAAAGAGAAACCAATTCCTTGAAGATTAACACTTGCTTCGATTCTAAGAAACAAGGTACTAAAAGAAGAAAAAGAAACCAATTCCATGACGATTAAGACATACTTTCATTCAATGTAATAAACTGCTTGAAGAAGGAAGTGACCAATTCCTTAAAGATTAAGCCTTGCTTCCATTCAACGAAACAAAGTACTTAGAGACGAAAGAGAAACCAATTCCTTGAGGATTAAAACTTACTTCCATTCAATGAAAGAAAGCTCTTAAAGAAGAAAGAGAAACCAATTTCTTGAGCATTAAGAATTGTTTCCATTCAATGGCCCGGCCGAAAGAATGAAGAGAATAAGGAGAAACAATTCCATGAGGATTATGACTTGCTTACATTAAAAGTAATAAACCACTTGATGAATAAAGTGAAACCAATTCCTTAGGGACTAAAACTTGCGTGCAATCAATGAAACAAACAAGTTAAAGAAAAATATGAAACTAATTCCATGACGGATTAAGTCTTACTTCCATTCAATGATAAACAAACCATAAAGTAAAAAGAGAAACCGATTTCTTGAGAATTAAGACTTGCTTCCATTCAATGATCGAAAAAACTAAGAGAAGAAAGAGTAACAATTCCATGAGGATTAAGACTTGCTTCCATTAAAAGTAATGAACCACTTGATGAATAAAGAGAAACCAATTTCTTAAGGATTAAGACCTGCTTCCATTCAATGAATCAAACAACTTAAAGAAAAAGGAGAAAATAATTCCATGAAGATTAAGCCTTGCTTCCATTCAACGAAAGAAAGATCTTAAAGTAGAAAGAGAAACTAATTCCGTAAGGATTAAAACTTGTTTCCATTGAACGAAAGAAAGAACTTAAATTAGAAAGAGAAACCAATTCCTTGAGGAATAACACATGCTTCTGTTCAAGGAACAAACATACTAAAACAAGAAAGAGAAACCAATTTCAATAGAATTAAGACTTGCTTCCATTCAATGTAATAAAGCACTTGATGAAGGAAGTGAAACCAATTCCTTAAGGATTAAGACATGCTTCCATTGAATAAACGAAAGAACTTAAAGAAGAAAGAGAAACCAATTCCTTGAGGATTAAGACTTGCTTCCATTCGATCAAAAAAACAACTTCAATGAGAAAGAGAAACCAATTCCTTAAGGATTAAGACTTGCTTCTATTCAATGACAGAAAGAACTAAGACAAGCCAGAGAAACCAATTCTATGATGATTAAGACTTGGTTCCATTAAATGTAATAAACCACTTGAAAAATAAAAAGAAACCAATTCCTTAAGTATTAATACTTGTTTCCATTCAATGAAACAAACAACTTAAAGAAAAAAGAGAAACTAATTCCAAGAGGATTAAGTCTTGCTTCCATTCAATGAAACAAAGAACTTAAAGTAGAAAGAGAAACTAATTCCTTGAGGATTAAGACTTATTTTCCATTCAACGTAAGAAAGAACTTAAAGTAGAAAGAAAAACCAAAGAGACACCAATTCCTTGACGATTAACACTTGCCTCCATTCAAGGAAAGAAAGTATTGAAAAAGGAAAGAGAAACAAATTCTCTAAGAATTAAGACTTGCTTCTATTCAATGTAATAAGCCATTTGAAGAGGAAGTAAAACCATTTTCTTAAGAATTAAGACTTGTTTTCAATTAATGAATGAAAGAACATAAAGAAGTTAGAGATACCAATTCTTTGACGATTAACACTTGCTTCTGTTCAATAAAAGAAAGAACTTAAAGAAATAAGAGAAACCAATTTCTTGAGGATTAAGACTTGCTTCCATTCAATGACTGAAGGAGCTTAATGAAGAAAGACAAAGCAATTTATTGACGATTAAAACTTGCTTCCATTCAATGACTGAAGAACAAAAAGAAGGGAGAGAAACCAATTCCAGGAGGATTAAGGCTTGCTTCTGTTACATGTAACAAACCACTTAAAGAAGAAAGAGAAAACAATTCCATGAGGATTAACACTTGCTTCCATTCATTGAAAGAAAGAACCTTAAGAAAAAAGAGTAACTAATTTCGTGAGGATTAAGTCCGACATCCATTCTATGAAAGAAAGAACTTAAAGAAGAAAGAGAAACTAATTCCTTGAGGAATAAGACTTGCTTCCACTCAATGATCGAAAGAACTTCAAGAAGAAAGACAAACCAATTCCTTAAGGATTAAAACTTGCTTCCATTCAATAATTGAAAGAACTAAGCAAAGAAAGAGAAACCAATGTTATGAAGATTAAGACTTGCTTCTATTAAATGTAATAAACCACTTGACGAATAAAGGGAAACCAATTCCTTAAGGATTAAGATTGCTTCCATTCAATGAAACAACCAACTTAAAGAAAAAAGAGAAACTAATTTCATGAGGATTAAGTCTTGCTTCCATTCAATGAAACAAAGAACTTAAAATAGAAAGAGAAACTAATTCCTTGAGGATTAAGACTTATTTTCCATTCAATGCAAGAAAGAACTTAAAGTAGAAAGAGAAACCAAAGAGACACTAATTCCTTGACAATTAACACTTGCTTCCATTCAAGGAAAGAAAGTACTGAAAAAAAGAAAAAGAAACAAATTCTCTGAGAATTAAGACTTGCTTTCATTCAATGTAATAAGCCATTTGAAGAAGGAAGTAAAACTATTTTCTTAAGGATTAAGACTTGTTTTCAATTAATGAATGAAAGAACATAAAGAAGATAGAGATACCAATTCTTTGACGATTAACACTTGCTTTTGTTCAATAAAAGAAAGAACTTAAAGAAATAAGAGAAACCAATTTCTTGAGAATTAAGACTTGCTTCCATTCAATGACTGAAGGAACTTAAAGAAGAAAAACAAAGCAATTCATTGACGATTAAAACTTGCTTCCATTCAATGACTGAAAGAACAAAAAGAAGAGAAAGAAACCAATTCCATGAGGATTAAGGCTTGCTTTTGTTACATGTAACAAACCACTTGAAGAAGAAAGAGAAAACAATTCCTTGAGGATTAACACTTGCTTCCATTCATTGAAAGAAAGAACCTAAAGAAAAAAGAGTGATATGTCGTTAAACTAACAAATTAAAAACCTTTGATTGGTTTAGGAAAAATTAGTTCAATAATGAGTAAAGGGTCGATCCACGAGGAATTGAATTAATTTAATTATTTAGCTTATTTTAGATTCTGATTCTAATAAACTCTAAAAAGACAAAGTAACACAAAATGGGGGGGGTTTAGTTATTTCTATAAATCAAACAAAAATTATATTAAAAAAATTACATGAAAATAAAAAATAAACAAGAGCAAATGACGCTGTTTTGTTGAAATCAATTAAAACTGGTTATGGGATCCCTTTTCTCCACCAAATTATATCATGCAATTAGTTCTCAATTTCAGCCTCCAATTCTCCTTTTATAATTACCAATCTTAGGCAATGAAACATTCTATTAACTACCTTCTTTTAAATAGATTAAGGAACATCCATTAACCTATTCTAATCACTAATTGACATAGGGAACATCCACTAAGTTCAATTAACAATTGCAACTAGAAGGATAGATTGATCTAAGTTTTGGTCTTTAACATAGGACTAAGTGACTTAGGTTATATTCTCCCTTGCATAAAATCAAAACTTGACCATTAAGTTTGCACACAAGTTACTACATATGGATAAAGGATAATGAACATCATAATCCTAAATCTAGTAATCAACCATAACAAGAAATATAAGGGTGGCCAATCCAAACATGTCACATTACTGCTATAATCATGAAGTGAGTAGGAGAATATAATCAACTCTCAAGAAAATAGAGGTCTGAAAATCAATTTAATTACATGATAATTTAGGGTTCAAAGTTCACCCATAACCATAAAAATAACTTAGCCTAACATTCTAAAGGAAACCATATCACAAATTGAAGAATACATGACATGAGTTAAGAAAGAAAGAAAACATGTGCAGACTAAAGGATGAAAGCAAAGTTGCCCAAACTCTAATCTTCAGCACCTATCTCTTCTTCTTGTCCTCAATTAAATCCCTAAAGAGCAGCAAAAAGTGATGTCCACAGCTACAAGCTTCATGAAAATGTCACTTCTCCAACTCCAATATTATAACTATGGTTTCTCAGGATGAGTTGCTAAAACCTCCTTCTTTCTCCACAAAAATTTCTCTCTCTAGCAAGAGAAAAAATGCTCATCTGTTACTCCTCTCCCTTATGGTTGCTGGTCTCTTGCAAAATGTAATCTTAGCCATCCAAATTGTAACTGCTCCAAGTGTAACTCCACATTAAACTAGCTTCATAGGTTACATTCTCACAAAGCATTGGCGATTGTTAGAAATAATTCTGATAATTAAGTTTTTAACAACCTATAATCAGACAATGAAAACCCACAAATGAATTGAACTCAATTGGCCCACCATTTATTAATTAAAATTGACAGTTTTGATTTTTTCTGGCAGCTCTACTTCACATGTAAATTTCATTAACCAAATGGACTTGGATGAGAGTAATTCAACCACCATTGGAAAGTTAACATCTTGGGCTTCATTTTTGGCTCTAGAATTATCCCATTTGGGCTTATATCAAAGGAGAACTAAATTGAGCAAAACTGCATTGAATGCAATGACGGGTCGGCATCAGACCCAACTTTGGCAGTTCTTTTTGAGTGATCTTGGTGTCAAATTAAAACTCTGGAAGTCTACTTTCATTTCCAAGTGGAATCATGTCATTTTGGCTTCGGACGAAAAAGTTATGCCCTTGGAAAGACATACTGCTCATGCTATCCAGCACTCAATTCTTAGCATTTTCTTGAATTAGCTCCAAATTGAGTCATTTTACTCTTGTTCAGCTCAAAAATCATCCTTAAGCTTCATTTTCCTACAAAACACAAATAGTAAAATAAAAGCATTATATTTACAAGATTAAAGATATGAACAAGCATAGAAAAGAATATAAAATAAGTGAATAAAATGTATTTATCAATTTCCCCCGCGCTTGAACCTTGCTTGTCCTCAAGCAAGACTAAGATAAAACCTAAGCTAATCCACTTTCGTAGGAAATCACGATTGCATTTAGCATATACAACAAGCCTTTAAACCTCTAGAAGGCCCATTGAGGATGAGGTATAGTCTCGTGGGGGCTTCCAGCGATGATACCCACAAACACCTATTCTTTCCAGCATTTTTCAGAGAACTAGAAATACACAACCATGAAATCAAACAAGAAAAATGTTATCATCAACCATTGTCAAGATAATGCATCCAATGAACATCATACTCAAGTAAATGAAACAATTAAGCTAATGGTGAAAAAAAAAAAACTATGCAACACTTTAAACAGGCCTCACTCTTTCTATCTCCACAATTCAAGCTTTCAATTTTCATGCAATCATGTCAAGCATCAAATTGTCTTAATTTATGCAAATGGCAAATCATCATCAAAACACCACAATGGAATCAAAAGGTCTTTTCTTTGGTTGTAATGGGGTCAATGGGGGTTGTAATGTATCTTAATAAACAAAGGGAAAAGGAAATACACAAGAGTTTCTTTGAATTTCTAGAAATAGAGACATGAAAATGATAATGCAACCATGTTTAAGTCAAAACTCCATAGAACAAACATGAGGGTCAATTTTTTTAGTGTGGACCCTTTTTCCACCTTTCTTTACTCTTGTAACACTGTAACATACTTTGAACTTCAACTGAGTTCATTGAACACTCTTTTTTTTTTCTTTTCTTCTTTTTTTTTTCATTCCACTAATTATTGAAAGATAACAAATTCCCCCACATTTCTCATCTTTACCATACTTGAATTACCAATACTTTGCACATCAATCAAGTTTCTAACTCTATTCCATCAAAGAAACAAAGGTTAGGACAAAAATTTATATCAAGCTAGGTAAAGAAGATAAGGGTGCCAAAGAAAATAAGACTAAATTCTATGAAGGCTCAAATTGGCTCACTAAGGATTTGTGTTCGCTTTGGAACATCAAAATGTAGGGAACATGTCCATTTGGCCATGGTGTTAGACAACAAAATGCCTAAATCATTTTCCAAAGTGGCAGAAATCAGTTGCAAATCCGAAAACACTTCAAAAGAGAAATTTCAGCTCAACAATCAAACAATTAAATCTAATGACTATCCAAGTGTAAATTTCAATAATGCAAGCAAGGTTAAAGTATACATTATAACTGTACCAAAAGCAAAGTAAGTAACATTTAAAAGAGTTTAACATCATAAAAATGCATTAACAAGAGAATGAAGTCAAATCCAACTCTAAACTTGTCATCAATCAAAGTTATGAATTAAAGCTCAAAATCTCATCATTTTGCTAGAAAGAATAAAAAAAACCTAAAACTAGACTTAAAAACAAAATTATGAAAAGAAAAAAACACAACCAGAATTTTGTTTTTGAAAGTTAGATTTTTTTTTTAAAATAAACAACAAAATTATCCTAAACCATTCCCCCTACACTTAATCCTTACATTGCCCTCAATGTAAGACAAAAATATGAATTAATGTGAAAGGAAAAAAAAATAACAAACTACAAAGCAAACAAAATAAAGGAGTAAAATGATAAAGAATAAGAGAGGTCAAATCTGATTTCCAAAGCTCTCCATCCATTGTGTTGCCTCCCAAAAGCTCTTGGTTTACTGTCCTCAGCCTGACTTTTCCTCAGAAGATCAGAGATGGTCATAAGAAGGCTCTTCCAACTTTATCTCGTCAATCTCATTAAAACTAGAAGATGGTAAATCATAATAAGGCTTCAATCTATGACCATTAACCTTGAATACTTTCCTTGTATCTAAAGCCTTAATTTCAACTGCACCATGGGGAAATATGTTAGTGACAACAAAAGGACCAATCCACCTTGATCTTAACTTACCAAGAAATAGTTTTAGCTTTGAATGAAAAAGAAGAACTTTTTGACCAATGGAAAAATCCTTCCTCAAAATCATCTTGTCATGGAACATCTTTGTCTTCTTCTTATAGATTCTTGCATTATCATATGCATTGTTCCTGATTTCTTCAAGTTCTTGCAATTGTAACTTTCTATGAATTCCAGCTTCAACTAAATTAATGTTACATTGCTTAAGAGCCCAATAAGCTTTATGTTCAAGCTCCACAGGTAAATGACAAGGTTTGCCATAAAGCAACATGTATGGAGACATTCCCAAAGGCGTTTTATAGGCTGTCCTATAAGCCCACAATGCATTATCAAGCCTTAAGCTCCAATCCTTTAAATTTGGATTCACTGTTTTCTCCAAGATGGATTTCACCTCTCTATTTGACAATTCAGCTTGTCCACTTGTTTGAGGATGATATGCAGTGGAAGTTCCATGGACAACATTATACTTCTTTAAGAGAGCTTGAAAAGACCTGTTACAAAAATGAGTACCCCTATCGCTAATAGTAGCTTTAGGAGTGCCAAATCTTGCAAAGATATTAGTTCTCACAAAATTACAAATAGTTTTAGCATCATTCAACGTAGTGGCCTTAGTCTCAATCCACTTAGAGACATAGTCAACTGCAAGAAGAAAGTAAACATTACCAAAGGAAGAAACAAATGGTCCCATAAAATCAATTCCCTAAACATCAAAAATTTCAACAACAAGTATGGGTGATTAGGGCATTTGGTTTTTTGGGCTTAAATTACAAACACGTTGGCATCTATCACATGCTTTGCAAAACAAATATGCATCCTTAAACAAAGAAGGCCAATAAAAACCACATTCAAGCACTTTCAGAGCTGTTTTCTTTGGTCCAAAATGGCCGCTACAAGCATAAGCATGACAGAAACTTAAAATTGAGTTAAACTCATATTTAGGGACACACCTTCTTATTACCTAATCAGAACAATGCTTCCATAGATAAGGATCATCCCAAATATAATACTTGGAGTCACTCTTAATCTTGTCCTTTTGAGCTCGAGTTTGGTAGCTCCTTTGTGACCTTAAAATTGACAATATCAGCATACCAAGGAACACTGACATTAATGGCAAAGAGTTGCTCATCAGGGAACTTCTCTTCCAAAGGTAAGGCATCCTCTTCAAGAGCTAAGCGACTAAGATGATCAGCCACTAAGTTTTCACTTCCCTTCTTGTCTTTGATCTCAATGTCAAATTCCTGCAATAAAAGAATCCACCTGATCAATCTAGGCTTTGCATCTTTCTTAGAAAGCAAATACTTAATTGCTGCATGATCACTATAAACAACGACTTTAGATCCAACCAAATAAGATCTAAACTTCTCCAAAGTAAAGATTACAACAAGAAATTCTTTTTCAGTGGTAGAATAGTTTAGTTGTGCATCATTTAGAGTGCGAGAAGCATAATAAATGACATGAGGCAACTTCCCCTTTCACTGACCCAAAACAGCACTAACAGCAAAATCACTTGCATCACACATAACCTCAAAAGGTAAGCTCTAGTCAAGTGGCTGAACAATGGGAGCTGAAGTGAGAAGCTCTTTAACCTTGTTGAATGCCATCTTGCACTCTTCATTGAAATCAAATGCCACTTCTTTTTGCAGCAACTTGTAAAGAAGATGAGAAATCTTTGAGAAATCCTTGATAAATCTTCGGTAGAAACCTGCATGTCTAAGAAAGAAACGAACTTCCCTCACCAAAGTGGGGTATGGTAAGTGTAACACCCTAATAAACCCATACTACGCTTAAGTCGTATTACGGCGTTTTATTAGTTGTTACTTATGCTCGTGGGAAACTAATCTTTGCTTGAAATTAAGTTACGTGGAAAATACGATA
This sequence comes from Pterocarpus macrocarpus, assembly GCA_031439585.1. Classification (NCBI taxonomy): domain Eukaryota; kingdom Viridiplantae; phylum Streptophyta; class Magnoliopsida; order Fabales; family Fabaceae; genus Pterocarpus; species Pterocarpus macrocarpus. The sequence goes on along the minus strand of CM062522.1, from coordinate 38,442,884 downwards.
AGATTTTTCTTTGAAATACGTCATCGCTTTGCAGCGTTTTGAAAAGTAAAGCCTTGAACGAGAAGCTAGACAGAGAAAGAGCGTGTTGCATAAAATATATACTCCAATATCATAAAACAAGGATAAGGTAAACAAATAATAATTCACAAATATATTGCATTAAATAACTAACCATTACATTCATATGGGTTCATAATATATATATACATATATTTCAGCATTACAACAAGGGAGACTCTTGGTTGAGCCATGGTCCAAATACTAGATACGAAGTACAAATTTAAATGACAAAGCCTAACTCAAAAGAAATATGCGAAGATGCAGAACGATGGTCGCTACAAGTCCCAAAACAGCTTCGTCTTGCACCCCACGTCACACGTCCGCTCACCGTGTTGGGGATCCACGCTCCACTCCATCGGATGCGCCGTCGAGATCTGGTGACGAGATGGAAAAACAGCTAGGGTGAGAAATAAGATTTCTCAGTAGGACTCGAACCCGACACGGAAGTGTCATCGTCATCGCCCCAGCCACTTCGGTTTTATTAATGAAAATAGTGAGCATGCATAGGGTTCAATTCTTGGTTTTTCGAAAACATGAATATCCGAAGAGGATTTAATTTTACATACTCTCTAATCATTTACCTCATAATACACATGAACACAATCATATTTACATGAAACATGCATATCCAAGCTATGAAATTCTCTTGACTTCTTCCCTTTCCAGGGTTTTGGACCGAAGTCCCTTTTCTTTTCTTAACTTGACTTTATCTTTTCACCCACTAAACATAAGTGGTAATGAGCTCATACCGTGGCCGTCGCTACCATAGAATTTCGGTACTTACACTAGCTGGGTCATGCCATGCCTCATGTAAGACCTATCCCCTATACTCACACTAGCTGGGTCATGCCATGCCTCATGTGAGTTGTGGGTGAGGGGAAACTTAAATTAGATTACCTTCCCTTTTGAAGGATCACTTACTTGAATTAAACTTCTTCTTATTTAAGCATTATGATGCAAAATATTTCTATGTCCATAATTCTTACAAAATTTCTGACATAACGGCTAAACCGAAGCTTCCCAAAATTTTGCCAAACAGAGAAACCAATATCATACAACATCAAGCATCATATCATATCATTATTATCATATCATCATCATAACATCATCATATCATCATGATCATTATCATAACATCATGCTTGCACATAAACATAGGCATATTCACAAGCAACATTTTATGAGCTTAGCTTGATAAATTAGGTGCAAGCTTTTAATTGAGGTTGTCTCTTGTGTAAACTTCTCTTATTGAGCATAATGCCACTTTTTGTCTAATGTCCTTTTTGACACTTTTTAAGTTGAATTATGAGGGTTCTCTAATGCTTAATATAATAGTATTAATGTCTTAAAGCTTATTTCTCCTTATTCTTTAACTTTTACCATAACCAGTTTTACTTTTACAGTGGGGCAGTAACTTTGAAAATTCACCATAATTTCATCTTTTACTCTTTTATTTCGAATTTTTGTGTGGATATACTTCTCTGAGTCTATTTTTAAACAAAAGAAACCCCACTTAAAAATTCATTTTGTAGCTTGAGTTATGCATATTTTATTCTGACTGTTCAGTTTCTAAGTTCACTCCCGGTACAGTGGATTGTTACTTCTCATTATAATTACTCAGAAGGAATCTGAGAAAACTGTTTTATGAGTTTGTTCCTCTATGTATTAGATTTCATTTAAACTTGGTCTCACTCAAAAATCATTTTTGTAGCTCGGGTTATACACATTTTAGTGCAGACTGCCCAGACAGAAACCAATCCGAGAACAGTCCACTTTGAAAAATCATATCTCACTCATTTTAACTCCGAATCTTATGTATTTTATATGTATGGAAAGCTCTCTGAGTTTATTTTCATATAAAATTAGTTCCACTAATTTCTGAGTTCTCTCGAAAAAGTTATACCGTTCGGTTTACAGACCGCCAGAAAATCCAGATTTCACGTTTTGATTTTCCTCATGTTTTCTCCAAAACACTCAACCTCACTTTCAAGAAAACATTCTCAAGTTATAAAACACTCATATACCATGAAAGATTAGTGAAAAACTAACATGTTGGAGTTCAAAAATATTGAGTTCAACCATGCTTCACACCAAACCGAAAACATGTTTTCAACAAACAACCATACAAGCAACAACATCTCATTTTTGACAAGAATGGCTATGATGCCCATAATCAATCTTTAAAATCACCTAGCTATGGAGAGCATAGGAGTTCTAAAGCTTGAAAAACAAGAGAGAAAAAGAGTTTAGAGCCACTACCAAAGAGAGTTTTCTTGAAGGATTTTGAAGGTGGAGAAGGTTGGAGAGAGCCTTCCTCCTTGAGTGCTTGGAAATGGGGCTTGTGTATGAGTGATCTTGTTTCTCCAAAGACCAAAAATGGTGGTCCTTGAAGGGATGGTGATGGTGGTGATAGGAGATGAGGGTGATGGTGGTAGAAAAGTGAGGACTTAGGGTAGGAAAACAAGGAGAACAAGAAGAAGAGTAGGAAGAACAAAGAGAGGTTTAGAGAGAGGTGAGAGCTTTTGTGTGTATTCTTGAGAGAGGAAATGAAAATGAATTGAGGAGAGATGGAGGGCTGAAAGTGGCGCACAAATGGGGAGAAAGGTGATGTGATTTTTGCTTCTTACACAAGCTAGGGAGTGGGAAAAACCATAGGGCAAAAGAGTGTGTTGTGTTTCCTTTGAGTCTTGGCAATTGGGTAAAGACTATGTAGTGTTTTTGTCAAGTGGTTAAAAGCATGAACTCTCTTAGGATTGGGCATTGGATGGCTAGGATCACACCAAGTGTCATGATCTTGGTGAAGAAGAGCACAACTCTTGTCATGACTTAAGGAAGCTACTAATATGGACTCTTGATCTAGTGGTGTATGATGAGAAAGTAATTGAATGGTTGGATGTGGCTTTTGCTTTGACTAAACTTTCAAACAATAAAATAAAGGGAAGTTTCTACATCTTTCTAATTGTTGTAATTATCTAAATGTTAATTAATTCACTTGGTTTAAATTACTCATTAGCACATTTTAATTAAGAAGGATTTTCCTCATTAATTATGTAAGAAGATGTAAGGGTTAATGTGATTAAGTCTTGAGACTTATATGCTCTTAGTTAATTAGATTAGATCACCTTGATTTTATGTTCTAAATCATGGATTAATAAGGATTGGGCAATTAGGCTTTTAATTATAACTTTTAATGCATTATGTTTCAATTATTGACTTTTACTTATCTTGTTGACTTGCCTTTAATTTACTAAGCTCTTGCTCATCGAGATTAGCCGATTAATTCTCAGTTAATCGTTAACCTCTCTAATTAGTCAGGATCACTTAACTAATTAGCTTAGACAAAAATTGGGGATGTTACAGTAAGGATTTAACAAGGTCTACTTTAGCTTTATCTACCTCAATTCCTTTAGCTGAAATCACATGTCCCAAAACAATTCCTTGATCAACCATAAAATGGCATTTTTCCTAATTTAAAACAAGATTTGTTTCTAAGCATCTTTCCAAAACAAGAGACAAATTATCAAGGCATTTATCAAAAGAATTACCATAAACAGAGAAATCATCCATAAATACCTCAATAATACTTTCAATGTAATCAGAAAAGATATTTACCATGCACCTTTGAAGAGTAGAAGGGGCATTACATAAACCAAAGGGCATTCTTCTATAAGCATAGACACCATAAGGACATGTGAATGTGGTCTTTTCTTGATCTTCTGGAGCAATCACAATTTGGTTGTATCCTGAATAACCATCAAGGAAGCAAAAGTGAGAGTGTCCACCTAATTTTTCCAACATTTGATCCATAAAAGGAAGAGGAAAATGATCCTTCCTTGTGGCTGAATTAAGCTTCCTATAATCAATACACATTCTTCAACCAGTTTACACCCTTGTTGGAACCAACTCATTGTCTTCATTCTTGATCACTGTGATGCCAGATTTCTTGGGAACCACTTGCACAGGGCTCACCCATTTTGAATCAGAGATGGCATAGATGATACCAGCATCAAGCAGTTTCTGAATTTCCTTTTTCATAACCTCCATCATGTTAGGATTAACTCTTCTTTGAGGTTCTCTACTTGGCTTTGCTCCATCTTCAATTAAGATCCTATGCATACACACAGAAGGGCTAATTCCCTTTATATCCGCAATTGACCATGCAATGGCTGTCTTGTGGTCTCTAAGGACTCTAATAAGCCTTTCTTCTTGGGATGGTGTCAGATTGTTAGCAATGATCACAAGAAGTGTTTCTTTTTCTCCCAAGAATGCATATTTGAGATGATCTGGTAAAGGCTTCAATTCAAGCTCAGGTGCCTTAACAATGGATGGGGAAAGCTTCTCTTTAAGTGTAGGAAGCTCAAGGTATGACACCATGTGTAGAAGAATGGGAGACATGGCTTCCAAGGCAGCAACCTCTTCAATGATGTCATCTTGCAATTCTAGCTCCCACTTTGGCTCATTAAGCTTCTTTAACTCAAGATTGTTGACAAGAGCCACTTCCAAGCTATCTTCCTTCCCTAATTCAAACACTTGCTGCACTAATAAGTCAATTGCATCAATAACTTCAATGGAACATAAAGAAGATGAATCACAAGGGTATTTCATTATATCAAACAAACTAAATTTAATGACATGCCCATCAAATTCCATAGAAAGAGTTCCTTCATACACATCAATCTTAGTTCTAGCAGTCATTAAAAATGGTCTTCCAAGCAAAATAGGAGTAGCGTTAAGTGCACCCTTATCCTCCATATCTAGAACATAAAAATCAACAGCAAAAACAAGTTCATTCACTTTCACAAGAACATCTTCAACAACTCCTTTAGGATAATTGATGAATTGGATTTTTATACTATTTTTATCCTTCATACTTGTCTCATTAATCTTCCTTTGTGCTTAATTGGTTGAGTTTAGATCATTTTCCTTTTTTGGATCTTAGTGAGACTTAGTTAATTTTTGCAGCATTTCGGTTATTTTGACCTGCTTCAGTGTTTAGATCATATCTTGAGCTCTATACCTCATTTTATTATGCTTCTTCATTTGTAGGAAAGCTAAGAGATAGAGCTACAATTTCTATGAAGAGGGCAAGGGCTAATTCTGAGATCTTAAAGCCGAAATTGGGCTCGGAACTGAACTGAAGCGTTTGGGCGCGGTTTCTGAGCAGCCTTCAATGATTGGACCATATCTTGGGCTACAGGGACTCAATTGAGCCTATTCCGGTGGCATTGGAAAGCTAACATCCAGGGCTTCATTTTATGTTCAGAGCACTAAGCCAAGAAGAACCGTTATGAGGCCCAAAAACGTGTTGGAAGTCGCTGCTGAGTCTAAGAGAGCCCACTCAACTTGTTTTGGGCACAACTTTCTCTCTAAGCATCCAAATTGGGCAAATGAGCTATCCAAATTTAGCTTAGGAAAAGAGGATTATTTTAATTAAGTAATTAGTGACTTTTAATTAGAGGTATATATAGAAATTCTGATTATGCTTCAGATACCTTTTTTGCTCATTTTGTAATTTTTAGTTTTATTGAATAAGAAAACTCTCTCTCTCTCTCTCTCTTTCTTTCTTTTGCGTTTTCCTCCATTAATGGAGGGGTGATCATCCTCTGATCCAAGGCATCAAGAGAAGCATTCAAGCTCTTGAGGATTGGTGCATCAAGACATGGAAATTCCAATTTCGGTTTCACTCATCTTCTCTTCTTCTTAATCTCGTAATTGAATTGGAGGTTTTCATTCATGCATGTTGATTAAGAGTCAATCAAATCATGTATAATTCGGTTGATATATGTGATTCGATTGTTCAAGAGTGTGATTCATATTTCGGTTCTGAATATGAGATTAGAGCATTGGTTTGGAAGCTAATCCAAAATCAATTCGGTTTTAGAGGTCTCTAAACCGAATTGCTTGAGTGATTAGTTAAATGCATGGAGATTTTCATGTGAATGCTAGGTTTGATTTGAGGTTTCAATTGAATCTAAAATAAATCATCGAATTGGAGTGTGCATGTATATTTGAATCCAATGATTGAGTGTTGATTGCTTTCTTCTTGTGTGTCTTGGATTAGAATTTTAATTCGGTTTAGCCTTTTTGTTTTCTGTTTGCTTTGGAATTCAGCATTGCATTTTAAGTGTTTGTTATAAAAACCCCCCTGAATTTTCTGATCAAATAGTGTGTTCATCTTTGGGAAACGATCTGAGTTGGCTACTATACTATAGTCGCTATTCGGTTTAATTTGCTCGTGTTACGACGCGCGAGTCAATAATTTGTCAGCTAACTAAATTATGATGCCAATTTCTTCTAATGGACCAAGATTCAAAGATTTGTAAATAGAAAAAGGCATTACACTAATAGAAGCACCTAGATCTAACATGCATCTCTCAAAAATTTTATCACCAATGATGCAAGGAATTGTAAATAAACCAGGATCTTTACATTTTAGAGGAAATTTCTTTTGAAAAATAGCAGAAACTTGTTCTCCCATGCAAACCTTTTCATTACCTTTTAACTTCCTCTTGTTTGTGCACAAATCCTTTAAAAATTTGGCATACCTGGGAATTTGCTTAATAGCCTCAAGCAATGGAATATTGATCTGCCCCTTCTTGAAAGTGTCCAAAATCTCCTTTTCTTGTTCCTCTTTTTTGGACTTTGCAAGCCTTTGAGGGAAAGGTGGAGGATGCACATAAGTGTCAAGTGTTGGAGATGTATGCTTCCTTGGAGATTGGGTGGAATCACGAGTTTCTTTGGTAACCACCACTTCCTATTCTTCATCATTCCTCAATGTTTTGGGTGCTAGATTTGTAAGCTCTTTCCCACTCCTCAGATGGCACTAGCATTCTGAACATTAGGATTCACTATAGTTTGAGAAGGAATTTTGTTTGACACTTTAGCCTCCAAATTGCTTAAAGATGTTGCAAGTTGTCCAATCTAATTCTTCATATTCTTCATGCCAGACTGCATTTGAGAAACAGTTTGTTGCAATTAGATTGTATTTGAAGCAAGAGTCTTCATCATCTCCTTCATTTCATCATTAGAACCTTGTTGCTCTTGAGGTCTTTGTTGGAAGTGTGCTGCCTTTTGAAAAAAACCAAGTGGTTTGTTAAATATTGCATGAGGTTGTTGACTTTCTCCATAACTAAAACCTTGCTGATTATTCCGACCTCCATATTGAGGGCGTTGTGGCTGCCCTTGAAATCCTCCAATTGCATTGCAATCTTCTTCTTGAAGTGTGGGGCACATATCAGTAGGATGCCCAAAATTCGAACAAATTCCATAAGCCTTCACTTACTGTACATTACCAACCATGAGTTTTGCATTAAGGTTGCCAAATTTGAAATCTGTTGAGTGTTGGCAAAAATTTGTTGCTCCAAGGAAGATGATGACACTTCATTGACCCTCCTCATATCTTATCTAATGCCAAATTGTTGAGTATTGGCTGCCATGTGGATAATCAAATCTTTTGCTTCTTGAGGAGTCTTGTTCATCAAAGTACCATCACTAGCTGCATCAATCATACTCCTATCCATTGGTGTAAGTCCCTCATAAAAATATTGAGTAAGCAGTTGCTCACTAATTTGATGATTAGGACAACTAGCACAGAGACGTTTAAACTTCTCCTAATATTCATGTAACATTTCCCCATTCATCTGTCTAATACCACAGATTTCCTTCCTTATGTTGGCAGCTTTGGGTGCAGGGAAATATCTTTTAAGGAAGCTTCTTTTCAGTTCAACCCAAGAACCAATTGAGCCTGAAGGTAAGTAGTAGAGCCAATCTTTTGCAGCACCATCCAAAGAGAATGGAAATGCTCTCAACTTCACTTGTTCTTCTGAGATGTTTGAAGGTCTAATGGTAGAGCAAACAACTTGAAATTTCTTAAGGTGCTTGTTTGGGTCTTCTCCTGCAAGGCCATTAAACTTTGGAAGCAAATGGATCATCCCACACTTCAACTCAAATCCACCTTCAATGATTGGCAATTCTATGCACAAGGGTTGTTGATTAAGATTAGGAGCAGCAAGCTTCCTCAAGGTTTGATTTCCAGCCATCACCTCTTCTTCTTCTGAAAATTTAGATGTTGAACTTGAAAGGGCAGTGTTGATGGCTTGTTCAATTTGGGATGGTGAAAAGCCTAAAGATGATGAGGATGGAGAATGTAGTGATAGTGGTGGTATTGGTGAAAAAATGTGTCTTCTAGCTTCAAAGAAATTGTTGAGTCTTCTATTTCTCTTAATATAAAAATTGTTCTTCGACATGCACCTATAGGACACCAAGAAAGTAAAACTCCAACAAAATGATTAGACACATACAAATTTAAGAACAATGTAAGCAAAACTTAATGAAACAAAGAAAAACACAAAAACAAACAAGACTAAACCAGAACTTAAAAATACTAAAGAACATCAACAAAATAGAACAGAAACTAAGTGAACAAAATAATCCAATTAATGTCAATTTCCCCGGCAACGGTGCCAAAATTTGATATGCCATTAAACTACCAAATTAAAAACCTTTGCTTGGTTTAGGAAAAATTAGTTTAGTAATGAGCAAAGGGTCGATCCACGAGGAATTGAATTAATTTAATTATTTAGCTTATTTTAGATTATGATTCTAATAAACTCTAAAAAGACAAAGTAACACAAAATGGGGGGAGGGGGTTTGTTGTTTCTATAAATCAAACAAAAATTATATAAAAAAATTACACGAAAATAAAAAAATAAACAAGAGCAAATGATACTGTTTTGTTGAAATCAATTAAAACTGGTTATGGGATCCCTTTTCCCCACCAAATTATATCATGCAATTAGTTCGCAATTTCAGCCTCCAATTCTCCTTTTATAGTTACCAATCTTAGGCAATGAAACATTCTATTACCTACCTTCTTTTAAATAGATTAAGGAACATCCATTAACCTATTCTAATCACTAATTGACATAGGGAACATCCACTAAGTTCAATTAACAATTGCAACTAGAATGACAGATTGATCTTAAGTTTTAGTCTCTAACATAGGACTAAGTGACTTAGGTTATATTCTCCCTTGCATATAATCAAAACTTGACCATTAAGTTTGCACACAAGTTACTACATATGGATAAAGGATAATGGACATCATAATCCTAAATCTAGCAATCAGTCATAACATGAAATATAAGGGTGACCAATTCAAACATGTCACATTACTGCCATAATCATGAAGTAGGTAGGAGAATATAATCAACTCTCAAGAAAATAGAGGTCTGAAAATCAATTTAATTACATGATAATTTAGGGTTCAAAGTTCACCCATAACCATAAAAATAACTTAGCCTAACATTCTAAAGAAAACCATATCACAAATTGAAGAATACATGACATGAGTTAAGAAAGAAAGAAAACATGTGCAGACTAAAGGGTGAAAGCAAAGTTGCCCAAACTCTAATCTTCAGCACCTATCTCTTCTTCTTGTCCTCAATTAAATCCCTAAAGAGCAGCAAAAAGTGATGTCCTCAGCTACAAGCTTCATGAAAATGTCACTTCTCCAACTCCAATATTGTAACTATGGTTTCTAAGGATGAGTGGCTGAAACCTCTTTCTCTCTCCACGAAAATTTCTCTCTCTAGAAAGAGAAAAAATGCTCATTTGTTACTCCTCTCCCTTGTGGCTGCTAGTCTCTTGTCAAAATGTAATCTCAGCCATCCAAATTGTAACTGCTCCAAGTGTAACTCCACATTAAACTAGCTTCATAGGTTACATTCTCACAAAGCATTGCGGATTATCAGAAATAATTCTGATAATTAAGTTTTTAACAACCTATAATTAGACAATGAAAACCCACAAATGAATTGAACTCAATTGGCCCACCATTCATTAATTAAAATTGATAGTTTCGATTTTTTTTCTGGCAGCTCTACTTCACATGTAAATTTCATTGACCAAATGGACTTGGATGAGAGTAATTCGACCACCATTGGAAAGTTAACATCTTAGGCTTCATTTTTGGCCCTGGAATCATCCCATTTGGGTTTATATCAAGGGAGAACTGAATTGAGCAAAACTGCATTGAATGCAGTGACAGGTCAACATCAGGCCCAACTTTGGCAGCTTCAATCTTCATTGGACTTTTTGAGTGATCTTGGTGTCAAATTAAAGCTCTGGATGTCTACTTTCATTTCCAAGTGGAATCATGTCATTTTGACTTCGGACGAAAAAGTTATGCCCTTGGAAAGACATACTGCTCATGCTATCCAGCACTCAATTCTTAGTATTTTCTTGAATTAGATCCAAATTGAGTCATTTTACTCTTGTTCAGCTCAAAAATCATCCTTAAGCTTTATTTTCCTACAAAACACAAATAGTATAATAAAAACATTATATTTACAAGATTAAAGCTATGAACAAGCATAGAAAAGAATATAAAATAAGTGAATAAAATGCACTTATCAAAGAGTAACTAATTCCGTGAGGATTAAGTCCGACGTCCATTCTATGAAAGAAAGAACTTAAAGAAGAAAGAGAAACCAATTCCTTGAGGAATAAGACTTACTTCCACTCAATGATCAAAAGAACTTCAAGAAGAAAGACAAACCAATTCCTTAAGGATTAAAACTTGATTCTATTCAATAACTGAAAGAACTAAGCAAAGAAAGAGAAACCAATGTTATGAGGATTAAGACTTGCTTCTATTAAATGTACTAAACCACTTGACGAATAAAGAGAAACCAATTCCTTAAGGATTAAGATTGCTTCCATTCAATGAAACAAACAACTTAAAGAAAAAAAGAGAAAGTAATTTCATTAGGATTAAGTCTGCTCCCATTCAATGAAACAAAGAACTTAAAGTAGAAAGAGAAACTAATTCCTTGAGTATTAAAACTTGTTTCCATTCAACGGAAGAAAGAACTTAAAGTAGAAAGAGAAACCAAAGGGAAACCAATTTCTCGAGGAAAGGACTTAAAGTAGAAAGAGAAACCAAAGGGAAACCAATTTCTTGAGGATTAACACATACTTCTATTCAAGGAAAGAAAGTACTAAAAGAAGAAAGAGAAACCAATTCCATGAGGATTAAAACTTGCTTCCATTCAATGTAATAAACTAGTTAAAAGAGGAAGTGAAATCAATTCCTTAACAATTATGACATTGCTCCATTCAATGAAACAATGATATTTAAGAAGAAAGAGAAACCAATTCCTTGAGCATTAAGACTTGTCTCCATTCAATGAAAGCAAGAACTTAAAGTTGAAAGAGAAACCAAAGAGCAACCAACTCCTTGAGGATTAATGCTTGTTTCCATTCGGGAAAGAAAAAACTAAAAGAAGAAAGAAAAACCAATTCTATAAGGATTAAGATTTGCTTTCGTTCATTGTAATAATCCACTTGAAGAAGGAAGTGGAACCACTTCCTTAAGGATTAAGACATACTTCCATTCAATGAAAGAAAGAACTTAAAGAAGAAAAAGATACCAATTCCTTGAGGAATAAGATTTGCTTTTATTCAATGAATGAAAAAACTTCAAGAAGAAAAAGAAACCAATTCCTTAATGATTAAGACGTGCTTCCATTCAATAACCGAAAGAACTAAAAGAAGAAAGAGAAACTAATTCCATGAGCGTTAAGACACGCTTCCATTAAACATAATAAACTACTTGAAGAATAAAGAGTAACCAATTCCTTAAGGATTAAAACTTGCTACCATTCAATGAAACAAACAACTTAAAGAAAAAAAGAGGAACTAATTCTATGAGGATTAAGTCATGCTTCCTTTCAATGAAAGAAAGAACTTAAAGTAGAAAGAGAAACTAATTCATTAGGGATTAAGGCTTGTTTCCATTCAAGGAAAGAATGAACTTAAAATAGAAAGAAATCAAAGTTAAGCCAATAGCTTGACGATTAACAAATGCTTCCATGCAAGGAAAGAAAGTACTAAAAGAAGAAAGAGAAACCAACTCCATGAGGATTAAGACTTGCTTCCATACAATGAAATAAACTAGTTGAAGAAGGATGTGAAACCAATTCCTTAACAATTAAGATATTGCTGCATTCAATGAAACAAAGAACTCTAAGAAGAAAGAGAAATCAATTCCTTAAGGATTAAGACTTGTTTCCATTTAACGAAAGCAAGAACTTAAAGTTGAAATAGAAATCAAAGAGCAACTAATTCCATGAGGATTAACGCTTGTTTCTATTCGGGGAAAGAAAGAACTAAAAGAAGAAAAAGAAACCAATTCAATGAGGATTAAGACTTCCTTTCTTTTAATGTAATATACCACTTGACGAAGGAAGTCAAACCAATTCCTTAAAGATTAAGACATGCTTCCATTCAATGAAAAAAGAACTTAAAGAAGAAAGAGGTACCAATTTCTTGAGGAATAAGACTTGCATCCATTCAATGAAAGAAAGAACTTCAAGAAGAAAAGAAAACCAAATCCTTAAGGATCAAGATGTGCTTGCATTCAGTGACTAAAAGAACTAAGAGAAGAAAGAGAAACCAATTCCATGAGGGTTAATGTAACACCTTACCAGACAAAGTACTATGCTTAAGTCATAATAATTTATCTGATAAGAGATTACATGTAATACTGATTAAATTCTATTTTCTATATTAGTATTAATTACTCGCATAAGAATACTTGATCGCATAACAAAATTTCCTACGTGACAGCGGAATAAATACTAATCAATCGGTAAACTGTAAATAACTTAACATAAATAAAAATAAAATAAGGACAGAACTACTGCAAAAGGCATCATAAACGAATACATATATATCTGATTTTTAAGTTCGTCAAATTGATACATAGCGACAAAATGAGGCCGCTAATACAAAACAAAACGGCCAGTTCCTATGAACAACACCCTAAGTGGTCCCCATGGGACATTGCATGTACATTCCTAATATCTACCCATCCAACCATGACCCAAGCTGCCAAAAGCGGGTCATTCTGTACATCTAACCTCACTACAGCATGCACGCTATCTAAACAGAGTCTGATGAAAGGAACCCGTTCCCCATGGCGGTGTCCGCTGGAGGGTGTCCGGCACTGGGAGCAGAGGATGATGAAGAACTAGCCGCCTCGGACGGATCCTCCTCCGAGGTCGGGGCCGACGACATTGGCTGCGGCGGCGAACCAGGATGGGCCATGGGAATTGGGGCTGCTGCTGCTGCTGTTGAAGGAGGTGGGAATAGATGGGCCATATGAAGGGGTATGGCAATATATGGGACCAAGGGGTCAAACAGGGGTTGCATAAGTGGTATGGCGAAGTCCCTCTGGAAGAAGAAATACAAACGAAACTGGAACCTACCAGATATATATACAGAATCTATAAACGGGTCGATGTGGATGTGAAGCTCGGGAAACTCAATGAATAGGACCCCGGTCGCTGCGTGCTCCATGGTCTGAGAATGACACGAAACATACAATAGGGTGAGAAATGAATATTTCTCAATAGAAATTCCTAGCTTCCATACATCTATCATCGCAGTCATTCCCAGTCGTTTCGGTCGTGTAATATTTTTCCAATGGTATGATAAAATGATAATATTTAACTTAAATACTTGTTTGTAAAGCATACACCGAAACAAACTCAAGTTTAGTTAACATATACACTAATGTACTCAAACAATAATCATGGTGGAACAATAGCATATTAATAATAATGAACAGGGATTTAAAACAATCAATAAAGGAGCATTACACTATACATATATATGTGCAATAATAAAAAAATTATGCACCTTATTCTTGGAGGCTTTCGCCTATTATAACTTATTTCCATCCTTGGTCCCTTGGGAGTCATTGGCCATATACTCCTGGGTAATAGTCCGCTTTTCAGGACCGAGCTCGTTCCTATACAGGATGGCCGGGTTTACTTTCCCCGACTTTCCCATTGATCTATTCCCCTTAATTTATTCCGGGGCTGGCCCAAGTGATATGGAACTCTTTATAATATCTTGAAATGAATGCACATCTAGCTGGACTCTTGAATATAATGCATTCAAGCTATCATAAAGTTTCACAACATATGAACTCCTTACCGAAATTTCGGCAGCATAACGGATCGAGTCCGCTTCCCCATGAATAGTGCCAGACAATCAGTACAATTGCACAACTAATAATTTCAGTATAGACCAGCAAATATGTATATACATTTATAGCATCATTCAAAAATTGCAAATCAAGCATCAATAAAGTCTCAGCTTGTTCTACCCTATTCTGCCTGAGTTTGGCATGCTTCAATTTTTATTCAATTCAACTCATTTAATTCTCATTTTTGGATATGTTATAGCCTTATATGTCTAGTTTCTAATCCCTTTAGTCCCATATCATTTTGAGTTGTATAACTTTAGATATAAACATTTTATCTCAACATGTGCTGTTCTTAGCCAGAATTGGGTTGCTATAGAAGAAAACTCACTAAAAATCGAAAACTAAGTGAAATGATGCGAATTTTATGTCAAAATGAAGCTAACACAACAAGCTTTAAAATGAATTAAGTTTCATGTCATTTTCCTAATCAGATTTTGAGTTATGAGTCTCGAAACATTACCCTACTGAGCTGTCCTGTTCTAGGTCAGTTTAAACCTGAGCTAGCTTCATTGATGTGCTAGGAAAATGACAACGAATTAAATTCTGAAATTTTTATGGGATGTTTTCTTATGTGTTAGCTTTCAAAAAACGTTAGTTTCACTCAATTTGAGGTTGTATAGGGTGAGTTACATCCTTCTCAACGCATGCTGCTCGGGTGAGAACCCAGATTCCTAGGTCTAACTTCAAAAATTCATAACTAATTCTATACTAATCCAATGGCCTTATAATTTATATGTATAGAAATACCTGGATGTCTAGTTTCATTTAAAAATGGTTTTATCCAATTTAAATGGTGGGAGGCGGAGCCGTACACTCCGCCATACGGACTGCCGAGAGAAAACCCTAACAGCCTCTAGATTTGTCTTCCTCCTTCAAGTTATTTGTCCTCAATTCCAATTTTAATCACAACATACATGCAAAATCATTCATAAAACATCATCATCACTCTATAAAACACCAACATCTCATATTATGCATGCCCAACATACAGCCCCAAATCAGAGAAACAAGAGGAGAAGTAGGATTTCCTACCTTGTCTTGTGTAATCTAGGCTGATTTTGTGTCTTGGATGGTGGTGGCTTGGAATGAGACTTGAAGATGGATGAGAATGGAGTAGGAATGAGAGTAGAGAGGAGAAAAAGAGAAGAGCTTTAGCTGAGAGAAGGTGGCCGAAATTTGTGAGAAGAAAAAGAGATAAAAAGTGGAGATATTTGGAAAGGTGAAGGCATGTGATTGGTGGATCCAAGTTACTCATGAAATCTGATTTAGCTTCCCATCAAGGGCTGCCTTAGGCGCCACTTGGGTGGGTTGTTTGGCTAAATCGTAGCCATTCATTCTAGGGCACTCATGGTATAATTTCTACTGATCCGGTTTCCGACAGTTTAAGGTACCAAAATCTTACCGATTTCCCTTAAATCGGTAAACCGGCTTGAAAATTTTCTGTGGGGTTTTCTATGCTCCTAATTTAACTCTATCTAGCCTAATCCGTCTAAATCACACTTAATTGACTTTAAGTAAATGTCTAATCAGATTCTGATTAAACTCACTTATTCGATAAAACCGAACAACTCAGTTGTTAACGATAAAATCTTTCGGACGTTACATTTCTACCCTCCTAAAAAAAATTTTTGTCCTCAAAATTTAGTACCTGAGAATAATTCTGGATGTTCTCTCCTCATATCGGATTCTAATTCGCACGTACAATCCGCTGAATCTTCATGTCCCCATGCTACTTTCACCAATTATACAGCTTTATTCCGAAGGTGTTTGATGCTTCTATCCACTATCCGTGCTGGGGTACATGAAAAGTTAAGTCATCTCTTAACTGGATTGATTCAGGTTCCAACAAGTGAGCAGGATCCGACTGGTATCTTTTGAGTTGCGAAATGTGGAAAACATCATGAAGATTAGATAAATGCGGAGGTAAGGCAACTCGATATGCGACTGGCCCAATTCGCTTTAAAATCTTAAAGGGACCTATAAAGCGAGGGCTTAGCTTTTTGACTTTAATGGCTCTACCTACTCCAATGGTGGGTGTGATCCTTAGAAACACATGGTCTCCTTCTTGAAACTCCAAGGGTTTTCTTCTGACATCCGCGTAACTCTTCTGACGACTCTAAGCTGCAAGTATTTTGCTACGGGTTCTTTTGATCTGCTCTGTTGTCTGTCTGACTAGTTCTGGAGCTAGCAGATTCTGCTCTCCTGATTCATACCAACAGAGGGGAGATTGACACTTTCGTTCATATAAAGCCTCATACGGGGCCATGCCGATGCTAGCATGGTAACTGTTGTTGTATGTGAACTCGACTAACGGTAAGTATCGATCCCAACTTCCCCGTTGTTCCAGAATGTATGCCCGCAACATATCCTCCAAAGTCTGAATTGTTCGTTCTGTTTGACCATCTGATTGCAGATGATATGCAGTACTTAGACATAGCCTAGTACCAAACGCCTTCTGGAGTGCTCCCCAAAACCGTGAAGTGAACCTTAGGTCTCGATCTGAAATGATTGTTGAAGGAATACCGCGTAACCGTACCACTTCTTGAATATACAGTTGAGCCAACTTCTCTAGAGGAGAATTCGCTCGAATGGGTAAAAAGTGAGCTGACTTGGTTAGTCTGTCCACTATGACCCATATAGCATCATATCCTGAGGGGGTTCTTGGTAAGGCCATCACGAAATCCATAGAGATGCTCTCCCATTTCCATTCTGGAATCTCCAAGGGTTGTAATGTTCCTGCTGGCTTCTGATGCTCTATCTTCACCTTATAGCAAGTTAAACATTTATTCACGAAATTAGCCACATCTGTTTTAAGGCCTGGCCACCAAAACATCTTCTTGAGATCTTGATACATTTTGTTGATGTCAGGATGTATAGTAAACTCACTCTTGTGGGCTTCCTCCAAGACCTTCCTCCTGAGGTTGTCCTCCTTGGGTACACATATCCTCCCATGATATCGCCATATTCCGTCTGCGTCTTGGGAAAATCCTATTAACTTGCCAGATTGTACCCGTCGCACTGTATGCTGGAAGTCATCACTCCCTTACTGTGCTTGCTGGATTTGGTCTTTAAAAGTACTAGTTATCTTAAGTTGGTGCAATTGGATAGCACTGGGGGTTACAGAGATCCCCAAGTTGAGGGCTTGGAAACTCTTTATAAGTTCCACTTCCTTGATCATCATCCATGCCACTGTCAAGGATTTTTTGCTTAGGGCGTCTGCTACCACGTTTGCCTTGCTTGGATGGTACTTCAGGTCTCGTAATCTTTAAGAAACTCCATCCACCTTTGTTGTCTCATGTTTAATTCCTTCTGATCAAAAAGGTATTTCAAGCTTGTGATCAGAAAATACTTCGAACTTTACTCCATAGAGATAATGTCTCCACATCTTCAAGGCAAACACTATCGTTGCCAGCTCGAGATCATGCGTTGGATAGTTTCTTTCATGAGTTTTCAATTGCCTGGAAGCATATGCCACGACATTTCTATTCTGCATTAGCACACACCCCAATCCTTTCTTAGAAGTATCGCAGTACACTTCAAACGATCCATGAGGATTCGGTAAAATAAGTATTGGGGCTGTTGTCAATCTTTCCTTTAATTCTTGAAAACTCTGCTCGCACTCGGGTGTCCATTCAAATGGGGCGTTCTTTCTGGTTAATCTGGTTAAAGGTAGAGCTAGTTGAGAAAAGTTCTTAACAAATCTTCTGTAGTGTCCTGCCAACCCTAAGAAGCTTCTGACTTTCGTAACTGTCGTTGACCGCTCCCAGTTTAATACTGTTTCTACCTTACTGGGATCCACTGAAATTCCCCCATGGGATACCACGTGGCCAAGAAATTTTACTTCCTTCATCCAAAATTCACATTTGGACAGCTTGGAGTAAAGTTTTTTCTCTCTCAGAATTTGCAGAACTACTCGCAAATGTTCCGCATGCTCCCGTTCTGTCTTCGAGTAGATAAGTATGTCGTCAATAAACACCACCACAAATTTATCAAGATATGGTTTGAATATTCAGTTCATGTAATCCATGAATATTGCCGGTGCATTCGTCAATCCGAAGGACATCACAATATATTCATAATGTCCATAATGAGTCCGAAATGCCGTCTTCGGAATATCTCCTTCTCGAACCCGAATCTGGTGATATCCAGACTGTAGATCAATCTTGGAAAATACAGTAGCCCCTTGTAGTTGATCCATAAGATCATCAATCCTTGGTAACGGATACTTGTTTTTGATTGTTACCTTATTCAACTGTCTGTAATCTACACAGAGTCGCATGCCTCCATCTTTCTTCTTAACTAACAAGACTGGAGCTCCCCACGGTGATGCACTCGGCCTGATAAATTTCTTCTTTAGGAGTTCTTCAATCTGTCCCTTAAGTTCAGTTAGTTCCAAGGGTGACATGCGATATGGCGCTAAAGATATTGGTCCCACTCCGGCACCAGTTCAATAGTTAACTCAATTTCTCTTTCGGGAGGGAACTCAGGAATATCGTCAGGGAACACATCAAGATATTTGCTAACGACTGGAATATTGTTTAACTCCTGATCAACCTCTGTTATGCTGGTTGATAAGAAAATATACCCTTGACTTCTATTCCCACAAGGGTGCACAGTTAAGGAACTTAAATAAAGACTTACGGGGATTACTGATTCAGAAGATGAAACATGGGAGAGTATAATGGATTTATCAGAGCAATTTAACAGGGCTTGGTTGGCAGAGAGCCAATCCATACCCAAGATGATGTCAAGTCCAGACAAGGGAAGACAAATAAAATTAGCCGGAAAGATTCGACCTCCTATTTGACAAGGGACATTGATACAAATGTGATTGGTTCTAACGGGCTTACTTGTAGGAGTAGAAACTAGCAGATCATAGGGTAATTCAGAAATAGGTAGTTGCAGGGCTATCATGCAATCATGAGAGATGAAAGAGTGAGATGCACCTGAATCGTATAAAATGGTTAAGGTCTTACCATTTATTTCACACGTATCTTGGATCAAATCTTCTGACTTTTTGACCTCCTGAGCATCCATAATGAAAACTCTCCCTTGACGTTGCGGCCTAAGAGTCGGTTGAGAATTTCTGGCAGGGCATTCATAGATTCTGTGGCCTGGTTTGCCACATCCAAAGCAGACGTTTTGACCTGCCAAGCAGGGGCGGTCGCCATGATTCCTGCTGCACTGGCTGCAAATCTAGTTTCCAAAAGGCCTTTGAGGTTGCTTGCCTTTACTACCCGCTGGCTGGAACTTCCTCCATTGTTGTAAGTTAGGCTTGAACCTTGGACCTTGCGGAGCTAGCCCTCTCTTAAAGTTGTTGCCGGATGCTCTAGCAGCAATTAACTTCTTGTTACAATCTTCCACCAAGCGGCACTTGTTTACCAAAGTAGGGAAGTCTCTAATCTCCATTGGTCCTATGGTGGCAAGAATGTCCTCTCTTAGTCTACCTTCAAATTTCATACATTTCCATGCTTCATCAGGGTTTCGTTGATAAATAGTGGAAAATTTGCATAACTTCTCAAATTTAGCAACGACTACGACACGTTACTATTTCCTTGACAGAGGTGCATGAATTCCAACTCCTTGGCATTGTGAACAGACGCAGGAAAATACTTCTGGTAGAATGCATCTTTGAATACGTTCTAAGTAATTTCTGTCTGGGATCCTTCTAATAATTGCCGTGCACCATCCCACCAAAATTCTGCATCAGTTTCTAACATATAGGTGGCAAAAGTCACCTTTTGATGGCCTGTGCAATCTAACACGGAGAAAATCTTTTCCATAGCCTTAACCCATTCAGCTGCTTTATCAGGGTCAAAGGCTCCCCTGAAGCTGGGTGGATTGGCCTTCCGAAACTTAGCAAACTTAAGGTATTCTAAATCCATTCCAAAGCCATTATGATTTCCACCATGACCTACCTCTGACTGTTTTCCTAGTTGGCCCATCATTTCAGTTGCCGCAGCTGCCTGTTCGCGCATAGCGTGCGCCATCTCTCGCATTCTGTCCAGGAACTCCGTAGATTCCTCTTGGGCTGGGGAAGTTCGCGGCCTACCTCGCCTTCCAGAAGCCATTAAGTTTTGAACACACAAAACAAGAGTAATTGAGTTGATCAGGGTCAACACTAAGTTCGGTGTGCTAGTAAATAATAGCATATAGTTAGGTAAACTCCTTCACATACATCTTATCCATATGGACAAGACTCATAACATAATAAGATCTAGGGAATACAGAGCATATGCGAAGCATAGTCAGTCCAATCCTCAGGCATATATTAGGACGAACTGCTCTGATACCAAAAATGTAACACCTTACCAGACAAAGTACTATGCTTAAGTCATAATAATTTATCTGATAAGAGATTACGTGTAATACTGATTAAATTCTATTTTCTATATTAGTATTAATTACTTGCATAAGAATACTTGATCGCATAACAAAATTTCCTGCTTGACGGCGAAATAAATACTAATCAATCGGTAAACTGTAAATAACTTAACATAAATAAAAATACACGTATCTTGGATCAAATCTTCTGACTTTTTGACCTCCTGAGCATCCATAATGAAAACTCTCCCTTGACGTTGCGGCCTAAGAGTCGGTTGAGAATTTCTGGCAGGGCATTCATAGATTCTGTGGCCTGGTTTGCCACATCCAAAGCAGACGTTTTGACCTGCCAAGCAGGGGCGGTCGCCATGATTCCTGCTGCACTGGCTGCAAATCTAGTTTCCAAAAGGCCTTTGAGGTTGCTTGCCTTTACTACCCGCTGGCTGGAACTTCCTCCATTGTTGTAAGTTAGGCTTGAACCTTGGACCTTGCGGAGCTAGCCCTCTCTTAAAGTTGTTGCCGGATGCTCTAGCAGCAATTAACTTCTTGTTACAATCTTCCACCAAGCGGCACTTGTTTACCAAAGTAGGGAAGTCTCTAATCTCCATTGGTCCTATGGTGGCAAGAATGTCCTCTCTTAGTCTACCTTCAAATTTCATACATTTCCATGCTTCATCAGGGTTTCGTTGATAAATAGTGGAAAATTTGCATAACTTCTCAAATTTAGCAACGTACTCTGACACGTTACTATTTCCTTGACAGAGGTGCATGAATTCCAACTCCTTGGCATTGTGAACAGACGCAGGAAAATACTTCTGGTAGAATGCATCTTTGAATACGTTCTAAGTAATTTCTGTCTGGGATCCTTCTAATAATTGCCGTGCACCATCCCACCAAAATTCTGCATCAGTTTCTAACATATAGGTGGCAAAAGTCACCTTTTGATGGCTTTGTGCAATCTAATACGAAGAAAATCTTTTCCATAGCCTTAACCCATTCAGCTGCTTTATCAGGGTCAAAGGCTCCCCTGAAGCTGGGTGGATTGGCCTTCCGAAACTTAGCAAACTTAAGGTATTCTAAATCCATTCCAAAGCCATTATGATTTCCACCATGACCTACCTCTGACTGTTTTCCTAGTTGGCCCATCATTTCGCTTGCCGCTGCCTGTTCACAAGATAGCGTGCGCCATCTCTCGTGATTCGGCCCAGAACTCCATAGATTCCTCCTGGGCTGGGGAAGTTCACGGCCTACCTCGCCTTCCAGAAGCTATTAAGTTCTGAACACACAAAACAAGAGTAATTGAGTTGATCAGGCTCAACACTAAGTTCGGTGTGCTAGTAAATAATAGCATGCAGTTAGGCAAACTCCTTCACATACATCCCATCCATATGGACAAGACTCAGAACATAATAAGATCTAGGGAATACAGAGCATATGCGAAGCATAGTCAGTCCAATCCTCGTGGCATATATTAGAATGAATCGCTCGATACCAAAAATGTAACACCTTACCAGACAAAGTACTATGCTTAAGTCACAATAATTTATCTGATAAGAGATTACGTGTAATATTGATTAAATTTTTTTTTCTATATTAGTATTAATTACTTGCATAAGAATACTTGATCGCATAACAAAATTTCCCCGCTTGACGGGCTAAATAAATACTAATCAATTCCAGAGCTGTAAATAACTTAACATAAATAAAAATACACGTATCTTGGATCAAATCTTCTGACTTTTTGACCTCCTGAGCATCCATAATGAAAACTCTCCCTTGACGTTGCGGCCTAAGAGTCGGTTGAGAATTTCCGGCGGGGCATTCATAGATTCTGTGGCCTGGTTTGCCACATCCAAAGCAGACGTTTTGACCTGCCAAGCAGGGGCGGTCGCCATGATTCCTGCTGCACTGGCTGCAAATCTAGTTTCCAAAAGGCCTTTGAGGTTGCTTGCCTTTACTACCCGCTGGCTGGAACTTCCTCCATTGTTGTAAGTTAGGCTTGAACCTTGGACCTTGCGGAGCTAGCCCTCTCTTAAAGTTGTTGCCGGATGCTCTAGCAGCAATTAACTTCTTGTTACAATCTTCCACCAAGCGGCACTTGTTTACCAAAGTAGGGAAGTCTCTAATCTCCATTGGTCCTATGGTGGCAAGAATGTCCTCTCTTAGTCTACCTTCAAATTTCATACATTTCCATGCTTCATCAGGGTTTCGTTGATAAATAGTGGAAAATTTGCATAACTTCTCAAATTTAGCAACGTACTCTGACACGTTACTATTTCCTTGACAGAGGTGCATGAATTCCAACTCCTTGGCATTGTGAACAGACGCAGGAAAATACTTCTGGTAGAATGCATCTTTGAATACGTTCTAAGTAATTTCTGTCTGGGATCCTTCTAATAATTGCCGTGCACCATCCCACCAAAATTCTGCATCAGTTTCTAACATATAGGTGGCAAAAGTCACCTTTTGATGGCCTGTGCAATCTAACACGGAGAAAATCTTTTCCATAGCCTTAACCCATTCAGCTGCTTTATCAGGGTCAAAGGCTCCCCTGAAGCTGGGTGGATTGGCCTTCCGAAACTTAGCAAACTTAAGGTATTCTAAATCCATTCCAAAGCCATTATGATTTCCACCATGACCTACCTCTGACTGTTTTCCTAGTTGGCCCATCATTTCAGTTGCCGCAGCTGCCTGTTCGCGCATAGCGTGCGCCATCTCTCGCATTCTGTCCAGGAACTCCGTAGATTCCTCTTGGGCTGGGGAAGTTCGCGGCCTACCTCGCCTTCCAGAAGCCATTAAGTTTTGAACACACAAAACAAGAGTAATTGAGTTGATCAGGGTCAACACTAAGTTCGGTGTGCTAGTAAATAATAGCATATAGTTAGGTAAACTCCTTCACATACATCTTATCCATATGGACAAGACTCATAACATAATAAGATCTAGGGAATACAGAGCATATGCGAAGCATAGTCAGTCCAATCCTCAGGCATATATTAGGACGAATCGCTCGATACCAAAATGTAACACCTTACAGGACAAAGTACTATGCTTAAGTCATAATAATTTATCTGATAAGAGATTACGTGTAATACTGATTAAATTCTATTTTCTATATTAGTATTAATTACTTGCATAAGAATACTTGATCGCATAACAAAATTTCCTGCTTGACGGCGAAATAAATACTAATCAATCGGTAAACTGTAAATAACTTAACATAAATAAAAATACACGTATCTTGGATCAAATCTTCTGACTTTTTGACCTCCTGAGCATCCATAATGAAAACTCTCCCTTGACGTTGCGGCCTAAGAGTCGGATGAGAATTTCTGGCGGCATTCATAGATTCTGTGGCCTGGTTTGCCACATCCAAAGCAGACGTTTTGACCTGCCAAGCAGGGGCGGTCGCCATGATTCCTGCTGCACTGGCTGCAAATCTAGTTTCCAAAAGGCCTTTGAGGTTGCTTGCCTTTACTACCCGCTGGCTGGAACTTCCTCCATTGTTGTAAGTTAGGCTTGAACCTTGGACCTTGCGGAGCTAGCCCTCTCTTAAAGTTGTTGCCGGATGCTCTAGCAGCAATTAACTTCTTGTTACAATCTTCCACCAAGCGGCACTTGTTTACCAAAGTAGGGAAGTCTCTAATCTCCATTGGTCCTATGGTGGCAAGAATGTCCTCTCTTAGTCTACCTTCAAATTTCATACATTTCCATGCTTCATCAGGGTTTCGTTGATAAATAGTGGAAAATTTGCATAACTTCTCAAATTTAGCAACGTACTCTGACACGTTACTATTTCCTTGACAGAGGTGCATGAATTCCAACTCCTTGGCATTGTGAACAGACGCAGGAAAATACTTCTGGTAGAATGCATCTTTGAATACGTTCTAAGTAATTTCTGTCTGGGATCCTTCTAATAATTGCCGTGCACCATCCCACCAAAATTCTGCATCAGTTTCTAACATATAGGTGGCAAAAGTCACCTTTTGATGGCCTGTGCAATCTAACACGGAGAAAATCTTTTCCATAGCCTTAACCCATTCAGCTGCTTTATCAGGGTCAAAGGCTCCCCTGAAGCTGGGTGGATTGGCCTTCCGAAACTTAGCAAACTTAAGGTATTCTAAATCCATTCCAAAGCCATTATGATTTCCACCATGACCTACCTCTGACTGTTTTCCTAGTTGGCCCATCATTTCAGTTGCCGCAGCTGCCTGTTCGCGCATAGCGTGCGCCATCTCTCGCATTCTGTCCAGGAACTCCGTAGATTCCTCTTGGGCTGGGGAAGTTCGCGGCCTACCTCGCCTTCCAGAAGCCATTAAGTTTTGAACACACAAAACAAGAGTAATTGAGTTGATCAGGGTCAACACTAAGTTCGGTGTGCTAGTAAATAATAGCATATAGTTAGGTAAACTCCTTCACATACATCTTATCCATATGGACAAGACTCATAACATAATAAGATCTAGGGAATACAGAGCATATGCGAAGCATAGTCAGTCCAATCCTCAGGCATATATTAGGACGAACTGCTCTGATACCAAAAATGTAACACCTTACCAGACAAAGTACTATGCTTAAGTCATAATAATTTATCTGATAAGAGATTACGTGTAATACTGATTAAATTCTATTTTCTGTATTAGTATTAATTACTTGCATAAGAATACTTGATCGCATAACAAAATTTCCTGCTTGTCGGCGAAATAAATACTAATCAATTCCAGAAATCAGAATAACTTAACATAAATAAAAATACAATAAGGACAGAACTACTGCAAAAGGTATCATAAACGAATACATATATATCTAATTTTTAAGTTCGTCAAACTGATACATGGTGACAAAATGAGGCCGCTAATACAAAACAAAACGGCCAGTTCCTATGAACAGCACCCTAAGTGGTTCCCATGGGACATTGCATGTACATTCCTAATATCTACCCATCCAACCATGACCCAGGCTGCCAAAAGGGGGTCATTCTGTATATCTAACCTCACTACAGCATGCACGCTATCTAAACAGAGTCTGATGAAAGGAACCTATTCGCCATGGCGGCGTCCGCTGGAGGGTGTCCGGCACTGGGAGTGTAACGCCTTACCAGACAAAGTACTATGCTTAAGTCATAATAATCTATCTGATAAGAGATTACGTGTAATACTGATTAAATTTCTCTTTCTGTATTAGTACTAAGGCCTCGCATAAGAATACTTGATCTCATAGCAAAATTTTCTACGTGATGGCGGAATAAATACCAATCAATCGGTAAACTATAAATAACTTAACATAAATAAAAATACAATAAGAACAGAATAATTGCAAACGGCGTCATAGATATGTATATAGATATCTGATTTTAAAGTTTGTCAAAATGAGGCCGCTAATACAAAATGAAACGGCCAGTATCTATGAACTGTACCCTAACTGGTCCCCATGGGACATTTCATATACATTCCTAATATCTACCCATCCAACCATGACCCAAACTATCAAAAGAGGGTCATTCTGTACATCTATCCCCACTACAGCATGCGCACTATCTAAACAGAGTCCGATGAAAGGAACCCGTTCGCCATGGCGGCGGCTACCGAGGATGCCGACAGGAGCGAGAGGATGACGAAGAACTAGCTGTCTCGGACGGATCCTCCTTTGGGGTCGAGGCCGACGACATCGGCTGCGTGGTGAAGCGTGAGGGCCATGGGACTGGAGGCTGGTGCGGTGGTCTTCGAGTCTTCTTCTGGTGGCGGTGGAAATGGATGGGCCATATAAAGAGGTATAGCAATGTAGGGGACAGCAGGATCAAAAAGAGGGTGCATAACTGGTACAGCAAAGTCCCTCTGGAAGAAGAAATACAAACGGAACTGGCACCTGCCAGATATATATATAGAGTCTAGAAAAGGGTCGATGTGGATGTGAAGCTCAGGAAACTCAATGAATAGAACCCCGGTCGCCGCGTGCTCCATGGTCTGAGAATGACGTGGAACATACAATAGGGTGAGAAATGAATATTTCTCAGTAGAAAATCCTAACTTCTATACATCTGTCATCGTTGTCATTCCCAGTTGTTTTTACTGCATAACATTTTTCGAATAGTATCATAAAACGATAATATTCATTTTAAATATTTGCTTGTAAAACATACACCGAAACAAATTCAATTTTTATTTAACAGATATACTAATGTACTCAACAGTAAACACAATGAACAATAGCATGTCATGAATAATAAATAGAGATCTAGAACAATCAATAGAAAAATATTACACCGTACATATGCATGTGCAATGAGAAGATGCATCTTATTCTTGGAGGTTTTCGCCTGTTATAACTTACTTCCATCCTTGGTCCCCTGGGAGTCATTGGCCATATACTCCTGGGTAATAGTCCGCTTTTCAGGACCGAGCTCGTTCCTATACAGATGGCCGGGTTTACTTTCCCCGACCTTCCCACTGATCTATTCCCCTTAATTTATTCCGGGGCTGGCCCAAGTGATGTGGAATTCTTTACAATGTCATGAAATGAATGCACATCTAACTTGTCTCTTTACATATGATGTACTCAAATTGTCATAAATTTCATAACATATGAATTTCTTACCGGAAATTCCTAAGACCTAACGGATCGAGTCCGCTTCCCCGTGAATAGTGCCAGACCACCAGTACATTTATACACTTACAATTTTAGTATAGAGCAACAATTATACAAGTGCATTCATAACATCAATCAACAATCTCAATTACACATGTACATTCATAATCTCAATCAACAATTTGAATTTAAACATCAATAGAGTTTCAATTTAACCCCCCCTGTTCTGCCCGAATTTGGGGTGTCCCATTCCTCATTCAGCTCAACTCATTCAAATCAAATTTTTGAATATGTTATAGCCTTGTATGTCTAGTTTCTGCTTCCTTTTGTCCCATCTTATTTTGAGTTGTATAGCTCTAGACATAAACATTTTACGTCAACATGTCCTGTCCTTAGCCAGAATTGGGTACCTATAGAAGAAAATTCACTAAAAATCGAAACTAAGCTCAAATCATTCGAAATTAGTCTCATATTGAAGCTAACAGGACAACCTTTCATTTGCCACAAGTTTCACTCCATTTTCTTAAGTATGCCTCGAGTTATAAGTCCTGAAAGTCTACCTTTCTGAACTACTCTATTTTGGCCTAGATTGGACATAGGACAACTTCCACGAATCACTGGGAACAATTGGGACCATAACAAACTTGGAATCTTATATTGGGGTGTTCCCCTGTGTGTAAGCTTTCTAACAAGATTGGTTTCACTCGATTTGGAGTTGTATAGGCTGAGATACACCCTTCTCAACCCATGCTGCCCGGATGAGAACCCAGATTTCTAGGTCTAACTTCAAAAATTCATAACTAATTCTATACTAATCCAATGACCTATTATGATATATGTATGGAAAGCCCTGAATGTCTAGTTTCACTTAAAAATGGTCTCGTTAATTTTTAACAGCGAGAGGCGAAGCCGTACACTCCGCCGTACGGACTGCCGAGGGTTTGAGTTTTCCAGCCTCTCAGCTTTTTCATATCTTCATTCTTTCTCACTTTCAATTCAGGTTTTAACCTCATAAACAGCCCATAATTCAGCTATAATTCATCATAATTATTCAATCAACATATCAAAATCAAGAGATTGGACCACCATCAATCCTTCAAGAATCAAAAAGTCAAGTAAGAATTTAGAACCTCTACCTCTCACTATGAATAATTTTGGTTGAGTTTGTAGCTGGAACTTGAGTGAAACTCAAAGTTGGATAGAGTTGGGTGAGTGGAAAAAAGAAAAGAGAGAGCTGAAGTGAGTTCTAAGTTACGTAGAAGGGGGTCTGAATCAGAGGAGGAGAGAGTGTTATATAGGCATGAGTAGGGAGTTAACTTGGAAGATTTTGATTGGCCTCAAAACATAAGGCTGAGTTTCAGCCAGCCTTGCTCTCCACGCTGTCTCTTTGTGTGGTAGAATTGCTCTCCACGTCGCCTAAAGTGGGACTAGTTTCCAGTATATTCTGAAAATGAAGTCGGAACTCGTATTCTTTATAAAGTCGGAACTCGTGAACATCCCCATATGAAGTCGGAACTCAGGGACGCGTATCCAGTTTATTTGAAACTTGAAAGCAAAGCCTGATGTGGAGCCAAGCACTTAAAGTCGAAAGTCGTGAGTTGTAGGACCTCGATATCGGAACTCGGAAGGATATAGAAATGAGAGCTCTTGGTATTAAACTCGAGATCGGAAATTAGAAACATCAGCCACTTGAGATTAAGTCGGAAATCGGAATTCATACTGATGAGGTCGGAATTCTTATACGCCTACACAAGTCGGAAATCGGAGAATGCAGCCGGCCCTTAAGCCTTGGAAACGAAGTCGGAACTTGAAACTATGACTAAGGTCGGAAGTCGGAATTTACAAGACAAACTCGGAAATCGGAAATTTCAACATTAAATGAGATCGGAAGTCGGAAATCGGACGTTACAGGGAGCAGAGGATGATGAAGAACTAGCCGCCTCGGACGGATCCTCCTCCGAGGTCAAGGCCGACGACATCGGCTGCGGCGGCGAAGCAGGAGGGGCCATGAGAATTGGGGCTGCTGCTGCTGCTGGAGGAGGTGGGAATGGATGGGCTATATGAAGGGGTATGGCAATATATGGGACCGAGGAGTCAAACAGGGGGTGCATAAGTGGTACAGCGAAGTCCCTCTGGAAGAAGAAATACAAACGAAACTGGCACCTACCAGATATATATACAGAATCTATAAACGGGTCGATGTGGATGTGAAGCTTGGGAAACTCAATGAATAGGACCCCCGTCGCTGCGTGCTCCATGGTCTGAGAATGACG
The DNA here is from genome assembly GCA_031439585.1 of Pterocarpus macrocarpus. Taxonomy (NCBI): domain Eukaryota; kingdom Viridiplantae; phylum Streptophyta; class Magnoliopsida; order Fabales; family Fabaceae; genus Pterocarpus; species Pterocarpus macrocarpus. Next base: position 38,413,586 of record CM062522.1, on the reverse strand, counting down.
CGGAACATACAATAGGGTGAGAAATGAATATTTCTCAATAGAAATTCCTAGCTTCCATACATCTATCATCGTAGTCATTCCCAGTCGTTTCGGTCGTGTAATATTTTTCCAATGGTATGATAAAATGATAATATTTAACTTAAATACTTGTTTGTAAAGCATACAGCGAAACAAACTCAAGTTTAGTTAACATATACACTAATGTACTCAAACAATAATCATGGTGGAACAATAGCATATTAATAATAATGAACAGGGATTTAAAACAATCAATAAAGGAGCATTACACTATACATATGCATGTGCAATAATAAAAAAAAATTATGCACCTTATTCTTGGAGGCTTTTGCCTATTATAACTTATTTCCATCCTTGGTCCCCTGGGAGTCATTGGCCATATACTCCTAGGTAATAGTCTGCTTTTCAGGACCGAGCTCGTTCCTATACAGGATAGTCGGGTTTACTTTCCCCGACTTTCCCATTGATCTATTCCCCTTAATTTATTCCGGGGCTGGCCCAAGTGATATGGAACTCTTTATAATATCATGAAATGAATACACATCTAGCTGGACTCTTGAATATAATGCATTCAAGCTATCATAAAGTTTCACAACATATGAACTCCTTACCAAAATTTCGGTGGCATAACGGATCGAGTCCGCTTCCCCATGAATAGTGCCAGACAATTAGTACAATTGCACAACTAATAATTTCAGTATAGACCAGCAAATATATATATATATACATTTATAGCATCATTCAAAAATTGCAAATCAAGCATCAATAAAGTCTCAGCTTGTTCTACCTGAGTTTGGCATGCTCCAATTTTTATACAATTCAACTCATTTAATTCTCATTTTTGGATATGTTACAGCCTTATATGTCTAGTTTCTAATCCCTTTAGTCCCATCTCATTTTGAGTTGTATAACTTTAGATATAAACATTTTATCTTAGCATGTCCTGTTCTTAGATAGAATTGGGTTGCTATAGAAGAAAACTCACCAAAAATCGAAAACTAAGTGAAATGATGCGAATTTTATGTCAAAATGAAGCTAACACAACAAGCTTTAAAATAAATTAAGTTTCATGTCATTTTCATAATTAGATTTTGAGTTATGAGTCTCGAAACATTACCCTAGTGAGCTGTCCTGTTCTAGGTCAGTTTAAACCTAAGCCAATTTCATTGATGTGCTGGGAACAAATGACAACGAATTAAATTCTGAAATTTTTATGGGATGTTCTCTTATGTGTTAGCTTTCAAAAAACATTAGTTGCACTGAATTTGAGGTTGTATAGGGTGAGTTACACCCTTCTCAACCCATGCTACCCGGGTGAGAACCCAGATTCCTAGGTCTAACTTCAAAAATTCATAACTAATTCTATACTGATCCAATGGCCTTATGTATGGAAAGCCCTGGATGTCTAGTTTCATTTAAAAATGGTTTCATCCAATTTAAACGGCGGGAGGCGGAGCCGTACACTCCGCCGTACAGACCGTCGAGAGAAAACCCTAACAGCCTCTAGATTTGTCTTCCTCCTTCAAGTTATTTGTCCTCAATTCCAATTTTAATCACAACAGACATGCAAAATCATTCATAAAACATCATCATCACTCTATAAAACACCAACATCTCAGATTATGCATGCCCAACATACAGCCCCAAATCAGAGAAACAAGAGGAGGAGTAGGATTTCCTACCTTATCTTGTGTAATCTAGGCTGATTTTGTGTCTTGGACGGTAATGGCTTGGAATGAGACTTGAAGATGGATGAGAATGGAGTAGGAATGAGAGTAGAGAGTAGAGAGGAGAGAAAGAGAAGAGCTTCAGCTGAGAGAAGGTGGCCGAAATTTGTGAGAAGAAAAAGAGATAAAAAGTGGAGATATTTGGAAAAGTGAAGGCATGTGATTGGTGGATCCAAGTTACTCATGAAATCTGATTTAGCTTCCCCTTCAAGGGCTGCCTTAGGCACCACTTGGGTGGTTGTTTGGCTAAATCGTAGCCGTTCATTCTAGGGCACTCATGGTATAATTTCTACTGATCCGGTTCCGACAGTTTAAGGTACCAAAATCTTACCGATTTCTCTTAAATCGGTAAACCGGCTTGCAAATTTTCTGTGGGGTTTTCTATGCTCCTAATTTAACTCTATCAAGCCTAATCCATCTAAATCACACTTAATTGACTTTAAGTAAATGTCTAATCAGATTCTGATTAAACTCACTTATTCGATAAAATCGAACAACTCAGTTGTTAACGATAAAATCTTTCGGACGTTACAGTTAAGACATGCTTCCATTAAACATAATAAACCACTTGAAGAATAAAGAGAAACCAATTTGTTAAGGATTAAGATTCGCTTCCATTCAATGAAACAAACAACTTAAAGAAAATGGTGGAACTAATTCCATGAGGATTAAGTCTTGCTTCCATTCAATGAAATAAAGAACTTAAAGTAGAAAAAGAAACTAATTCCTTGGGTATTAAGGCTTATTTCCATTCAACGAAAGAAAGAACTTAAAGTAGAACTAAACGTAGAGAGAGAAATTGAAGAGAAGCCAATTGCTTGAAGATTAACACACGCTTCCATTCAAGGAAATAAAGTACTAAAAGAAGAAAGAGAAACCAATTCCATGAGGATTAAGACTTGCTTCCATTCAATGTAATAAACTAGTTGAAGAAGGAAGTGAAACCAATTCCTTAACGATTAGGACATTACTCCATTCAATGAAACAAAGAACTTCAAGAAGAAAGAGAAATCCATTCCTTGAGGAATATGACTTGTTTTCATTCAATGAAAGCAAGAACTTAAAGTTGAAGGAAAAACCAAGGAGCAACTAATTCCTTGAGGATTAACACTTGTTTCCATTTTGGGAAAGAAAGAACAAAAAGAAAAAAGAGAAATCAAATCTCTGAGGATTAAGACTTGTTTTCTTTTGTGTAATAAACCACTTGAAGATGGAAGTGAAACCAATTTTTTAAGGATTAAGACATGCTTTCATTCAACAAAAGAAAGAACTTAAAGAAAAAAAAGGAACTAATTCCATGAGGATTAAGTCTTATTTCCACGAAAGAAAGAACTTAAAGTAGAAAGAGAAATCGAAGAGAAGCCAAATGCTTGACAATTAACACATGCTTCCATTCAAGCAAAGAAAGTATGAAAAGAAGAAAGGGAAACCAATTCCTTGAGGATTAAGGCTTGCTTCCATTCAATGTAATAAACCAGTTGAAGATGGAGGTGAAACCAATTCCTTAATGATTAAGACATTGCTCCATTAATTGAAACAAAGAACTTTACGAAGAAAAAAAACAAATTCCTTGAGGATTAAAACTTGTTTTCATTCAACAAAAGCAAGAACTTAAAGTTGAATGAGAAACCAAAGGGCAACTAATTCGTTGGGAATTAATGCTTGTTTCTATTCAGGGAAAGAAAGAACTAAAAAAAGAAAGAGAAACCAATTCAATGAGGATTAAGACTTGCTTTCTTTTAATGTAATAAACCACTTGAAGATGGAAGTGAAACCAATTTCTTAAGGATTAAGACATGCTTCCATTCAATGAAAGAAAGAAATTAAAGAAGAAAGAGATACCAATTGCTTGAGGAGTAAGACTTGCATCCATTCAATGAAACAAAGAACTTCAAGAAAAAAAGGAAACCAATTCCTTAATGATCAAGATGTGCTTGTATTCAATGACCGAAAGAACTAAGAAAAGAAAAAGAAACCAATTCCATGAGGGTTAAGACATGCTTCTATTAAACATAATAAACCACTTGAAGAATAATGGGAAACCAATTCATTAAGGATTAAGACTTACTTCCATTCAATGAAACAAACAACTTAATGAAAATGGTGGAACTAATTCCATTAGGATTAAGTATTGCTTCCATTCAATGAAGGAAAGAACTTAAAGTAGAAAGAAAAACTAATTCCTTTAGGATTAACGCTTGTTTCATTTTGGGGAAAGAAAGAACTAAAAGCAAAAAGAGAAACCAATTCTATGAGGAATAAGACTTGCTTTCTTTTAATGTAATAAACCACTTGAAGATGGAAGTGAAACCAATTTTGATGTGAGCCAAGGAGGGGTTATGAGCTTACAAGACAAAGCCAAGGAGGAAGACGCATTGAAGGGAATTGGAGGACCCATGACAAGGTCCAAGACTAAGAGAATGAAGCAAGCTTTGGAAGGCTTAATAATGGAGCTCAAGGAAAAGGAGGATCCATGCACAATGGAGGCAACAACTAAATGGACCACATTCCTTCAACTTGAAAGTGAAATTGAGCCAACATGAAGACATAATTGTGAAGGCCCAAATCTGCATGATCAAAGATGCATTCATGGGCTACAAGTGTCCAATTTAGTGGGTTAAGAATCTTGGACCTTAGTGGAAAATAAATAAGTCCGATTTTTATTATTTTCTTTGTATTTTCGTATGTATTTTTGGGGATTTTCTGAAGTGGGTTTTTAATATCTTTGTGGGTTTTTAATGTCCTTTGAGAGTTACTAAGTTATTATTAGGTTAGTGGACTCCTATGGCTGCACTAGTGGAAAATAAATGTCACATGCATGAATGCATGGTAGTGGTGCAGAATACTAGCTTAGTGGGTCTTAGTGGATATTAAATGCTTAGTGGGAAGTGTAGAAGAGGTTCAATGTTTCAGCCCTCCACTAAGCCTATAAATAGGAGAACTCTTGTATTGCTAAGGCATCTTGAATTTGAATGAAATCTGAGTTTTCTATTGAGAGCTTCCCTTGAGTTCTTAGGCAAAGAACTAATCTGATCTTATCAAGGCAACTTGTGGCGATCAAACTCTTCATGACTTATCACTCACCTTCTCATCTTTCTTGAGTGTGGCGTCAATATCCTTCCCTAAAACTGAATTTCAAGGCAATCCGTTTCCAACTTTCGTATCAAATTTCTTAAGGATTAAGACATGCTTCCATTCAATGAAAAAAAGAACTTAAAGAAGAAAGAGATACCAATTTCTTGAGAAGACTTGCTTCCATTCAATGAAAGAAAGACTTCAAGAAGAAAAAGAAACCAATTCCTTAAGGATCAAGGTGTGTTTGCATTCAATGACCGAAAGAACTAAGAGAAGAATGAGAAGCCAATTCCATGAGGGTTAAGACATGCTTCCATTAAACGTAATAAACCACTTGAAGAATAAAGAGAAACCAATTCGTTAAGGATTAAAACTCGCTTCCATTCAATGAAACAAACAACTTAATGAAAATGGTGGAACTAATTCCATGAGGATTAAGTTTTGCTTCCATTCAATGAAAGAAAGAACTTAAAGTAGAAAGAGAAACTAATTCCATGAGGATTAACGCTTGTTTCCATTTTGGGAAAGAAAGAACTAAAAGAAAATAAGAGAAACCAATTCTATGAGGAAAAGGATTTGCTTTCTTTTAATGTAATAAACCACTTGAAGATGGAAGTGAAACCAATTTCTTAAGGATTAAGACATGCTTCCATTCAATGAAAGAAAGAACTTAAAGAAGAAAGAGATACCAATTCTTTGAGGAATAAGACTTGCTTCCATTCAATGAAAGAAAGACTTTAAGAAAAAAAAGAAACCAATTTCTTAAGGATTAAGACATACTTTCATTCAATGACTGAAAGAACTAAGAAAAGAATGAGAAACCAATTCTATGAGGGTTAAGACATGCTTCCATTAAACGTAATAAACCACTTGAAGAATAAAGAGAAACCAATTCATTAAGGATTAAAACTCGCTTTCATTCAATGAAACAAACAACTTAATGAAAATGGTGGAACTAATTCTGTAACATCCCAAAATTTGAAAAAAAAAGTAGAATTTAGGTCGTTAATTAATTTATTCTGTTGTCTGTTGTGTGAGAAAAATAAGAGCAATTAGGAATTAAATGGAAACATTAGGGTTGGAAAAAGTTGAGGTTATTAAGTAGAAACTTTAAAAGAAACCATTGGTAATGTTTTAAAATTTTAAGAAAATGGTAATGATTTCTATAACGTTCTAATTCAAAATACAATTGATTTATAGGATTTATCGATTTATTCAGTTTAAATAATTATAAAAGAATCATTAGAAGTGAACTATAGAGAGATTAGGATTAGTAAAAGTTAAAATAATCATGCAGAAAATTTCAAAGGATTACTAGAAATATTTTGCCGATTTAAAGGAAATCGGTAGAGATTCGGTATTTTAAACTGTCAGAACCGAATCAATGGAATTACACACCCAAAACCCTATGTTTAGTGGCCGAAAATTTAGCCACATATCCATCTAGAAGTGGTGCAAGGCAGCCACAAAATTTCAAGCCTTGTTGGCTCATTTGTGAGCCACTTAAAGCATCAACCAATAAGGATTCAAGTCTTCAACCACCATCATTATTAACATTAGATTTTTCCCCCTTGGCTCCCTTAATGCTACGTACAAGAGAAGGAAAGGAAAAGGAACCCAGTTGCTCACTTTCATCTTATGCTTGAGCTCCAATCATCTTAATTCCTCAAGAATTCCTTTTCCTCACTAGTTACTCCACTAAATCAAGGTAGGATTCACCTTTTGTTCTTAATTTCTATGGATTGTGGCTTTTTGAAATTCTATTTTGCTTCATTTACTTGATGATATATTGAATGTATTTGATGGTTCATGGTTGGATTAATATGAAATTTTGAGTTGAAATTAAAGTTAGAAGGAGAAAACTAGAAGAAGTGGAGAATTAGGAGACTGTCTAGGTGAAAAAGCTATGGCAGTCCATACGGCAGAGTGAATAGCTTCATCTATAGTTATTTAAAAAAAATGAAAATAATTTTATGTTCAACTAGACATCTAGGGCTTTCCATACATATAAAATATAAGGCCATTAGATTATTATTGAGAGAGTTATGAATTTTTGAAATTTACTTAAGGATTTTGAGTTTTCCACTGAGCAGTATGAGTTGTGGAGGGTGTAACTCACCCTATATAATTCAAAATTGAGTACAACAAACTTTTTTAGAAAGTTTACACATAGAGCAATATTCCATAAAAATTTCAGAGCTAGATTCAATCGATATTGCTCCCAGTAATTCAAAGAATTTGCCCTAAATCCAACTCGGGCTAGAACAGGACAGTCTAGATTTGTCAACTTCAAGAGCTTATAACTCAAGCTTTACTTATGCAGATGAGATAAACTTGTTGGAAAGTCCTGTTAACTTTAATATGATATAAGTTTCATATGATTTCAACTAGGTTCCTAATTTTACTGAATTTTTACTTTTGAGTGTGCAATTCTGGCTAATTGTAGGGTAGTCCAAGGTAAATTTCCAATAACTTGAGCTACATGTATTAAATTGAGATAGGACTAAAAGGGTTGGAAACTAAACAAATATTACTCTAACATATTCAAAATTTAGGTTCAAATGAATTAAATAGAAATTATGCCTTACTTTACAAAAATCAGGCAGAATGAAGGTATATAGACAGCAACTTAAATTCAAGTGCAAATATTATCTCTATGAGATTGATATTGATATGTGAATGCACTGTTATGATTTTTCTGAATAATTGATGGTCTATGGTACTGGCACCATTCATGGGGAAGCAGACATGATCCGGCATACTGCCGAATTTCGACAAAAAATATAGAAAACCATGCATCATGAATATAATTCCTCTAGCATATGCATTCATGATTATGATTAAAGTTATAATAAATATTCTATATGACTTGGGCCAGCCCCTGAATGATTTTAAGGGGAGTAGACCGATGTAAGGGTCAGGGAAAGGAAACCTATCACTCATGTATAGGTATGAGCTCGGACTTGAAAAGTAGGCTATCATCCAAAGGTGAGATATGCCATTCACCTCCAGGGGATCAAGTGTAGAGGAAAATAAGAAAGTACTGACACCCTAGGGACGACGATATGTAATGCCTAGGTGTGTCAAGTAAAGAAAGAAAAAGGGAAGCATAAGTGCATATCAGAATTTTTGTGATGAGCAAGTGCATCAAGAAGACATCTGCATCCATTTTTGAATGTCATTCAGTTGTTGCTTATTTTATTTTTAATCTATGCATCTTATTTAATTATCCTTTATATTATTATGTTGATGACTGAGATTCCTTCTCCGTTTAACTAGTATATGACAAAATGAATCTGCTTTGAAACAGATGTTTTTGAACTCACTAAAATGAAATCTATAGTTCATATAGTATGATCACTTTTTCTTGAATAAATCGAAGCAGCTGGAATAACAACGATGACATGAACTGCCAAGTAGCTTAGGAATCCTACTGAGAATATAAAATTCTCATCCCTATGTGTGTTTCTGTGTCATCTCCAGATACCCCAGCAGGTCTTGAAGGAGATCAACCTAGAGGAGCATGGCCAAGACTGGATTAGCTACAGAAGAAATTTGTATATGTGTTTAGATATGAGTTTATGGTTGCTAATGTTTGAAGGGTTATTTAGTTACGCTCCTATTAGCAGGATGTAATAAAACTCTATTTTAATTTCGTGGGAAATAAGACAAACAATGAATCAAGGTCCATTTAATTATTTGTAACAACTCCTAATGACATATTATGACTTAAGCATAGTATCAATTTGGGAGGATGTTACAAATTCCATGAGGATTAAGTCTTGCTTCCATTCAATGAAAGAAAGAACTTAAAGTAGAAAGAGAAACTAATTCCTTGGAGATTAAGGCTTGCTTCCATTCAACAAAAGAAAGAACTTAAAGTAGAAAGAGAAATTGAAGAGAAGCCAATTGATTGACGATTAACACATGCTTCCATTCAAGGAAAGAAAGTACTAAAAGAAGAAAGTGAAATCAATTCCATGAGGATTAAGACTTGCTTCCATTCAATGTAATAAACCAGTTGAAGAAGGAAGTGAAACCAACTCCTTAACGATTAAGACATAGCTCCATTCAATGAAACAAAGAACTTTAAGAAGAAAAAGAAACCAATTCCATGACGATTAAGACCTGTTTCCATTCAACAAAAGCAAGAACTTAAAGTTGAAAGAAAAACCAAAGAACAACTAATTTCTTGAGGATTATCGCTTGTTTCCATTTAGGGAAAGAAAGAACTAAAAGAAGAAAGCGAAACCAATTCTATGAGGATTAAGACTTGCTTTCTTTTAATGTATGATAAGTAAAATTTTGATGCATGGATTAACCCTCATATTTAGTTTATTGGATCTCTTTTGTGCTTAATTGATCAATATTAGACACATTTTATGAATTTAGACTCTAATTGGGCCTAATTGTATTTTTTAGCATTATTACAAATTTATACTATTTCTATTTTTGGAGCATATCTTGAGTTGTCGACCTCTAAAAATTACAAATTTTATATTGTAGGAAAGCTGAGAGAAAGATCTACAACTTCGGTGAAGAAGTCAAAAACTAATTCAGATGTTGATTAGGGAAAATTGGGCCACGAATTCAGAATAGGGCTGTTGCGCTAGATCCTGAGTAATGTGCGCTAATTGGGCCATAACTTGAGTTGTAGACATTGGATTGAGGTGAAACTGGTGCCGTTTGAAAGTTAAGACATAAAGCTTCAATTAATATGAGATTACTCTCCAAAATAACGATATCTTCATGGATTATTGGCTATTGAATTTGACTGATGTGAATAGGGGTACAACCTAGACATGCTACAAAGATTGGGCCATAACTCTCTCATTTCAAGTCCAAATTAAGCAAATTAGGCGTCCACTTAAAGCTAAGAGGCAGAGAATTAACTTGGGCTCAAGGATAACGCTGGATATTCACATCTTAGGTTTGATAAGAAGGGAGAAAATGGAGACACGAAGACTCATCTCCAACTTTTTTCATTTTCTCTCTTCTCTTCTCCTCTCCTCTTCTTTTCTTTTCTTTTTCTTTCATTCTGTAAGATACTTGTTTTGGGTTCTATTTTGTAACCTTCGTTGCTATGGAAGAGTAGGGCTTCAAGTTAGTTCAAGGAGACTCCAAGGGTGTAACATCCACCATGAGTTCCGATTTCATCTTCAAATTTCACATAAAATGGGATAATTTCTGACTTCCGAGTTCGTCTTCGAATTTCAGCATAATTTCCCGACTTCCGACTTAACTTTCAAGTCCAAACAACATAGACATGATTCCCGATATCCGACTTTACGTCTCAAAGAAAATGGACCCGATTTCCGATTTCATAATTTATTTCTAAGTTTCAAGCAAGATGTACACGAGTTTCGACCTTAACCATACCCAGTATTCCTCATTTCCGACTTCCGACTTCATGGTTCAAAATGTACATGGTTCCCGACTTCCGAGTTGATAATTTAATAGAATGGTACAAGTACCGACCTCCGGGTTGAATATAACGAGTTCCAACCTCAGAACTCAACTAGAATGGATACGAGTTCAGATCTTTGAGTTGATTTCCAATCGTACTCTAGTTCCGATCTCCGAGTTTATTCCTAGTAGCTTTCCATTTCTGTTGGTGTTCCCAAGTTTTAATTGGGATTTCCAAGATTATGAAAGTTCCAGATTTCCGGTGTTATGCTTAGAATCTATTTCCGAGATTGATCCTGGACCGAGTTTTAGAATTTTGTGTAATAAGAGTTTTAAAGAGTCTTAGTTCTCGACTTCCAAGTTTTCGTAACATCCCCGACTTTCAGGTTTAAGTATTTTGGGCTTCACATTCTTGTCCTTGACTTTCGATTTTAAGGTGATTGTGTCCTGTATGATTTACGACCTCCGACCTTATGTTTCAAATAAGTTGGGCATGATTTCCGACATCCGACCTTGCTTCCAAGTTTCTAATAAACCAGACAAGATTTCCAATATTCGATTTCATCTCCGAGTGTCAAATAAATGGCACGAGTTTCGACCTTAAGCAGAAGCGAGCTCCACTTTTGGGGCGACGTGAAGAGTAATTTGGCCACAACAGCGGGAGACATGGCTGAACTTCAATCACAAAATTTCAACCAATCAATATCCACAATTCCAACTACCCTCATTTACTGACATCAGATTTTCCCTTTTGGCTTCATTCATGTTACGCCCAAGAGAAGGAAAGGAAAGGATGACCAGCTGCTCCATCTCATCTTATGCTAGCACTTCCATTATCTTGATATGTGCAATCTACAACCCACATCTAGCAAGACTACGCCTAGAGGAGGTAGGATTCCATTTTTGTTCCTGCACTCTTTGAACTATGGCTGCATGAAATTTTACTCTTCTTTATGTATTTGATGATATATTGGATGAATATAATGGATTATGGTTGGAGTAGTATGAAATCTTGAGTTGGAATTAAAGTTAGAAGAAGAAAACTAGGAGAAGTGGAGGATTGGAATGCTACCTAAGTAAGAAGCCCCACGGTAGTTGTAACATCCCCATTTTCATCTAAGCTAATTAGCTTGGTGTCTCCGGCTAATTAGAGGGGTTAGCGATTAATTAAGAACCAATCGGCTAATCTCGAGAGCAAGGACTTAGTAAATTAAAGGCAAGTCAACAAGATAAGTAAAAGTCAACAATTGAAACATAAGGCATTACAAGTTACAATTAAAAGCCTATTTGCCTAATCCTTATTAATCCATGGTTTAGAACATAAAATCAAGGTGATCTAACCTAATTAACTAAGAGCATATAAGTATCACATCTTAATCACATTAACCCTCACCTCTTCTTTATATAATAAATGAGGAAAAATTCTTTTCATTGAAAATGTGTTAAAGTGTAATTAAACCAATCGAATTAATTAGCATTTAGATAATTGTAACAATTGTAAAAATTTAGAAATTTCCCTTTAATTATTGTTTGAAAGTTTGGTCAAAGCAAGAGCCATATCCAACCATCTATTTGCCATCTCATCATACACCACTAGATCAAGAGTCCATGTTAGTAGATTTCTTGAGTCAAGACAAAAGATCTACTCTCCTCCATCAAGATTGTGACACTTGGAGTGATCACAATCATCCAATGCCAATCCTAAGATAGATCATGCTTTTAACCACTTGAAAAGAAACACTACAAGGTCTTTACCCAAGTACCAAGACTCAAAGGAAACACAACTCCCTCTTTTGCCCTAAGGTTTTTCCCACTCTTTTGCTTGTTGTAAGAAGCAAAATCACATCACACTCCCCCCCCCCATTTTTGCACCATCAGCCTCTCCTCTCTCCCCCTCACTTCAGTTTTCATTTCCTCACCCAAAGACACAAAGCTCTCTCCTCTCTCCAAGTCCCTTTCCTACTCTCTTGTTCTTCCAATCTTCCTTGTTCTTCTTCCAATCTCTCTACTACTTCTCACCTCATTTCCATCACCACCATCACAATCCCTTCAAGGACCACCATTTTTGGTCTTTGGAGAAACAAGACCCCTCATACACAAGCCCCATTTTCAAGCCTTCAAGTAGGAAGACTCTCTCCAATCTTCTCTACCTTCAAAATCCTTCAAGAAAGCTCTCTTTAGTAGTGACTCTAACCCTCTCTTTTCATGTATTTTTCAAGCTCTAGAACTGCTAAGCTCCTCATAGCTAGGTGGTTTTAGGACTTGCTTCAAGGTCTCATGACCATTTCTTGTTCTATGAGTTTTTGATGTCTTGTTGGAAATGTTGTCTTAAAATGAGATTATGTGGCTTAATGGTTTTTATGTATCTTGCTTTATTTGTCTTAAAACACTGATTTGGTGACTAAAATCTTGAATATGATGGTGAGATAAAACATAAAAATGGTGATTTGAAGTGGTATAGCAACATCTTCACAAGTTTGATATGTAAAACTTAAAAACTAGTTAAGCTGGAATTCTAGCAGTCTGTAATGCGTGCGGTATAAATCATACTACAAAACTTAAAATGTAATGGAACTAATTTTTTGTGAAAGTAGACTCAAAGAGCTTTCCACACATATAAAATTCGTTATATTTGGATTTAAAATGAGGGAGATATGATTTTTCAAAGTTGGCTGTTCCCGGATGGACTTCTGTTTGGGCAGTCTGCACTAAAAACCTTATAACCGAAGCTACAAAAATTATTTTTGAATCGGAGCAAGTTTGTTAGAAAGCTAAGACATAGAGAAACATCCCCATAACATTTTTGTCAGATTCCATGTGAGGAACTCCCAGTAGAGTTGACAAGCCACTGACCCAAGGTGAACTTTCAAGTCTGAATAGTCAGAATAAAATGTGCATAACTCAAGCTACAAAATGAATTTTTGAGTGGGACTTATTTTGTTTAAAAATAGACTCAGAGAAGTATATTCACACAAAAATTCGAAACAAAAGAGTAAAAGATGAAATTATGGTGAATTTTTAAAGTTACTACCCCACTGTAAAAGTAAAACTGTTATGGGTAAGTTTTAAAGGTTAATGAGAAATAAGCTTTAAGTCACTAAAATCTTTACTCTAAGCATTGAAAAACCCTCATAACTCAACTTAAAAGTTTCAAAGAGGATAATGGATGAAATTGGCCCTACGCCTAATAAAAGAGTTTATACAAGAGACAATCTCAATTAAAAGCTTGCACCCAATTTATTAAGCTAAGCTCATAAAATTTTGCTGGAGAATATGCCTATGTTTATGTGCAAGCATGATGCTATGATGATGATGAGTGATGATGATGATATGAATATGATTTATTGATGATATGATGCTTAATGATATGTGATATTGGGTTTATCTGTTTGGCAAAATTTTGGGAAGCTTCGGTCTTGCCGTTATGCTGCCGAAATTCTGTGAAAATTATGGACTTAGAAATATTTTGCATCATAAGCTTTAATAAGAAGAGATTTAATTAAGTATGAGATCCTTCAAAAGGGAAGGTGACCTAATTTAAGCTCCCCTCATCCACGACTCACATGAGGCATGACATGACCCAGCTAGTGTAAGTACCGAAATTTTATGGTGGCGACGGCCACGGTATGAGCTCATTACCACTTATGTTTAGTGGGTGAAAAGATAAGACTTAAGATAAAGCCAAGTTAAGAAAAGAAAAGGGACTTCGGTCCAAACCCTAAAAAGGGAAGAAGTTAAGGGAAGCTTATAGCGTAATCTTGCATGTTTTGTGTAGTTATAATTGTGCTCATGTATGTTATGATATAAATGCTTAGAAGGTAAGTTAAAAATTGAATCCACTTTGGATATTCATGTTTTTGAAAACCTAAGAACGGAACCTTATGCATGCTCACTATTTTCATTAATAAAAATCGAAGTGGCTGGGACGATGACGATGGCACTCTTGTGTCAGGTTCGAGTCCTACTAAGAAATCTTATTTCTCACTCCAGTTATTTTTCCGTCTCGTAACCAGATACCTATGGCTCACCCAGTGGAGTGGAGCATGGAACCTTCCCACCATGAGTGGGCCTATGATGCGGATGCTCATGCTATTATGGCCACGACCACCACAGTAGTTCGTACACATTTTTACCTGGGTCGAATTTTTGAGGGAGAGGAGCCAGATGTCACGCCAGCCCCTGTAGACGTTTCTTCGGCTCACCTTGGACCGCCGCTGGGTCCTTGGGATTTTCCGCCTGAGCCGTTGCCAGACATCGAGATGGAGCTGATGTCTTCGGGCCTACCCACAGCCGAGTCCATGCCACCGCTGGAGATCCCCGTGATTGACGTGAGTTCCACGGTGTAACACCCTACTAATTTAATGTTATGCTTAAGTCATAGCATGAAATTAAGTAGATTGTGTTACTGTGTTAATACACTGCCTACGTTTCCTTTAACCGTATCTTTATTTATTTATCTATTTATTTGAAGAAGTGGAGCGCTGTATAAAGAACGTGACAGGGTTTAATTCATCACAATAGAAAGACAAGAACAATTTACACTTATGCTGTCAACTATATATATATATATATATAAAGAGCCACTGTTTCAACTTATGTACAAGTTTCAAAATAAGATACGTGAGTGGGGCCGTGTACCAAAAAGACATAAGGCCCATGCAAGTCAGCCTGATCCTATGTGGTCCTCAGAGGACATTTCAAAAAAAACCTACCACTAGGCCTATGACCCAAGGCTGCATGCTACCAAAAGAGGGTCATGCTATACAATGCTGCCTGTGGCTGACCTACTCTGTCAGGTAGCCGTTGGCCATATCAGGCCCGGCTGGCGAGTAGTCAGTACTGGGTCCTGAGGAGGAGGATGCTGAGCTGGTGGCCTCTGAAGGATCGCTATCGGAGCTGAGCGGGATGTCAGGTACGACCTGCGGAGGTGACTCAGTGCGGTCGGCGGTGGTCGCAGTGCCGCGTGCAGGAGGTGCTGGGGGAGGGTGTGCCGCATACAATGGAACCGCAAAGTAAGGGGAAGCAGGATCAAAAGCGGGATGGTGCAAAGGGACGGCGAAATTCCTATCACTAAAAAGGTAGAGACGGAACTGGCAAGAGCGGGTATATACAGCGAACCCACTGCAGGGTCATGGTGGAGCTGCAAGTCTGGCACCTCAATGAAGAGGGTAGCTGTCGAGTCCATCGTCGACGCCTGAGAATGAGGCAGAAATGCAAACGAGGTGAGAATTTAAGGAAATTCTCAGTAGGGTCGTGCATGGCGTTTAACTGACGTCGCTTTCATTCTCAGTTGCCTCGGGTTTCATTTAATTGTGAAAACATGAGATCAAATTTAACCATTCATATTTAATAAGGTTAAGAAAATGTCTGGTTCGAGGCAAGGTCCAGTTTTACTTTAAACAACATAAGAAATCATCTAAACTACTAACAGTAATATACAGAATAATAGGCAGGATAAGTGAACACATGCTGTAAGTAAGCATAGTAGTTAAACTGTAAATAACTTGTAATCATGCACTTAATGCAATCATGCAAATTTGCTCTTGAACTTTCCTTCATAAACTTTTCCTTTGCTCATATACTTTCTTCATTACTCATAAATTCTTCCATTACTTGGTCCCCTGGGAGTTCTTGGCCATTTTAGACTCCTGGGTAATAGTCTGCTTATCAGGATCGAGCTCATTCCTATACAGGGATTTGCCGGGTTTACTTTCCCCGACGTCCCCACCGATCTATTCCCCTTAACTTTTTATCCGGGGCTGGCCCAAGTATCATGGAACTTTCATCATAACATATTCTTGGTCATCATAACATGAACTTCATAGCTTTTTGTGAGAATGCACATGCATCTATATGTACATCATAACTTATTCATATGCTCTACCGCAATTTTGGCGGCATAACGGAACGTGTCCGCTTCCTCATGAATAGTGCCAGCCAACCAATACATTTACACAATTTGCAATTTCAGTATAGAGCAGCAATTATACACATACATTCATAAATTCATTAGTTTCAGCGAGCTTCAATAGGGCTTTTGGCTGATTCTGCCTCATTCTGCCCGGTTATGGTATATCCTACCTTTATTTCAATTTAACTCCTTTAAACCTGATTTTTGGATATGTTGTAGCTTTATGTGTCTAGTTTCTAACATTTTTGGTCCCATCTAATTTCGACAACTATAACTCAGGTTATTCAGGTTTTATCCCGGCCTGCCCAGCAGCTAGCCAGAATTGCACACTTAAAAGTAAAAATCTACTAAAAATCGAAAACTGGTTCAGAGGATACGAAATTAGTCTCATATTAAAGCTGATAGAACCATCTTTCATTTGCAAAAAGTCCCATTCCATTTGACTCAGTAGGGCTCGAGTTATAAGCCCCGAAACTTAACCTTCCTGACCTGCTCTGGTTTGGCCCAGTTTGGACATAGGTTAATTTCTTCAAATCATTGGGAACAATTAGCATAGTAACAAACTCGGAATTTCTGGGTAGGATGTTCTCCTATGTGTAAGCTTTCCAACAAAATTAGTTTCACTCAATTTGGAGTTGTATAGGGTGAGTTACACCCTTTTCAACCCATACTGCCCGGGTGGATGTCTGGATTCCTAGGTCAAACTTCAAAAATTCATATCTCCCTCAATATTAATCCAATGGTCTTATATGATATATGTATGGAAAGCCCTAGATGTCTAGTTTCACATAAAAATGGTTTCATTAATTTTGAATGGCGGGAGGCGGAGCCGTACACTCCGCCGTACGGACTGCCGAGGGTTTTGAGTTTCCCAGCCTCTCAACTTCTCCAAATCTGCATCCTTTCTTATTTCCAATTCAACTTTAATTGCACAAACAATCAATAAACCAGCCACAGTTCCTTATGAATCACTCAGTCAATATATCATAATCGAAGAATCAAACCACCGATAATCATTCAAAATCAGAAAAATCAAAATAGGAATTAAAACCTCTACCTCTTGCTTTGAGTTTGAAAATAGAGCTGGGCTGAACCTGAAGGCTGTATAGAGTGGGAGAGTTGAGAAGAGGAAAGAGAGCTGAAGTGAGGAAGGAAAAACAACGTAGGAAAATGAGTTGAAGAGGCAGGAGAAGGATATATATAGACAAGGCTTCGAAGTGGTAGTTAAAATGAGTGGCTTTGATTGGGTGAAATTTTGTGGGCAAAGTTCAGCTATGTTTCTCTCTTCTGTGTCAATATTGCTCTCCACGTCGCCAGAGAAGTGAAACTCGCTTCCTGCGTATCTGAGCATGAAGTCGGAACTCGCACTCTTAAGGTCGGAATTCGTGCCTATCTATTCAGATGAAATCGGAACTCGGAAATATTGGCTTGGTTTATTCAAAACTTGAAAGCAAAGCCTGATGTGAAACCAAGCACTTAAAGTCGTAAATCGAGAATCATGGATCTCTATCTCAGAAATCGGGAGGATAGAGAAATGAGAAGCTCCTGCTAATAAACTCGAGATCGGAACTCAAAACTTAATATTGGAAATCGGAAGCATAAGCCACTACATTTGAACTAACTAAATCGGAAATCGGGATACCGTGTTTATTCTAACTTGAGCATAAGGTCGGAAATCGCCCCACAAGGTCGAAAATCGGAAATTTATTACTGATGAGGTCGGAATTCATACATGCTTTCATAAGGTCGGAAATCGGAAAATGCAAGGCAATCCATTTGAGCCTTCCTAAGGTCGAAAATCGGAATTTTAGAATTCACTGAGGTCGGAAATCGGAAATCCTTGTCTGTCCAGCCTTGAAGATGAATTCGGAGGTCGGGAATAGTGATGGCTCGGAAGTCGGAAGTCGCGGACGTTACACACGGCCACCCCTAGGGCCGCAGCCGCTTCGCCGCCACTCCCTAAGTATCATCCTGCCACATCTGAGGAGGATCCCTCTAAGGAACGTTCTTCGGTGGCCAGCTATACTCCAGGTCGTCGCGTTCGTCGTATTGAGGTGATCAGTAGGCACCCTCGCATTATCCGCACTCCTCATGTCCCCTGAGGCCAAGGACCGAGGGGGACCAGGCACTCGAGGACTTGAGTCCATCAGATCGAGGGGCATGGAAGGGGCAGAGAAATCAGCATGTGTTTACATGGGCCTATTTTTATTTGTGTTCCTTATCCTATGTATTTCATTTTGTAACAAACCTTGTCATATTTGTCTGTATTTGATACTTTGGGGCCACGGCATGACCATGAGACTCCTTTTTATGTATTGTTGATTATTATGAGACTTTATATATGTATGGTTGTTCTAGTAAGATGAATGTATTACATTTCTACTTATCCATTGTTCCTTTATTTTATGGTTTGTATGTATGCGACACGCTCATTGATAGCTATCTTCTTGCTCCAGGCTTTACTTTTCAAAACGCTACAAAGCGACGACGTATTTCAAAAAAAAAAAATTTTACTGTATTTTCTGCGTAATTTGACTTATAAATGAAGTTTAATTTTCTACGAGCATAAATAATAACTAATAAAACGCCGTAATACGACTTAAGCGTAGTATGGGTTTGTTAGGGTGTTACAGCAGTCCATATGGCGGAGTGTACGGCTCTGCCTATAGTCGGTTAAATCCAATGAAACTATTTTTATATGAAAGTAGACATTTAGGGCTTTCTATACATATATAATATAAGCCATTGGATAAGTATTGAGAGAGATATGAATTTTTGAAGGTTAACCTCGGAATTAGGACCTTTATCCGGGCAGTGTGACTTGAGAAGGGTGTAACTCAAGCTACACAACTCCAAACTGAGTGAAACTAACTTTGTCAGAAAGCTTACACATAGAAGAACATCCTATTATGAAATTCTGAGTTTGTTATGATCCCATTTGTCTCCAGTGATTCGAGGAATTTGCCCTATGTCCAAATTAGGCAAAAATAGGGTAGTTCAGGAAGGTCGAATTTCAGGACATATAACTTGAGCTATACTAAAGCAAATGAAATGGAACTTGTTGCAAATGAAAGGTTGTTCTGTTAGCTTTAATATGAGACCAATTATGTATGATTTGACCTTGGTTTCAATTTTTAGTGAATTTTTACTTCCAAGAGTATAATTCGGACCAGTGGCCGAATAGGTTGAGGCAAAATTTAAATATCTTGAGCTACACATATCGAAATGAGATGGGACCAAAAGGGGTGACAACTAGACACATAGAGCTATGACATATTCAAAATTCAGGTTTAAATGATTTGAATAGAAGTAAAGGTAGATTATAAAAAATTCGAGCAGAAATGAATAGAATTGGCAGAAATGACCAAATTGATGGTTTCACAAGTGCTAGTGAACATATAAAGCTTGAGTTGACGGTTGCAAGTTTTACATTGATAGATATGTTAGATTGATTATGCTGCTATGACCGATATGTCCGTGAGAACTAGCACTATTCATAGGGAAACAGATCTGATCTGTTATGCTACCGAATTTACGGCAGAAGTTTATGAAACTATAAATGTTTATATTACAAGAAATTTATGATATGAACATATTAAATGTGGATCCCTTCACTTGGAGGCAGTATTTTGAGATCCCTCCTTGTGAAAGCAGTTAAAGACTAAAGATTAAAGCATATGCAAGCACCCCACTCACATGAGGCATGGCATCGACCCAGCTAGTGTGAGTATAGGGGATAGGGCTTACATAAGGCATGACATGACCCAACTAGTGTAAATACCGAAAAATTAAGGTGGCATATAAATATTCACGTTAAAGGACACGATGAAGGTCCCATATTCCTAAGGAACGTGACATGGCGATCACGCTCTGATGGGGTATGACATGGCGATCATACTCTGAAATATAGCATAATGATCTCACACCTTAAGAAATGTGACATGGCGATCACATTTTGATGGAGTATGACATGGCGATCATACTCTGGGACGTGGCAGGAAGAACATATTCCTAAGGAATGTGACATGGTGACACATCCCGATGGGGTATGACATGGCGATCATACTGTAACATCACGAGTTCCGAGTTCCGACTTCACCTTCAAGTCCCCATGATTTCTGACTTCATCTTCAAATTTTACATAAAACGGATTATTTTCGACTTCTGAGTTTGTCCTCGAATTTCAGCATAAATTCTGACTTCATCTGGCAATAATTTCCCGACTTCCAACTTAACCTTCGAATCCACGTGATTCCCGATATCCGACTTCATGTCTCAAAGAAACGAACCCAATTTCCGATATCATAATTTATTCCAAGTTTCAAGTAGATGTACGCGAGTTCCGACCTCGTACTTAATGTTCGAATAGTATACATGGTTTCCGACCTCCGAATTGATAGTTTAACACAATGGTACAAGTACCGACCTCCGAGTTGAATGTAACGAGCTCCGGCCTTAGAGTTGAACTCAACTAGAATGGACACGAGTTCGGATCCTTGAGTTGATTTCCAAGTCATACACGAGTTCTGATCTCCAAGATTATTCCCAGGAGATTTCCATTTCCGTTGGTGTTCACGAGTTTGAATGGGAGTTCTGAGATTCCATAAGTTTCGATTTCCTGGAACATAAGATAATGTTTTGATTCCCAACCTTCGGTGTTATGCTTAGAATTGATTCAAGTTCGCCTGATGTCCCCAACTTTCGGGTTTAAGTGTTTGGTTTCACATCCAACTTTGCTTTCAAGTTTCGACTAAAATAGCAAGGTTTCCGAGTTCCGATTTAATATAAGCTTCGGATACATGGGCACGAGTTCCAACTTTAAGGAGAGCACGAGTTCCGATGTCATTTTCAGATGCCACGGTAGCGAGTTCCACTTTTAGGCGACGTGGAGAGCCAATTGCCACAAAAGAGGGAGACATGGCTGAACTTCACCTACACAATTTCAACCAATCAAAACTTACAAAGCCTACCACTGTCTCAAGCTTATATATAACTCATTCTTTCTCTCCTTCAGCTCCATTTCTACGCTACCTTCTCCCTTGTTCAGCTCTCTTTTTCTCTTCTCCAACTCCATCACTCCTTCAAGCTTGACAAGGTTCTATCAATTCAAGCTTCAACACTTAGTTCAAATCACGCTCCAAAAAGGTAGGATTCTACTTCTGTTCTTGAATTCCTTGCATTGTGGCTGTATTAAATTGTACTCTTCTTCAGGCATTTGATGATATATTGGATGTATATGGTTGGATTAATATGAAATCTTGAGTTGAAATTAAGTTTAGAGGAAGAAAACTAGGAGGAGTGAAGGATTGGGATGCTGTCTACGTGAGAAGCTCCATGGCAATCTGTACGGCGGAGTGTCTGGCTCCTCCTACAGCCGGTTAAAATGGATGAAACCATTTTTAGATAAAAGTAGACATTTAGAGCTTTCCATACATATATAATATGAGGTTATTGGATTAGTATTGAGAGAGATATGAATTTTTGAAGTTTGATCTAGGTATTAGGACTTTCATCCGCGCAGGGTGACTTGAGGAGGGTATAACTCACCCTACACAACTCCAAATTGAGTGAAACTAACTTGATTAGAAAGCTTACACATAGAGAAACCTCCCAATATGAAAGGTCGAGTTTTTTATGACCCTAATTGATCCCAGTGGTTCGAGGAAGTTACCCTATGTCCAAACTAAGCCAAAATAGAGTAGTTCAGAAAGGTGGAATTTTAGGACTTATAACTCGAGTTATATTAAAGCAAATGGAATGAAATCTTGTAAATGAAAGGTTGTCCTGTTAGCTTTAAAATGACACTAATTTCGTATGATTTGAGCTTAGTTTCGATTTTTAGTGAATTTATACTTCCAGGAGTGTAATTCAGGCTAGTGACTGAATAGGTTGAGGCAAGATTTGAATATCTTGAGTTATATGGATCAAAATGATATAGGACCAAAGAGGTTAGAAAGTAGATATATAGAGCTACAACATATCCAAAATTTAGGCTTAAATGAGTTGAATAGAGGTAAAGGTGGATTATACAAAATTCGGGCAGAACCGAATAGAATTGGCAGAGATGATCAAATTGACGGTTTCACAAGTGTTAGTGAACATATAAGGTTTGAGCTGAGAATTTGCAAGTTTTACATTGATAGATATGTTAGATTGATAATATTGTTATGATTGATTTATCCGTGAGAGCTGGCACTATTCATGGGGAAACGGACCTGATCCGTTATGCTACCGAACTTACGGCAAAAGTCTATGAAACTAGGAATGTTTATATGCAAGGATGAATTTAAGTGTGATATGGGTTTTGAGGTATATGAAAATAAATCATGAAGCATATGCAAGTACCCCACTCACATCAAGCATGGCATCGACCCAGTTAGTGTGAGTATAGGGGATAAGACTTACATGAGGCATGCCATGACCCAGCTAGTATAAGTACTGAATGAAGATCCCATATTCCTAAGGAACGTGACATGGCGATCACGCTTCGACAGGGTATGACATGGCGATCATACTCTGGAATGTGGCATGTAAAGATATAATGATGAGTCTATATTCCTAAGGAACGTGACATGG
Organism: Pterocarpus macrocarpus; assembly: GCA_031439585.1. Taxonomy (NCBI): domain Eukaryota; kingdom Viridiplantae; phylum Streptophyta; class Magnoliopsida; order Fabales; family Fabaceae; genus Pterocarpus; species Pterocarpus macrocarpus. The sequence goes on along the minus strand of CM062522.1, from coordinate 38,390,873 downwards.
CGATCACGCTCCGACGAGGTATGACATGGCGATCATACTCTGGAATATAGCATGAAGATCCCATATTCCTAAGGAACGTGACATGGCGATCACGCTCTGATGGGGTATGACATGGCGATCATACTCTGGAATGTGGTATGATGCTGCACTTGAGGACGGCGATACGTAACGCTCAAGTGTAGGCAGATGCAAGCACCCTAGGGACGGCGATACATAACGCCTAGGTGTGTTGAATGAAAGAAGAGCAAATTTTATGTATATGCATAAATTCAAGTACAAGTAAAGTTATGTGCAGATGTTATGTTTCCAATATACTGATGCTATGTGTACTTTAATATGTTGCAGTTATTATCCATGGTATTATTCAGGAATTAATTTTGTGTAGGCTTTCCCAAATGACAAGTGTATGAGTAAAATAAACTTTGCTTCGGACAGTATATTTTCGAACTATAAAATTAAACAGCCGTATGACATGATCACCTTTTCATAATAAACCGAAGCAAACTGGAGATGACAATGATGACATTATGTATGATAATCAGAGAATCCTATTGAGAATTTGTAATTCTCACTCCTATTTTTCCGTGTTGTCTCTAGAAAGTTCAAGAAGTTCCGAAGACGGCTGAAGTTGCTATCAGATAAGGTCCGCTCAGGTAACAGTAACAACTCCAGGGTGTAGTGCTATAACTTAAGCATGGTACTGTACTTGGGAGGGTGTTACATTTTTGGTATCAGAGCAGTTCGATCCTCGCCGAACCTAAGGATTTGGACTGACTACATTTCCAGTACACTCTGGAATCCTTAGAAAATGTCATGCGACAAATCTTATCTGCTTAGATAAGATATAGGAAACTAGATATGCATGACTGCCTAACTGTGATTGTTATTAGTTGCTGTCACACTTAACTTATTGTTGAGCCTAATCAACTCAATGCTTTGTTGTGTGTGACTAGGAACTAATGGCTTCCAGGGGGCGTGGTAGGCTACGAACTGTACCCATTCCAGAAGATCCTACTAATTTTATGGATACGATGCATGAAATGGCTCAGGCAATGCGGGAGCAGGTTGCTGCCGCTCATCAGATGATGGACCAGTGGGGTAGGCAGCCTGAGGCCGGCCATGGAGGAAATCCACATGGCTTAGGAGCAGACCTGGACTATCTTAAATTTACTGAGTTCAGGAAAACGAATCCAGCTAACTTCCGAGGAGCTTTCGACCTAGATAAAGCCGAGGAATGGGTCAAGGCAATGGAGAATGTCTTTTCTGTCTTGGCCTGCACTGATCAACAGAAAATGGCCTTTGCCACTTATATGTTGGAAGCAGACGCTGAGTTTTGATGGAATAGCGCAATAAGGCTGTTGGCAGAACCCCAAGTTGGTATCACCTGGGACATATTCAAAGAGGCATTCTATCAAAAATATTTCCCTGCATCGGTGCGAAACGCTAAGGAATTGGAGTTTATGAAGCTTCAACAAGGAAACATGAGTGTTTCAGAATATATTGCTAAGTTCGAAGGACTCTATAAATTTTCCACCATCTATCAGCGGAATCCAGATGAGGCGTGGAAGTGTGTCAAATTTGAAGGCGAACTAAGGGAAGATATCGTTGCAGCAATAGGCCCTATGGAGATCAGGGATTTTCCTACTTTGGTAAACAAGTGCAGACTTGTGGAAGGCTACAATAAGAAATTGGAGATTGCCCAATCTGATGTTTATGGAAAAAGGCCAGCACCTGAAAACCAGAAACTCGAATATTCCTCACCATCAAAGAAGCAATTTCATATTAGTGAATATGAGGGCAAGCAGCTACAAGAATCGGTGGTCAAACAACGATGTTCGAAGTGTGGGAAGAATCACGGAAATAAGCCTTGCCTGGTTAAATGGTATGTGTGTTTCAGATGTGGCAAGCCAGGACATATGATCCGAGAATGCCCTGACAACCAACCACCGACTCCTAAACCGCAATGTTCGGGAAGGGTTTTCATTATAAATACGGAGGAGGCGACACCCTGAAGGAGCCATGGCAAGAATTAGGGATAAACCAGAATAAGGAATTGGCTAATTTAGTTCTGGTCAATCCTATTATGCTAAGTGGTTTTACATCTACTATGTGCTTGTATGTGAACCTTACTTACACTGTTATAATTATAACAAATTTTGAAGGAATTTGTCTAATTATACGTTATATCAGAGTAGAGGCACAGTTATTCACGGTATGAAAATGAAGTAAAGCTACACGAATAACCCGATAGCATCCTTTAAAGTAAAGGTAGGATATTTCCTACTAATCAGAAGATTAGGATGGCACATGAAGCAAGCTTGGTATTCCTTATCCGTTAAGGGTAAAGGAGGTATCGGAAGATCGGGTTACATTGGGACTCTATCAATCTTAGTCATCATAAACACCACATGATGCGACTATTTTCAACATTAGTAAAGAGATGCAGTTATCTAGAGAAGAAAGGCGAGATGTAAAGGTTGTCATTGGACATCATTATGAATGCTATCAGTGGGGAAACTTGAGAAGGAGTGTATTCAAATTCAGGTAAGGATAACAAGGGGTCAGAGTGTGCAACGGATCCCGATAGGACGAGATAGTAGTATTATAGGATGCCATAATGAGCCAAGACCAAGATAAGCTTCTACACAAATAATAGGACATTACAAGAGAGAGGAAAAGGCAATCTTGATTTTCGAATGGCCTATTAATTAGTATGAAATTATGGTACAGACGAGAGATTGTACTAGGTAACAAATTAGGTGGTCTTTTCACCAGTAAAAAGCGCAACCAACCCGATGCACCCTAAACAGGATTGGGGGATGCACCAATATGAAATTAAAAGATTTGGAAATATGTCCCATGTTGGTTAAAGTTACAATACAAGATCGGGGGTAGTCCGTTAAGTCTTCATACTCAAAGCTAGATTAGATATGCGCATAGTAGCGCTAACGTACCAAACCCCATTAGTACCCTATGGCTAAGCGTGCTTGAGCAAGAGTAATACTGATATGGGTGACCTTCTGGGAAGTCTCAATGTTGTAACCCAACAAGGAGACAAGACTATTAATTCTTTCTCTCACATTGGGTAGTCGCACCTGGGTACAAGGTATTGCGATAAATATTAAAAAAAGAAAAAGTTTAGTAATGAGAGTGATATAGAATTTGACCACTAAGGCTGATATGCATTGTATGGAGGCTAACCACTGATGAGGACGATAACTTTAGGAACCGCAAGACTTCTTAAGTTAGCATTAAAAGACTCAGGGGGGGATAAATATCAACACATCAAATGAGGAACCCCCGTGTTATTAAGATAAAGAGGATAGGCAAGGTAGGATCCTTGCAAATCAATATGGAAGCTAAGCTGCTATTTCCTCTTTCCCCATCGAGTTGATCCTATTTGAGGAAATAAACTCATGAGGAGCACTAAGAGTTTTCGTAGAAAAGACAATCTGAGACCTTTCTAACATGCATTGAGATACGAAATAAAGCTTATAAAGAAGGAGAAATTCTAATATGAAGCTCCTACCTATAATTCCAAAGGAGAACTTTTTTGAGCCTTCATAAGGGTCGTGCATCTGAGCTAGTAGTGTAGTCGATCGAGAATGCCGAGAATAGTTGGACTCTACTTGTAACTTTTGGTATCCAATAAATCAGGCTGAGCCGCAACTTTAAGAAGATTTCACAAGGAAATTTCTCAGCATAATCTCATGACTTGTTAGTCATATGTTAACTGTAGTAAAGCAAGGGAGCATGCCCCAAGTTATTCGGGAGCTAGTAGACAGAAGTAAGCAACCATGCTAAATAACATGATTAGAAAGTTATTGCGAAGGATAATTATAGGTCAAGGTCACCATTCAAGATCTAAGGGAGAGTGTGACCCTACAAGTGGGATTTACCAGAAAAAGCTTCTACATATGATCAAGGGTGATCACGTAAGTAGAAATTCTTAAATTGGTGAAACCAGCTTCGCAGCACCGAATATAGTTACTATGACTACCACATATCGAAGTTAACTATTGCTATAAGTGATAACAGTAGAACTCATAAGGCTGCCCGAAGTGATAAAGGAGGTAAGTATCCTTTTGAGGAACTCAGAATTGGGTCAGAGTATTATATGTAGGGTGTTATTGAGGTAAATACTTTAATATTGTCGTCGAAATCATGACCAGCTGATCAATTGGATTTTTATGTACTTATTTTCCCTCATTCCTAGCTCCTTAATTCTCTCTTATGCCTAATTGTTTTGAATTGGACTATTTTGTATTGTTTGGATTTTGTTTGGGTTTGAGTTAAATTTTCCAGCATTAGGCGAATTCTGACACTGTTTTGGTTTTTGGGTTATATCTTGAGTTGTAGAGCTCATTTTATTGTGATTCTTGATTTGTAGAAAAGCTGAGAGATAGGCCTACAAGTTATATGAAGAGCTCAGAAGCCAATTCTGGTGTTAAGAAGCTGAAATTGGGCCTAGAAGTGAACTGAAGTGGTGCAACTGCGGATTCTGAGCAGGGTGTGGTATTTGGGCCATATCTCGGTCCACAGATGTCCGATTGAGCCCGTTCTAGTGGCATTTTGAAGCCAACATCCAAGGCTACAATTCTTCTTCAGAGTCGAAATCCAAATGGAATCGTTTTGATAGACAAAACGGTAGAAGAACGTTACTCACGGAATTAGCTATAATGATTTCATGTTTTTAATGTAACTTTCTTTCTATAATTCGGATTTTAGCAAATAAGATGTCCAGATTCAAAGGAGAGAGAGAGGATTAATGTAGTGATGACAATTTAATAAGTTTAGACAGTTTTGATTTGGATTTTTGGCCGGTTTCAAAAGAGGGCCGAACTTGTATTTGGGGGACAGATTTTGGGGAATAAGGAATTTTTCGGTTTTGTTGGCTCTTCTTCTCCTCTCTTCACTCACGCCCCCCCCCCCCCACCTTAACAACTCGTCTTCCTCCATTCATGGAGGAGTAAGCTTCCATCTAATCCAAGTGATACATGCTCAAGAGGGTAATTTGGTTATTCCAAGACTGGAAAAGAGCTTGTTTCTAGCAAGTTGGTTCTGCCTTAGAGATCAAGCAAACTAAGAGTTTATTTCAAGTTACTTGAAGGTCAAAGAATCAAGTTTAATTAAAGTAACTTGGAAAATGAATCTAAACACAATCTAAACATATTTCCAATATAATCGGATTGCTTGCTCTCCAAGTTACTTTAATTAAACTTGATTCTTTGACCTTCAAGTAACTTGAAATAAACTCTTAGTTTGCTTGATCTCCAAGGCAGAACCAACTTGCTAGAAACAAGCTCTTTTCCAGTCTTGGAATAACCAAATTACCCTCTTGAGCATGTATCACCAAGGATTCAAAGGAGCATTGGCTGTCTTGAGGATTTGCGCAACCAAACTTCATCAAATCAAATCGGTTTTCTACTCCCTTTTCTTTTCTCTCCTTGTGATTACTCCAATTTCGGATTTGAAGGTTTTTGATTCGGAATTGTGGTGGTTTATGATTGATTGCTTGCTTACTTGCCTGCATATTGCTCGATTGATTAATGTGTAATGCAATTGCGTGAGTAGAATCATTTTCAGGTTTGAATTTGATGATTGATTACATTGGTGCTTGAAAATTAACATGAATTGGTTAGGTTCTAGAGGTTTCTGAATTTAATCATTTATCTGGTAATTGAATGCATGAAGGTTTTCATGTGCAATGTTGTATCTGAATAGAGGTTTCTTTCGGGTTTGATGTCAGTCACTGATTTGATTTGAATGATTATTTTTAGAATCCGATGATAGATTAGCCATTGTCTTTCTTGGTTCTTGGATTGGATGTTCCAAATTCTGTTCATTCTTTTATATTCATTTCAGCAATTTAAATTCCTAAACCCCCCCATTTCCTGATCGTATAACATTGTCATCGCTGCGAGATGACCCGAGTTGCACCCTTGCTACGAGTTTAGTGTAATTCGGTTTTTATTGTAATTTGATTGAGCTCGGCACTCGAGTCAAATTTTGGCGCCGCTGCCGGGGATGATTGATGTTATTTGGTCGTGTTAATATGTGTTTATACCATTGCATATTCTGTTTTGATATGTGTTTGGTTAAGTTGTTAGTTTTAATTCATAGTTAGTAGTTTGGTTTTATGGTTTTTTTTTACAACTAACTCGTTTCAATTGATTTCAGGGGACTTGATTCCATAGCAAAACATCATTTTGAGAAAAACTCAATCCGTCAAAGATTGAGCCCCCCCTGTTTTTGTCAAATTCCATCGTTTAGATAGGTTTTGTGAGGTTTTTAGGGACGTAACGGGTATTTTCGTAAAAGATTTTGTGCTCCGATTCACTTGAAAATTGGTTAGTTAAAGGAAAATGGCCTTCTGATCAAGATCAACAAAGTTGACTTTTTATTTGTAAGCCAAATTCCTTTGTTTAGACCACTTTTTTAATTTTTTAAGATTTTTCTTTGCATTTTCTTACTCCTTGAGGGTAAAATTTTTTAGGTGTGGTGGTCCAATAATTTTTAAAAATTATCTGGTAGTGTTTTTATATTTATTTTGATTATTTTGTGTGTGTGTGTGCATGTTTTGGTGCTTTGAGCATATGGTTCTGTTTGCTATTTTGTTAGTGCATGACTAGGTCTGATCCAACTCCTAATTTAGTTGAATTTGATCCTGAATTAGAGAGGACTCTTAGACAAATTAGAAGAGCTAAGAGGAGGTTATTTGAGGCTAGTTCGGCTAGTAATTCTGTGTTTGATTCTATTCCTGATTTTGTTAAAAATTCTGATTTTTCAGGTAGCATGGCTAATAGAACCTTGAAGGAACTTACAGCACCTGATGTCAACTATCAAGCTTTGGCCATCCAGTACCCGAATTTGGATGCAGACTTCGAGCTAAAGTCAGGACTGATACATCTGCTGCCCAAGTTTCATGGCTTAGCTGGAGAAGACCCTCACAAGCACTTGAAGGAGTTCCATGTAGTGTGCTCAACCATGAAGCCACATGGAGTGGAGGAAGAACACATCAAGCTGAGGGCATTTCCTTTTTCTCTGGATGGATCTGCCAAGGATTGGTTGTACTACTTGCATCTAGGTTCCATCACGAGCTGGCAAGACATGAAGAGGATGTTCTTGGAGAAATTCTTCCCTGCCTCAAGAGCTACGTCCATCAGAAAAGAAATTTGTGGCATAAGGCAGATTAGTGGAGAGACATTGCATGAGTATTGGGAGAGGTTCAAGAAATTGTGTGCAAACTGTCCGCACCATAAGATTAGTGACCAGCTTCTCATTCAATATTTTTATGAAGGTCTCATGCCAATGGACAGAAGTATGGTTGATGCTGCTTCTGGAGGGGCTTTGGTAGATAAAACACCTGCTGCAGCTCGTGAATTACTTGCAAACATGGCTGCCAATGCACAACAATTTGGTACCCGAGCCATAGTGTCAACAAGAGGAGTGAATGAAGTGCATACCTCTGATACAAACCAGCAAAGGATGGAGAACCGAATAGATGAGTTGACAACCTTGGTGAGGCAATTGGCACTTGGCCAGCAGCCCCAGCAACCAGTAGCTATGATTTGTGGCATTTGCTCTATACCAGGACATCCAACAGATCAGTGTCCGCATCTGTAGGAGAGCAATGAAACTGTTGCAGGAATTTTTCTTGGTAGGCCTTATCAGCAGTAGCAACAGCAGAAGAGTTATGATCCATTCTCCAACACATACAATCTCGGGCCGAGAGATCACTCCAAATCCGAGGTATGGCAACAACTTCAATCGGGCCAAAGAACCTCAATTTAAGCAAAATTCTGCTGGACCAAGCTCAGGACAATACCATCCAACAGTTCAGCAAAATAAACCACAAAGCAGTAGCAGTAGCTCAGAACCAAGCTTGACATAATTGGTTAAGCAAATGGCAACCAGTAGCATTCAATTTCAGCAACGAACAGAAGCCAGCATTCAGAATCTGCAAACACAGATTGGTCAATTGGCTACAACAGTAAATGAGATGAAGTCTCAAGGTTCTGGCAACCTTCCCTCCCAATCCGTGAGCAACCCAAAGAATGTGAGTTCCATCACTTTAAGAAGTGGCAAGGAGCTTAAGGTTCCTAATGTTGCAGATTCTGCAGAACAACCAGAGGTGGTAGCAGAAAAATCTGATTCTGCAGAAATAAAGACAAATGGGGTAGAACCAAGCAGTAGCAACAGCAAGCAACCTGAACAAATTGTTCCACTGCCTTTCCCCAACAGAGTGACACAAAACAAGAAGCGGTGGTTTAATTGGACAAGGAGATCATGGACACATTCAGAAAAGTGGAGGTCAATATTCCACTCCTAGAAGCCATCAAACAAATTCCAAAGTATGCCAAATTTCTCAAGGATTTGTGCACTCATAGAAGGAGGCTGAAGGGAAATGAGCAGGTGAGCATGGGCAGAAATGTTTCTACAATCATTCAGCCAAATATTCCTCCGAAATGCAAGGATCCGGGGACTTTCACCATTCCATGCATCATAGGAAGGCAGCTTTAGTCAAGCTATGTTGGATCTTGGAGCTTCAATAAATGTCATGCCAAAATCAATTTACCAGTCTTTGTGCATTGGAGAGCTCAAGCCAACAGAAGTGGTCATCCAACTTGCCAACCGAAGCACCACTCACCCTGAGGAAGTTCTAGAAGATGTGTTGGTAAGAGCAAATGACCTTATTTTTCCTGCTGATTTCTATGTGCTAAATATGGAGGATGAAGTGCATGCTAATCAACCAACATTAATCTTAGGTAGGCCATTTTTGAAAACTGCTAAGACTAAGATGGATGTGCATTCTGGTACATTATCCATGGAATTTGGAGATAGTAAAGTGCAATTTAATCTGTTTGATGCCATGAGATACCCACCGGAAGAGCATTCTGTTTTTCATATAGACATTATTGATTCATTGGTTGATGAAGTGCATGAGAACATGTTCGCTGAATTATATTGTGTTGATTGTGATTGTGATGGTAGTAATGACTTATGTGCTGTTTGTGCTATTTATGCTGAATTTGCTACATGCTTACAAGCTGAAAATGCCGTCATTGTCTCTAAACCCGTCAGATCTATTTACGATGTCGCTTTCAATCTGCTTCGCTTCGCTGAATTTGTTCCTACTCAATGTAATCGTGGTCTGCAGATTCGATTTAATTTTGCACATTTTGAAAATTTCATTGTCGCTTTTGCTTGAAAATTCTGTTTCTAATTGTGCAAATTCTGCATTGTTCCTATTTTTTCTCTTTGCTCAAAATTTTTCTAATGAATCTGACTGCTCGCTGTTAATTCTAAAAATTTTGTTCATTTGTCACATTATTTTCTCTGTTGCAAAAATTCTATTTCCATCGATTTAATTTACCTTTCTGACATCTATTTCTAGCAATTACGCTACTATTCACTCTAGTTGCGCAAATTGCTGGCGAAAATTCTGGTTTTGCATATCTTTGTTTCACGATTCTATTCTGTCTGCTGTTTCAGAGGTTCCACATTACCACTTTGCACATTCTCGCTACTTCTATTTACGGTTGCATAAATTTCGATTTACGTAAATTTACGCCATCGAAAATTCTATTTTCGCAAATTGCTTCTCTTGCAAATTTTGTTTTTGCAGATTCTGTGATTTTGAATTCAGTACATCATTTTGACTCACGATTCTGTTTTAGCTTCCATAGGATATGATGATGCTGTTGTGCAGAATTTTTCACAGATTGCAGGTGCTGAACCTAAACCATCAGAAGCAACTCCAAGATTAGCACCTTCTATCATAGAGCCACCTACCTTGGAATTGAAGCCATTGCTTAAAATTTGAAGTATGCATTTCTGGCACCAAATGAGAAGCTACCAGTCATCATAGCCAAAGATCTGCAACCAGAGCAAGAAGAGAAGTTGCTGAACATCCTGAGGCAGAACATGAAGGCTATAGGCTGGACATTGGCGAGACATACTGGATTAGCCCTCTACATGCATGCACGTAATTGATTAGAGGAGGGAGTGAAACCAGTGAGGCAACCTCAGAGAAGGCTCAACCCGCTTATCTTGGATGTAGTGAAGAAAGAAGTGAGCAAATTGCTAGCTGCAGGAATTATTTATCCAATTTCAGCATGACAAGTGGGTGAGCCCTGCAAGTGGTTCCCAAGAAGACTGGAATAACAGTGGTGAAGAACTCAAAGGAGGAGTTGGTGCCTACAAGAGTGCAGAACAGCTGGAGAGTCTGCATAAATTATTGGAAACTGAACTAGGCCACCAGGAAGGACCACTTCCCATTACCCTTCATTGATCAGATGCTGGAGAGATTAGCAGGTCAGTCACACTACTGTTTTCTTGATGGGTTTTCTGGCTATTTTCATATCCACATTGCACCAGAAGATCAGGAGAAGACCACCTTTACATGCCCATTTGGCACATTTGCATACCGGAGGATGCCTTTTGGTTTATGCAATGCCCCAGGTACATTTCAGAGGTGCATGGTGAGTATTTTTTCTGATTTTCTAGAGAATTGTATGGAAGTTTTTATGGATGATTTTACAGTTTATGGCACTTCATTTGATGCATGCTTGGATAGCCTAGCCAGGGTATTACATAGATGTGTTGAGTCTCACCTTGTTTTGAATTATGAGAAATGTCATTTTATGGTTAGGCAAGGTGTAGTCTTAGGACATGTGATTTCTAGTGAGGGTATTGCTGTTGATAGGTCCAAGATTGATGTTATTGCTTCTTTACCTTACCCCACATGCGTTCGGGAAGTACGTTCTTTTCTTGGACATGCAGGTTTTTATAAGCAATTTATCCAGGACTTCAGCAAAATTGCCCTTCCACTTTCCAAGCTATTGCAGAAGGATATAGACTTCCAGTTTGATGATAACTGCAGGAGAGCTTTTGACTAGTTGAAGCGGCACCTGATTTACGCCTCTGTTCTTCACCACGAATCGGGAATACCTGTCGAACTCATGCGTGGCCTTGCATCGAACCTTGATTGAGGTTTCTTTCCCATAGGGTTGGGAAGATTCCTCATGTCATAGCATATGCTTCCTGAACCCTAGACTCTGCACAAGCCAATTACACCACCACGGAGAAGGAGCTTTTAGCCATTATTTTTGCTTTAGATAAATTCCGTGCTTCTCTGTTAGGAACTAAAGTAACTATTTTTTTTTATCATGCAGCCTTGAAGTTCTTACTGAAGAAACCGGATGCAAAGCCTAGACTCATCAAGTGGATGTGGATGTTGCTGTTGCAAGAATTTGATATTGAGATCAGGGATAAGAGTGGAGCTGAGAACCTAGTAGCAGACCACTTGAGTCGCATTTCACAGACCTTGGAGCCTCTACCTATCCGTGAGACCTTCCCAGATGAGCAACTTTTAGAGTTGCGAGGTAAGGATCCATGGTATGCTGATTTGGTTAACTATCTAGTTGCTTCTGAATTACCTGCCAACTTTAAAAAGCATCAGATAGACAAACTAAAGAGTGAGGCTAAATATTATGTCTGGGATGATCCTTATTTGTGGCGCATGTGTAGTGATCAGATTATTAGGCACTGTGTGCATGAACTTGAGATTCCTTCTATTTTGCATTTCTGTCACACACTTGCTTGTGGTGGTCACTTTGGACCACAATGCACTGCTAGGAAGATCTTAGATGCAGGTTTTTATTGGCCCACATTGTTTCGCGATTCTTACACTTATTGTAAGAATTGTGAACAGTGTCAAAAGATGGGTACTATTTCCCGTAGGAATGAGATGCCTCAACAACCATTATTGTTTTGTGAGATATTTGATGTGTGGGGTATTGACTTTATGGGTCCATTTCCTGTCTCATTTGGTTTTGTTTGTATTCTGCTGGCTGTTGATTATGTCTCCAAGTGGGTGGAGGCCAAGGCCACCCAGACTGATGATTCTCATGTTGTAGATTTTGTTAGATCACACATTTTTTGCAGGTTTGGAGTGCCTAGAGCAATCATCAGTAATCAGGGGAGCCATTTACATGTTGAGGAACATGGCAACTCTGTTGAAGAAATATGGTGTCACCCACAAGGTCTCAACTCCATACCATCCACAGACTAATGGACAGGCAGAGGTATCAAATAGGGAGTTGAAGCAGATTTTGGAGAAAACAGTGCAGCCCAGTAGGAAGGATTGGAGCAAGAGGCTGGAGGATGCATTATGGGCTTACCGCACTGCCTATAAGACTCCTTTGGGGATGTCCTCTTATAGGATTGTCTTTAGCAAGGCATGCCACATTCCGGTGGAAATTGAGCACAAAGCATATTGGGCAGTCAAGAACTGCAATCTTGATATGAGCCAGTCCGGACTTCATAGGAAGTTCCAACTTCAGGAGTTGGAGGAGATCCGGTTGGAAGCCTATGAGAACTCCCACATGTACAAGCAGAAGACAAAACTCATTCATGATAAGAAGTTTTTGCGGAAGGAGTTCTCCATTGGCCAGAAAGTGCTTCTCTACAATTCTCGCCTCAAGCTCTTTTCTGGTAAGCTTCGTTCTAGGTGGTTTTGTCCTTACATAGTGACTAAGATTTTTCCATATGGTGCTGTGTAGATTTTGGAGCCTGGGACTGATAAAGCTTTCACGGTGAATGGCCACCGCCTAAAGCCATTTCATGAAGACACACCCTTGGAGACCATTGAGGAGGTCTGCTTGCTAGTGGCCACTTACACTTGATAGGGGAGTTTCTCTTTTCTTTCCCTCACCTCATTTTACTTGGTTTGCAATTCCATTATGTGTATTACATTGAGGACAATGTAAAGTTGAAGTGTGGGGGAGTGGTTTCGACATAGGTTGTAGGTTGTGTTGTTTGGTAATTAGTCTTGCATTATAGATTTGTTTCATTGTTGTTTTTACTTTATTTTTGTTTTAAAAAAAAAAATTCTGCTTTGTTTTACTTCGGTTCTCCATTGTTAAATTAAAAGTTGTTAAGTGAAACCATTAGGCTATAGGGAGGATAGAGTTCCAACATGATTTCATTTTCTATCCCTTCTTGATATGTGTGAGTTGGGTGGTTGATCTTGATTTGCAATGATTGAGTATGTTGGACTTTACCTTTGTGAGCTTTTGAGCCTTATTTTGGATGGTAACACTTCATGCCATTCTTTTCCTTCTTGTGAGTTTTCCCTCATAGATTTTGTTATTCTAGAACTTGCTTTGATTCTTCCTTGAGGCTACATTTTTCATACGCATTCATGAATATGATAGAGGCATTTCTTTCATTTTAACCACTTGGCCATATAGCCTACCTTGCATTTTGCCCCTTGTTTAGCCCCTTTGAGCCTTATTGACCATTTCTTGGTTTCTAGCACATTATAAGCTTTAAGTGGAAAACCATGTTATACCCAACCTTAGGGAATAGAAAGTGCATTGGCTTCATCATTATTGTTGCATTTCAACCATGGGGGTTTGAAAGGATGCAAGGAAAGCAAAAAAAAAAAAAGAAGAAAAAAAAACAACATAAAATAAAATGGAGAATCTTGATAAAAGAAAAAAAAAAAGTTCAAAGAGAGTAAGTGTGTGATGTCTTGATTTGTCTAATGACCAATGTCACTTCTATTCTCTTAGGTTGTACCTTGTCATATCCTCATATTTTCCTACCCTTACCTTAGCCCCATTACAACCTTGAATAAAGTCCTCTTGATTTGTGTTTGCATATGATTGTGAGTAGTGGAGAAGTAGAAGATTAACAAGCTTATGGTAATGCATTGTCTATTGAGATGACTTGAGTGAAACACTTTTGCCCATACACTTGAGAGTTGAGAGATTTAAACACCATCTTGTTAACCTTTCCATGCTTGATCTATTTGCATTTTGAAGGATATTGCTTAACTTGCATTTTTGAGAGATGGAGTGTTGAATGATTTGATTGTTGGAAACTCTTGATGCCTTGTATGCTCTTATGTTATTAAGCTTGGCACTTTTGATGATCCATTGGAGAATTTGCTTGTTCATTTTGGATTATTCCATGATTTTTAGGTTGCATGTCTCTATGTCCTTAGTTAAATCTTGCATGAGGACATGCAAGAGTTAAGTGTGGGGGAATTTGATCAATTGGATTTTTATATGCTTATTTTCCCTCATCCCTAGCTCCTTAATTCTCTCTTGTGCCTAATTGTTTTGAATTGGACTATTTTGTATTGTTTGGATTTTGTTTGGGTTTGAGTTAAATTTTCCAACATTAGGCGAATTTTGACACTGTTTTGGTTTTTGGGTTATATCTTGAGTTTTAGAGCTCATTTTATTGTGATTCTTGATTTGTAGAAAAGCTGAGAGATAGGCCTACAAGTTATATGCAGAGCTTAGAAGCCAATTCTGGTGTTAAGGAGCTGAAATTGGGCCTAGAAGTTGAACTGAAGTGGTGCAACCACGGATTCTGAGCAGGGTGTGGTATTTGGGCCATATCTCTGTCCACAGATGTCCAATTGAGCCCGTTCCAGTGGCATTTTGAAGCTAACATCCAAGGATACAATTCTTCTTCAGAGTGGATATCCAAACGGAATCGTTTTGATAGGCAAAACGGTAGAAGAACATTACTCACGGAATTAGCTATAATGATTTCATGTTTTTAATGTAACTTTCTTTCTATAATTCGGATTTTAGCAAATAAGATGTCCAGATTCAAAGAAGAGAGAGAGGATTAATGTAGTGATGACAATTTAATAAGTTTAGGCGGTTTTGATTTGGATTTTTTGGCCGGTTTCAAAAGAGGGCCGAACTTGTACTTGGGAGAAAAATTTTGGGAATAAGGAATTTTTCGGTTTTGTTGGCTCTTCTTCTCCTCTCTTCACTCACGCCCCCCCCCCCACCTTAACAACTTGTCTTCCTCCATTCATGGAGGAGTAAGCTTCCATCTAATCCAAGGATTCAAAGGAGCATTGGCTGTCTTGAGGATTTGCGCAACCAAACTTCATCAAATCAAATCGGTTTTCTACTCCCTTTTCTTTTCTCTCATTGTGATTACTCCAATTTCGGATTTGAAGGTTTTTGATTCGGAATTGTGGTGGGTTATGATTGATTGCTTGCTTACTTGCCTGCATATTGCTCGATTGATTAATGTGTAATGCAATTGCGTGAGTAGAATCATTTTCAGGTTTGAATTTGATGATTGATTACATTGGTGCTTGAAAATTAACATGAATTGGTTAGGTTCTAGAGGTTTCTGAATTTAATCATTTATCTGTTAATTGAATGCATGAAGGTTTTCGTGTGCAATGTTGTATTCGAATAGAGGTTTCTTTCGGGTTTGATGTCAGTCACTGATTTGATTTGAATCATTATTTTTAGAATCTGATGATAGATTAGCCATTGTCTTTCTTGGTTCTTGGATTGGATGTTCCAAATTCTGTTCATTTCTTTTATATTCATTTCAGCAATTTAAATTCCTAAACCCCCCCCATTTCCTGATCGTATAACATTGTCATCGCTGGGAGATGACCCGGGTTGCACCCTTGCTACGAGTTTAGTGTAATTCGGTTTTTATTGTAATTTGATCGGGCTCGGCACTCGAGTCACATGCCTCATGCGAGTCGTGGGTGAGGGGAGCTTAAATTAGGTCGCCTTCCCTTTTGAAGGATCATACACTTAATTAAATCTCTACTTATTAAAGCTTATGATGCAAAATATTTCTAAGTCCATAATTTTTGTAGAATTTTGGCAGCATAACAGCTAGACCGAAGCTTCCCAAAATTTTGCCAAACAGAGAAATCCAATATCACATACCATTAAGCATCATATCATCAACATATCATATTCATATCATCATCATTATAGCATCATGCTTGAACATAAACATAGACATATTCTCAAGCAAAATTTTATGAGCTTAGCTTAATAGATTTGGTGCAAGCTTTTAAATGAGATTGTCTCTTGTGTAAACACTTTTATTAGGCGTAGGGCCAATTTCATCTATTATCCTACTTGAAACTTTTAAGTTGAATTATGAAGGTTTTTCCAATACTTAATGTAGGGATCTTAATATCTTAAAGCTTATTTCTCATTATCCTTTGAATTTTACCATAACCAGTTTTTACTTTTACAACAAGCAAGAATCTCAAAAATTCACCATAATCTTGCCTTTTATTCTTTTGCTTCGAATTTTGGTATGATTATACTTCTCTGAGTCTATTTTTAAACAAAATAAGCCCCACTCAAAAATTTATTTTGTAACTTGAGTTATCACATTTTATTCTGACTGTTCAGACTTGAAAGTTCAACTCGATTCAGTGACTTATCAACTCCACTGGGAGTTCCTCACATAGAATCTGACAAAAATATTTTGGGGGTGTTCCTCTATGTCTTAGCTTTCTAAAAAACTTGGTCCCACTCAAAAATAATTTTTGTAGCTCCAGTTATAAGATTTTTAGTGCAGACTGCCCAAACAAAAATCCATCCGGGAACAGCTAACTTTGAAAAATCATATCTCCCTCATTTTAAATCCAAATTTCACGTATTTTATATGTTTGGAAAGCTCTTTGAGTCTAATTTCACAGAAAATTAGTTTCATTACATTTTGGATTTTGTAGAACGAGTTATACCATACGGATTACAGACTGTCAGAATTCCAGCTTAACTAGTTTTTATGTTTTACATATCAAACTTGTGGAGATGTTGCCATACCACTTCAAATCACCATTTTTATGTTTTATCTCACCATCATATTCAAGATTTTAGTCACCAAATCAGTTTTTTAAGACAAATAAAGCAAGATACATAAAAACCATCATGCCATATAATCTCATTTCAAGACAACATTTTCAACAAGACAAGAAAAACTCATAGAGCAAGATATGGTCATGAGACCTTGAAGCAAGTCCTAAAACCACCTAGCTATGAAGACCTTAGGAGTTCTAGAGCTTGAAAAATACATGAAAAAGAAGGGTTAGAGTCACTACCAAAGAGAGCTTCTTGAAGGATTTTGAATATGGAGAAGGTTGGAGAGAGCCTTCCTACTTGAAAGCTTGGAAATGGGGCTTGTGTATGGGTGATCTTGTTTCTCCAAAGACCAAAAATGGTGGCCCTTGAAGGGATTGTGAGGGTGGTGATGGAAATGAGGTGAGAAGTAGTAAAGAGATTGGAAGAAGAACAAGGAGGATTGGAAGAACAAGAGAGTAGAAATGGGACTTGGAGAGAGTAGAGAGCTTTGTGTCTTGAGAGAGGAAATGAAAAATGAAGTGAGGGGGAGAGAGAGTGGGCTGATGGCACAAATGAGGGGGAGAGAGTGATGTGATTTTACTTCTTACAACAAGCAAGAGAGTGGGGAAAAACCTTGGGGCAAAAGAAGGAGTTGTGTTTCCTTTGAGTCTTGGCACTTGGGTAAGAACCATGTAGTGTTTTTCAAGTGGTTAAAAGCATGATCTATCTTAGGATTGGCATTGGGTAAATATGATCACTCCAAGTGTCACAATCTTGATGGAGGAGAGTACATCTTTTGTCTTGACTCAAGAAATCTACTAATATGGACTCTTGATCTAATGGTGTATGATGAGAAGGCAAATGGATAGTTGGATATGACTCTTGCCTTGACCAAACTTTCCAACAATAATTAAAGAGAAGTTTCTAAATTTTTACAATTGTTACAATTATCTAAATGCTAATTAATTCAATTGGTTTAATTACACTTTAACACATTTTCAATGAAAAGGATTTTCCTCATTAATTATGTAAAGAAGGTGTGAGGGTTAATTTTTTTTTTATGTGATTAAGATGTGATGCTTGTATGCTCTTAGTTAATAAGGTTGGGTTACCTTGATTTTATGTTCTAAATCATGAATTAACAAGGATTGGGCAATTAGGCTTCTAATTGTAACTTTTAATGCATTATATTTCAATTGTTGACTTTCATTAATCTTGTTGACTTGCTTTTAATTTACTAAGCCTTTGCTCTCGAAATTAGCCGATTAGTTCTCAATTAATCGCTAATCCCTCTAATTAGCCAGAGACACCGAACTAATTAGCTTAGATGAAAATAGGGATGTTACACTTTTTACAAGAAAGTAGTCTTTTCCCAAGCTTCTGCAAGATTTATAAACGAGTAGTGTTTTCCTAACCTCTCCAAGCTCACACTAGCCACTACTGGTCCAGATACAATTTATATAAACAATGTGTTTTTGTTTGAACACTCACACTAACTCTCTTGACAGTGAATAAATAATAAAACTCTATGTGTGTGACTTCTCTAAATTCTCAAAGAGAAAATATTATCTAATACAGAATAGAAGCGAAGATTTCTTTTGGACAAAAGTTACAATGAGTAACTTTCTAGTGCTACAGACAATTGAGAAAAATGAAAGAAGATGACTCTTTTTACATAAGAAATATTCAAACAGCCTAACTATTCTTTCTTCGACTTCCAACCTTATATAGGCTTAGAAATATGACCATTGAAGCTCACAGGCCTTGATCCTTTTGATTCTTTTGGTCTGCTGGTCTACGATTGGATAGAGAAGAAATAACCTTCCTTTTTCCCATTCTTCAAAACATACACAAGTGGAAAAGTAGTCATTTGTTGGTTTGCCAACTATTCAAACTTGTCAACGCCTCTTCTGCATCTTGTCAAATCAACTTTTTGACTTTTTAAATTTGTCTATGAAGCATGCCAAGGAAGCTTTGAAGGTATAGTACTTCATGAGATGCATGTCTTTGGAGATATCCCTTCTAGATAGAGTCATCTTTCTGGATAAACAATGTTTGATCTTGAGGCACGATTTTCCCTTCTTATGTTGCACTTTTATCCTTTTGAACCTTTCTTTCTATTTTTTTCGTGATAAATCAAGAAGTATACAAAGTATATATTCCATATCAAGTATTTCAAATAAAAGAACGATGTATAACAAGGCTTTGTTGATTCTCAATCAGTTAATGCACACAATTAAGATCTTTTTTTCACGAAAGAAATCATTTCTAGAAACAAATCATTCATATATAACAAGATTAGCTTAAACTCTAATTTGGCATTCATCAAAACCTTAATGCTCATTCTGGTTCACAACCATAAAACGATTTCTGAATAGCATTGGAGCTAACAACTATTGCTTGAACCTGCACAAGCTTAACTAAATCTCTGTCACTACGGTATTCTTGTTGTTATACTGTTATATTGCATTTCATAAAGAACTTCTTGTTATATTGCATTTCATGCCTAGAGTTTGGTTGAACGTGATTTGTTACACTTTTATACTCTAGGATCAGAATTAGGAATTGTTCGATGATTCCATCGAAATTGGTTATTGACTCATTTTTATGTAATTGTGGGTTTTAATATTTTGGAATAATTTTGTTTCCATCTATTGAAGATGGAGCATGTTGAATGCTTCTTGTATGGTGTTATATCTGTGTGATGTTTGTTTCAGAGTTTTTGATTCTTAATATATTGTGTTGCTTTGCATGACATTTCTAATGAGCTAGATCTGAAAATAAAGAAGTATCTCAAAAGAGAAGTTGCTAACTTGGAGGTATAAAGTTTGTTGCTTTCTAGAATCAAGATGTTGTTGCTCATTTATGCTATCGTTTAATCTTAATTTGTCAACTGTTATTCACAGGATTTGAAAGATAAAAAGCTCAAGAGTCAACTAGATATTAAAGAAGAATTATATGGAAAATCTGCAAAAGTTGTTGCCAAGGCTGAGAAAGTTAGTTGTTTCTTATGCAACTTTTCTGTTTCCTTAGTTGAATTTTATCTTTTCATTTTTCACATCATACATAATTAAATTATTCTGAAGTTTTTTGTGGGTGTGACTGGCAATCTAAGCCTTGTGAAATATGATTCATCTGGTATGTTTGACTAGCATTGCTCTAAACTTCCAACTCTTTCCTTTCTCACATACTTACATTCCAAATAGCATAGATAAGAAATACATGCAACAACTTCAAATCCAAATTATCCACTTGTCATTTTAATGAATTAAGCAACATCAATCAACCATTAAACACATGCAGAGAGTATACCAATCCACACCGTAAGTCTTAGAGAAATAACCTTCAACAAATCCCAAGTGAAACCTTTGTTAATTAGTAACTTGTGTAATTTTCAGAGCCATTCCCTTCACCAATGTACTATATCTAACTAATATTGTGACAAATTGCAAAAGTGTTGAAACATCAAACACTTTTGGAATGTGTGAAGCACTCACTAGTTTGAAATTTTTGTTTGGGTTTCGATATTAGTTTGATTTTGCAGAGAACAAGCTGAAATATTAGGTGTTTGGTTGTTAAGACGTGTATTCTTAATATATAGATGCAAACATTTTCATTCCTTTATATTTTGCTATTTCCATGTTTGATTTCATGTTGATTAATTGATTGGAATTGCTAATTTACTGAACTGTCTTAGAATGAATCTACTTGCTTAAGTAAATTGTGCTACCATTGTTTCTGCTTGATTGGCTATGTAAATTGGGAGAACTAGTTATTGTTGGCATTTGATTTTGAGAATCATGTTAGAAGGTAATTTCTAAGAAAAGAAAAACTTTTTTTCTCATGAAAAAATTTCAAAGAGACTATGGTTAGTGATATTCTATAAAGTGGCAAAGTTTTTATTTTATTTTTCTAAATTTTTGAATTTTACATGGATATCCATCGATATCTACGAGTACCCACATATTCGTGGGGATTTTAAAATGTGGGTACCCGTGCGGGTATTGGGTGTAGGACGGGGGCGGGTTTTTATCATGGGGCGGGGGATGGGGGCCTACTCCCTGCCCCCGCTCGCCCCACCCTGTTGACATCCCTAGCTGAGAGACAGAGGATTAATGTAACTAAAGATTATTGAATTAGTTTTTATGTTTTAATAGGAGAAAGCCGAGTTAAATGAGAGGCCAGAACCTTGTTGGAGGAGACAGATTTTGAATAGAATTTTTTTTGATTTTTCTTTCTCTGTACCACTCTTCTCTGTCCACGAACTCCCTCTCCTCTCATCTCTGAATTTGCTTTCACCTCCATCTATGGAGGAGTAAATTCTCATCTAATCCAAGGATTCAAAGAGGCATTAACAATCTTGAGGATTGGTTTACACGGATTCAGCACACAAATTTGGTTTCATCTCCTCTTTCTCCTATTTCTGATCACGTTTTGAATTGAAGTTGTTCATTCTGAATTGTTGATTGAGAATTTGATTGGTTGCATATTAATTGGTTGACGTATGTAATTCAATTGTTGAAAGAGTGTGAATTAGATTTTCAGGTCTGAAATCTAAGATTAACTGTATTGGCACTTGAAATTAACACAAATCAATTAGGTTCTAGAGGTCTTTGAGCATTAACTGATTCCGTGTTAGTTGAATGTAGGAAGATTTTCGTGTGAATGCTGGTTTTCGATTGAGGTTTTATTCAAACCCAAGTTTAATCGCTGAATTGGGGTGCTGGTGCATAATTAGAATTCGATGATAGAGTAGTCATTGTCCTTCTTGATTCTTGGGTCAAAAATTCAAATTCTGTTTAATTTGATTTTAATTCCCTGCGTTTATATTCTACATATTTCATTTTTAATCTTAACTTACAAAACCCGTGAAAATTTTGATCACATAGAATTAACATCGTTGGGAAATGACCCGAGTTGCACACTACACTGCAAGTTTATGTAATTCGATTTTACAATTTGACCGAGCTCAACACTCAAGTCAGAAACATCAGAAGATGTGTGTTGACTGATCTTAGAAATTTTAGTCTTTAGGGTAGAGACATCCTCCTGGAGAAGGCTATTTTCTTTTGAAAACTCAATATTTCTATGCCCTAGCATCTTATTCTTATTCTTAAGTTTTTCAAAATCTAAGGGCAATTTCTGAAACTTTTCTTTAGAGACGCATAATAGGAAGCAAGTAACTGAGAGTCTTCTAATATATCATCATAAGCTTTTTGAAGATTTTCATAAGTAACTTCAAGCTCAGAATAAGAGACCTTAGTTTCTTCCTCTGAAATTATATCAGCTATGAAGTAGAGATTAACCACAACCTCTTTCTTTTCTTTCGATTCAATATTTTCTTGTTCTTCATCCAAATCTTCCCATGTGGCCATCATAGCTCTCTCTTTTGGAGCTTTCTTCTTGAGGTTTTTCTTTAGTCTTGTACATTCTGATTGATATGTCTAGGTTCTTTACATTCGAAGCAGATAACCTCATCTTGCTTTGCTTTGCCCTTTTTGTTCTTTTTCATAACAAGACCTTTCTTCTTTCTCCTCATCCATGCCTTTATATCCTCCTTGCCAAATGTGCAATTTCATCATCATCATCTTCATCATCAGAGGAGTCTTCTTCATCTTCTTCTGACTCTTCTGCAGCTTTCATGGCCTTGGAGGAGCTGGTCCTTTTCTGAGTAGACTTCAATGCAATGGACTTTCCTTTTCTGGTAGACTCTTCAGTGGCTTCATTGAGTTCAATCTCCATGAATCTTTAAAGACCGAATGGGAGCATCTAAGCTAAGTACATTCAAGTCCTTAGCCTCTTGAATAACTGTTACTTTGGGACGCCAAGCCTTTGAAAGACTTCTTAGAATCTTTCTCACCATATCAACATTTGTGTATTTCTTGCCCAAAGCCTTCAACTAATTTAGGATATGCATAAATCTAGTCATTGATGAATTGGATTTTTATTTATATTTTTTCCCTTATGTTTAGTGCATTAATCCTCTTTTGTACTTAATTGGATTGATTTGGATCACTTTTGTTTTTTGAGTTTTGGTTGGGACTTGACTTGATTTTTCCAGCATTAAGCTAATTCTGACCCTATTTTGATTTTTTGGCCATAACTTGAGTTATAGACCTCATTCGATTTTGATTCTTGGCTTGTAAGAAAGCTAAGAGTTGGGCTTACAACTCTTATGTAGACGTTAAGGGCAAATTCTAAGGTTTTGGAGCTGGAATTGGGCCAGGAAAAGAAGTCAAGGATTGTAGTCGCAGTTCCTAAATAGGGTCAAGTGTCGAGGCCATATCTCAGTCCACAAAAGCCTGATTGAACCCATTGCAGTGGCATGTGAGAGTTGACATCCAAGGCTTTAACTCACCTTCAGACCACAAATCCAAACGGATGCATCTTGTTGGCCAAATTCGTGGAAGAACACCATTGATTGATTTAGGGAACTTACATAAGTGCTTTTAGCATAACTTTCTTTCTAAGATTCAAAATTTTGCAAATAAGGTGTCCAAATATAGGTTATGGACAGAGGATTAATGTAATAAAAGAATATTGAATTTTTTTGTACGTTTCAATAGGTGACTTAAGTGTCATACCTCGATCAAATTATAAATCGAACAACAAAACTATAGTACAATGTGTGCAACTCGAGTCATCTCCCAAACGATGTTCATGCTAGCTGATTAAAATTTTCTAGGGGTATTTTGTTTTTATAATTTAAAATGAAATAAAATGAATATGAATGCAGGGAATTAAAGTAAAATTAAATAGAATTTGAAGCTCCAGCCCAAGAATAAAGAGAAAGCAATTGTCACTCAATCATTGAATTCTAGACATATATCAACAAATCAAATAAGTGATTAACATTGAGTCCGAATGAAACCTCAATCATGAAAACTTGCATGTATTCAATTAACACATAAGTGATTAAACTCAGAAATATCTAGAGCCTAATCAAATAAGTGATTAACATTGATTAAACTCACAAAAGTTTTAAACTTTTACTAATAACATACCAAGGTTTTGCCTTAAACATTATTAAAGTTGTCATTCTTTATAAAGTAAGTCATAAAGTCTTATTCTTTATGAAAGTAAGTGCCTTTAACATTAAGCTCTTATCTTAAGATAGGATCTTTATGAAATAATGATACAAGTTACTAGCTTTTTGAATAAAAAGTCTTGTTCTTTATAAAAGTTAACACCTTTTTGCATTGTTTTGGTTCAAGATCAAAACTTTATGAATTAAATGTTACAAAACAACACTTTTATAACTTAAAGATTTCATTCTTGATTAAAGTTTGAAACTTTATGAAAGGTCTTTTCTTAAAGGTTGGATTTTCTAAGACATAAAGTAACAAGATATCATTTCATAACTCAGAGAAGCTTGTTCTTCTAAAAAGCTTAGACTTTTTCATGTATCTTTGTCTTCAAAATAAAACAAAAGAAGACTTTATGATGGCACTAAAACTTGCGCCACTTTTTGTGCATCAAGAAGCAAACTTTTTAAAGTTTAAAGCTTTTAGAATGTTCATAGTCTTATCAAATCATGAAAACATAAAAAGGTGAAGCTTTTCTAATCATTTACTCATCATAAAAAGAAAGGAACAACTTTAAGCAAGAGAACAATAAGAACATATTTTTCCAAAAGAGGAAACTTAAGAACACATGAAGAACATCAAGAACATATTTTTCCAAAAGAGGAAACTTAAGAACACATTTTACTAAAAGTGAAAACTTTGGCTCTTGGAGAGCATGAAGGATCTTCTCAAGCTTTCACTTAGAAATCTTGGTCATGAAAGAACCAAGCTCCAAGCTTTCTTGAGTGAACAAAATGAAAAAGATGAAGATCACTACCTTTCTTGAAGATGGCGCAAAAACAAGAAAGGAGGAAGAAGAAGATGATGACTCCTCTTGATGATGATGGTGGCGGTTTTGCAAGAAGGAAGGAGAAGCTCTTGAAATCTTGTGGAAATGGAGGTTGTAGCATTTTGATCTTGTCTCCAAAGACCCAAAGATGAGATCTTTGAAGGGCTAAGTGAGTGGTTTAGGGTGGTGGTGGTGGAGAAAGGAAGAGGAAGATGAAGAAGATGAAGAAGTGTTTAGAGAGAAGTTGGAGAATTTGGCTTGAAGAGAGAGAATAGGATGAGTGAAAATGAAAATGGATGAGGGAGAATGAGAGAGAAAGTGGCGTCCACTTATCCAAAGGGGAGGAGGGAGATATTTTCTTAATTTTGTGTTAATTAAGGTTTAAGGGGACAAATAGGATGATAGGGAGACAAAGCATGGTCAAACTCTTACATAAAGTAGTCTTGTCTAATGCTTTTTTCTTTTATGACATCACTCTCTACTTTATTGTCTAGTTGACTAAATTTGAATTTAATCATGTGATTAAGTGCTCATACAACTTAATTAAGGTGATTAAGCAAGGATTAGTGATTAACACACAAGAACACAATTAACAAAAATTAATCTTACGATTAAGCTTAATTAACCTTAATTAAACTCGAGTAAGCTAATTAAGGGCAATTAGTGCTTAATTAAGCTATAAAGGCTCTAACTCGCTTAATTAGATATTATCTAATCTCGATTAAGCATTCTCTTGACTCCTCTCACCCGAGTCAACCCCTTAATTAAGTCTTAATCTCATAATTTCTCATTAAGTACCTAATTACTCAGGGTTACTAAGGTAATTTAGCACGGCATGAAATTGAGGATGTTACATTTCTCCTCACCTTAAAAAGAATTTTGCCCACAAAATTCGTTACCTGTAAACAAATTCGGATATTCGTTCTTCATTTTGGCCTCCAGCTCTCACATATATTCTTCCATATTCCCTCTACCCCAAGCCACCTTGACCAAGGATACCGTCTTACTCCTTAGCTGTTTTGCCCCACGATCCACAATTCGAGATGGCGGTAGATTGAAAGTTAAGTCCTCCCTTAACTGTACACTTTTAGGCTCAAGTAGATGACTAGGATCGGAATGGTATTTTCTCAATTGAGACACATGGAAGACATCGTGAAGGTTTGACAAATTAGGAGGTAAGGCTATTTGGTAAGCAACTGACCCTACACGTTTTAAAATTTGAAAAGGGCCAAGGAAATGGGGGCTTCACTTTTTGACCTTCATGGCTCTACCTATACTGGTCGTCGGAGTGATTTTCAGGAACACATGTTCTTCTTCTTGGAACTCTAGAGGCTTTCTCCTCTTATCCGCATAACTCTTTTGACGGCTCTGAGCCGTAAGAATTTTGTCCCTAATCCTTCTTATTTGCTCAGTGGTCTGCCTCATAAGATTAGGTCCTAATAGGCTTTGCTCACCCGGTTCACACCAACACAGGGATGATTGACACTTCCTTCCATATAAAGCTTCATAGGGTGCCATACCAATATTTGCATGATGGCTATTACTATAGGCAAACTCAATCAAAGGTAAGTATTTATCCCCAACTTCCTCGGTTGTCCAACACACAAGCTCTCAGCATATCCTCCAAAGTTTGAATAGTCCTTTCTGACTGTCCATCTATCTGGGGGTGATAAGCTGTACTTAGGCAAAGTTTCGTCCTAAATGCCTTTCGTAAAGCTCCCCAGAATTTAGAGGTAAACCTCGGGTCCCTATCTGAGATTATGGTTGAAGGTACACCATGCAATCTTACTGTCTCTTGAACATACAGCTGGGCTAACTTTTCCAAAGGATAAGTAGCTTGAATGGGTAAAAAGTGAGCAGACTTGGTTAATTTGTCAACAATTACCCATATCGCATCAAAACCAGCTTGCGTTTTGGGTAAACCCATCACGAAGTCCATAGAGATGGTTTCCCATTTCCATTCTAGGATCTCCAATGATTGCAACATACCAGAGGATTTTTCGTGTTCAATCTTTACTTTCTGGCAGACTAAACACTTGCCTACCAACTCCGCAACATCCCTCTTCAATCCTGGCCACCAGAACATCTTCTTAACATCTTGATACATCTTTGTCACACCAGGGTGAATGGTGAAATGGCTCTTATGAGCCTCCTCCAAAATCCTTCTTCGGAGGTCACCACTTGCGAGTACACATACTCTTCTTTCAAATTTCCATAGTCCATCTGTACCTTTCGCAAAACCCTTCAACTTTCCTTCTTTCACCAATGCTAGGGTTTTCAAGAACTCTTCTTCCTTGCCTTGGGCTTGAGCAATTTGACTCTTGAAATCGCTCATCACCCTAATCTGATTCAATCTTATACTATGGGGGGTCAACACAACTCCAAGGTTAAGGTCTCTAAAGCTCCTTACTAGCTCATCCTCCTTGACCATCATCCATGACGCATGCAAGGATTTCCGACTTAATGCATCAGCCACCACATTGGCCTTTCCAGGATGATAGTTCAACCCAAAATCATAATCCTTGAGAAACTCCATCCATCTCCTTTGCCTCATATTCAACTCCTTTTGAACAAAGAGATACTTCAACCTCTTATGATCAGAGAACAACTCGAACCTCACACCATACAGATAATACCTCCATATCTTCAAGGCAAACACTACAGCTGCTAATTCCAAATCATGGGTTGGGTAGTTCACTTCGTGAGGCTTTAACTGTCTAGAGACATAAGCCACCACATTCCTATTTTGCATCAAGACACAATCCAAACCTCTTCTAGAGGCATCACAGTAAACCTCGAATGGTCCACTAGGGTCAGGCAAGACTAATACTGGGGTTGAGATTAACTTACCTTTTAGCTGTTGAAAGCTCTTCTCACAGTCCATTGTCCACACAAACGGGGCATCCTTCCTTGTCAACTTGGTTAAGGGTAAGGATATCTGGGAAAACCCTTTTATAAACCTGCGGTAGTAACCGGCTAAACCCAAGAAACTCCGTATCTCAGTTACTGAGGTTGGCCTCTCCCAATTCATCACCGCCTCAACCTTACTTGGGTCCACAGCAATACCCCCTTGTGACACCACATGCCCTAAGAACTTTATTTCCTCTATCCAGAATTCACACTTAGATAGCTTGGCATAAAGCTTCTTTTCCCTCAAGATCCTTAACACAACCCTCAAATGTTCTTCATGTTCCTCCTTCGTTCTCGAATAGATGAGAATATCATCTATGTAAACAACGACAAACTTGTCCAAATAGGGTCTAAAGATCCTGTTCATATAATCCATGAAAATAGCAGGAGCATTAGTCAATCCAAACGACATCACCGTAAACTCATAATGCCCATACCTTGTCCTGAAAGTCATCTTGGGTATATCCTCCTCCTTTATCCTTATCTGATGATACCCAGACCTCATATCAATCTTAGAGAACACAGCTGCACCTCGTAATTGGTCCATGAGGTCATCTATCCTAGGCAAGGGATACTTGTTTTTAACAGTCACTTTGTTTAATTGCCTATAATCCACACATAGCCTCATAGTACCATCCTTCTTTTTTACAAATAATATCGGGACTCCCCAAGGTGAGGCACTAGGTCTTACAAACTTCTTCTCCAATAATTCTTCCAATTGTCCCTTCAACTCTAACAACTCCACTGGGGACATCTTATAAGGTGCTATAGAGATTGGCCCAGTACCCGGCCCCAACTCTATAGAAAACTCGATTTCCCTCTCCGGGGGAAACTCAGGTATGTCATCAGGAAACACATCGGGGTATTCCTTGACTACGGGGATCTCATCCAATACCTGCTCGAGTTCCACTCCACTTGCCATAAGAAGAACATATTCCTGATCATCTAACTCACTACTTCCTACCTTAATAGAGTTCAAAAACAAACTAACAGGCTCCACGGG
The DNA here is from genome assembly GCA_031439585.1 of Pterocarpus macrocarpus. Taxonomy (NCBI): domain Eukaryota; kingdom Viridiplantae; phylum Streptophyta; class Magnoliopsida; order Fabales; family Fabaceae; genus Pterocarpus; species Pterocarpus macrocarpus. Next base: position 38,362,460 of record CM062522.1, on the reverse strand, counting down.
CTTAACAGGTATAGGGGGAAGAACAATAGATTTTTCAGAGCAATTTATCATAGCATGGTTAGCCGAAAGCCAATCCATGCCCAGAATCAAATCCAAACCAGACAAAGGCAAGCAAATCAAATTCGCTACGAAAGACCTACCATCAATTTGGAATCGACAACTCAAGCAACAATGACAAGTCTTAACTGGTTTCCCAGCAGGAGTAGAAACAATTAACATATAAGGCAATTCAGACACAGACAATCCTAATCTATCTACACAATCATGAGAAATAAAGGAGTGTGTAGCTCCAGAATCATACAGCACAGTTAAGGTCCTACCATTAACCTCGCACTTACCTTGGATCAAATCGTCGGACTAAGTGACCTCCTCAACATTAAGGGCAAAGACCCTTCCTTGGTGTTGGGGCTTGTTGGTAGGGGACAGCAGCTTAATAGTGCAGTCTCTAGCCATATGCCCAGGCTTTCTGCATCGGAAACAAGCATTCTGGCCAGCTAAACAAGGGCGTCCTCCATGATGTTTGCCATACTTAAGGCAAGCTTGACCATTCGCCGGCTTGGGTGGATTCCCAGTAGGCTTCTAGGATTGCTTTCCTCTGAACCCTCCACCTCGAAATGGTCTCCTCGGGGGATGGGGCTTGAACTTCTGCCCTTGCGATGCCATCTTCTTCTTGTAGGCTTCGGACCTAGCCACAGACAGCTTGCGGTTGCAATCCTCCACTAAATGACACTTGTTGACGAGTGCAGCATAGTCACGGATCTCCATGGGTCCTACAGATGCCAATATCTCATCACGCAATCCCCCTTCAAACTTCACACATTTCCAGTGCTCATCCGAATTGCCTTGATAAATTGTCGAGAACTTGCATAGCTCCTCAAACTTGGCCGTATACTCGGCAACATTCATGGTCCCTTGACGCAGACTCATGAACTCTAGCTCCTTTGCATTCCTAACGGATGCGGGAAAATACTTCTCATAAAAGTGCGTATTGAAAACCTCCCAGGTGATGTGGGTTTGGGTTCCTCCCAAAGGCCTCTTTGTGCCTACCCACCAGCACTCGGCATCAGCTTCCAACATATAGGTAGCAAAGGCTACCTTTTCCTCCTCGGTACAGGCCAACACCGTAAAAATCTTCTCAATGGCCTTGATCTATTCGTCAGCTCGATCGGGGTTGTATGTTCCTCTGAAACTTGGTGGGTTTGCCTTCCAGAACTCAGCAAACTTGAGGTATTCAAGATCTACCTCAGCTCCTCCATTGTGCCCTTCGGGATTCTCCTTATCCCTTTGCTCCATTCGCTCCATCATGCGATGGGCAGCAGCAGCCTGCTCCCTCATGGCAGCAACCATTTCACGGAGCGTCCCCATGACTTCCTCGGGACCTTTCGGCTCGTTACGAGGCCTACCACGTCTTCCTGAAGCCATTAGTTCTTGGTACACAAAATAGAAGACATAGAGTTGATCAGGCTCAACATTTATGTTGACTGAACCAGCAACTAACCACATTCAGAACAGACGATCATGCACATCTAACTCCTACGTCTCATCATACAGACGAGACTCAAAGCATGACTCAACTAACACGTATGCTTAGAAGCATAGTCAGTCCATCCCCAGGCTCTTCAAGGACGAACTGCTCTGATACCAAAATGTAACACCCTAATAGTTCCATTCTATACTTAAGTCATATTGTGGAATTATTAGTTGTTACTTTTGCTCGCGGAACTAACATTACCTTTTAGAAATTACTTTTTAACAAAAATAGGGGTAAATTTTTTTTTGAATAAAACAAGCAAACCATTTTTGAAATCGAGAGCCATTAGTGCATCGTGAACATGTAATACAAACGTCGCTATCCCATACATACATCGCATTTAACATACATAGAAATCATAAGAATAACCACAATCTTAGATGAAGATAACATTCATTCCATAGCCATCGCATAGTTAATGTAGTAGTAGTAATAGCAGCAGTTATACACAATGATAGCAATGGGTCCGATACCTACTGTCGGCCTTACAAAATAACCTAACAAAATACATGATAAAAGGAAATACATAAACAATCCCATACACCTATACATGCCACAAGAAAAATGATAACCCTAGCTACAACCAAAAGGGGCTATCCTCATGCTCGGCTCCGCATGTAAGTCCACATCTCACTCATCTGGCGGAAGATAGCCATTCCCGAATCCACCGGGAGGAATATCACCACGTCCTCCTCCTCGAGCACGGCCACTCCCACGGGGCACGGCACGAGTACGAATGAACCCACGACCACGAACCGGGGGTGGTGTGTGACGAGGGGCTGCGGAAGAAGAAAACAAGTCGGACGACAGATGGATCACAGACAGGTAGCAAGGCTCAAATGGGTCCGTCTCCACATGATAGCTCGGATGAGAAGGCTCCAAAGGATCTGAATCCAACGAAACTGTCGGTGTCAGGTGGGTGTCCGAATCGAGATCTCCATCAGTGGGGTACCTCGGAGGATGAAAGGGCGGGCGAACGTCATCCATAGTGATGTCCTCGAATGGCTCATGAGGGCGGAAAAACGGACTCATCACAGGTGCACGGAACTGGCGGCTATGGAACATGTAGACCCGCATCGCTGCCTGAGCAGTCAGCACAGATGCATTCAGCACCGGGTCGAAGTGCCAATGCATCACCGGAAACTCAATGAAGATCACCACCGTGCCCGACGCCGGCATCCTCTGAAGACGACACAGAAACGTAGGAGTGAGAAATACTAAATTTCTCAGTAGGATCATGACTAGATAACACAGTGTCATCGTCATCGTCCCAGCCACTTCGGGTTTAATTATAAAAGCAGTGGACAGATATACGTTCAATTTTAAGGATTTTGAAAACTTAAACTCCGAAGCGGGTTGCTTTTAAACTTAACATCATAACTACATCATCATAATCTAACATACATACTGAAAGATAGAGTAAACATTCATAATGCAAATGGGTAACATAAGTACATGCAAGGACATGCATTATCATAGACTTAACCATGGTTATGCTTTTGGCTTTACTTTCATTTTTAGCACGTGCTTAACATTCTTTACTTTCCTTTGAAATAGACTGCTTTTGAACATGAGCTCATTCCGTGACCGTCGTCACGCAGTACTAACCAAATCAGACTAAGCCGATATTGGTTACCTCTAAGTTGGAGGGTCCTCCATGTCACCCTTGCCTCTCTCATAGAGGTTCCTTGAGTCTTTGTGGATCACCATGTCTCACTTCCCTTATCGAAGTGATTGAAGGGTCATCTCCCATTAATTCTTTGCTTATCATTATACTTTACATGCATAATACTTCTTTGACTAGACACATGCAATGATATGACTAAGTCCATAATTTTAACAATTCCCAAAATGTCAATCATAAACTTTCAACCAACAGTTCATCATATCTATATCATATCATCATACTCATCATTCAATCATGAGACAAAGCTCAATCAAACTCATCATTCATCATGCCGAATGGCATCACCCATTCATATCCTAAGGGGGTTTATAGTTGTGTTTTTCTTTACGAAGAATATTATGAATCATTAAATGATTTCTCGTGGTTACCCATGAGAGAATCACATAGTTAGGATATGTGTTTGTAGTCTTTTAGTTACTTAGTCCTTGTATGGAAGTATTCTTTACTTAAGTACATGTCTTATGGAACACTTGTTCAAATTAATTAAGTTAAGTGATTGTTTCCTTTCCTTGGGATAGTGCACTTAGCGATTCCTAGGTTCATGGTATGCTCAGAGGCCCTAATCATACTTCTGTTCCCAAGGAGTTCGAGATCCCTCTAATCCTTGGGTCATGACAACGCATAACCACATCATGAACCCAACAAAACCAATGTTCACTAATCACCAAGGGTGACTTTTAACTTATTCAAGTTACTAAGTTTTAAACTTTTACTAACAACATACCAAGGTTTTGCCATAAACATTATTAAAGTTGTCATTCTTTATAAAGTAAGTCATAAAGTCTTATTCTTTATGAAAGTAAGTGCCTTTGACTTTAAGCTCTTATCTTAAGATTGGATCTTTATGAAATAATGATACAAGTTACTAGCTTTTTGAATAAAAAGTCTTGTTCTTTATAAAAGTTAACACCTTTTTGCATTGTTTTGGTTCAAGATGAAAACTTTATGAATTAAATGTTACAAAACAACACTTTTATGACTTAAAGATTTCATTCTTGATTAAAGTTTGAAACTTTATGAAAGGTCTTTTCTTAAAGGTTGCATTTTCTAAGACATAAAGTAACAAGATATCATTTTATAACTCAAAAAGGCTTGTTCTTCTAATAAGCTTAGACTTTTTCATGTATCCTTGTCTTCAAAATAAAACAAAAAAAGACTTTATGATGGTACTAAAACTTGCGCCACTTTTTGTTCATCAAGAAGCAAACTTTTTAAAGTTTAAAGCTTTTAGAATGTTCATAGTCTTATCAAATCATGAAAACATAAAAAGGTGAAGCTTTTCTAATCATTCACTCATCATAAAAAGAAAGGAACAACTTTAAGCAAGAGAACAATAAGAACATATTTTTCCAAAAGAGGAAACTTAAGAACACATTTTACTAAAAATGAAAACTTTGGCTCTTGGAGAGCATGAAGGATCTTCTCAAGCTTTCACTTAGAAATCTTGGTCATGAAAGAACCAAGCTCCAAGCTTTCTTGAGTGAACAAAATGAAAAAGATGAAGATCACTACCTTTCTTGAAGATGGCGCAAAAACAAGAGAGGAGGAAGAAGAAGATGATGACTCCTCTTGATGATGATGGTGGCGGTTTTGCAAGAAGGAAGGAGAAGCTCTTGAAATCTTGTAGAAATGGAGGTTGTAATGTTTTGATCTTGTCTCCAAAGACCCAAAGATGAGGTCTTTGAAGGGCTAAGTGAGTGGTTTAGGGCGGTGGTGGTGGAGAAAGGAAAAGGAAGATGAAGAAAATGAAGAAGTGTTTAGAAAGAAGTTGGAGAATTTGGCTTGAAGAGAGAGAATAGGATGAGTGAAAATGAAAATGGATGAGGGAGAATGAGAGAGAAAGTGGCGTCCACTTATCCAAAGGGGAGGAGGGAGATATTTTCTTAATTTTGTGTTAATTAAGGTTTAAGGGGACAAATAGGATGATAGGGAGACAAAGCATGGTCAAACTCTTACATAAAGTAGTCTTGTCTAATGTTTTTTGCTTTTATGACATCACTCTCTACTTTATTGTCTAGTTGACTAAATTTGAATTTAATCATGTGATTAAGTGCTCATACAACTTAATTAAGGTGATTAAGCAAGGATTAGTGATTAACACACAAGAATACAATTAACAAAAATTAATCTTATGATTAAGCTTAATTAACCTTAATTAAACTCGAGTAAGCTAATTAAGGGCAATTAGTGCTTAATTAAGCTATAAAGGCTCTGACTCGCTTAATTAGAGATTATCTAATCTCGATTAAGCATTCTCTTGACTCCTCTCACCCGAGTCAACCCCTTAATTAAGTCTTAATCTCATAATTTTTTATTAAGTGCCTAATTACTCAGGGTTACTGAGGTAATTTAACACGCCATAAAATTGAGGATGTTACAAAATTCAAAAACACCAATCCTTAAGAGTGCCAATGCTTCTTTGAATCCTTGGATTAGATAGGAACCTACTCCTCCATGGATGGAGGAAAACGAAAATTCATAGGTGAAGGAGAAAGGAAGAAGAACAATGCAGAGAAAAGAAAGAAAAAATCGAAAAAAAAAATTTCTATTCCAAAATCTGTTCCATTCTTTGAAGTTCTGGCCTCTCAATTTTAATTCGGCCTTCACAAAATAAAAACATAAAAACTAATTCAATAGTCGTTAAATACATTAATCCTCTGTCGCTTATCTAAATCTGGACACCTTATTTGGAAAATTCTGAATTCAAGAGAGGTAGTTATGCTTGAAATAGCTAATTAATTTCCTAGATCAATCCATGATGTTATTCTATGGTTTTGGCCATGAAATTGTATCCATTTGCATTTGTAATCTGAAGGTGAGTTATATCCTTGGGTGTCAGCTTTCCAATGCCACTGGAATGCGCTCAATTGTACTTTGGTGGATTGAGATATCACCCAAACACTACACCCTGCTCAGAATTTGTGACTATATCCCTTCAGCTAACTTCTAGGCCCAATTACAGCTCGTTAACATCAGAATTGGCCTCTGACCTCTTCATAAGAGTTGTAGACCTATCTCTTAGCTTTCCTACAAATCAAAAATCACAATGAAATAAGGTCTATAGCTTAAGTTAGGGCGTAGAAATGGAAGCAATGTCAGAATTAGCCTAATGCTGGAAAATTTAAATCAAGCCCAACCAAAATCCAATCGACATAAAGAGTGTGTTTGGAATGTTAAAAAAATAGAAATGATTTGATTTAGAAATCAAATTTTGTGTTTGTGTGTTTTAAAAATAAGAAATGAAGTGATTTCTAATTACCATGGGATTTAACTACTCTCTATTTGAAATCCTATCAAAATTGAATTTGATGGGAATTGATTTGATTTTAAAATTTAAGTACAAATCAAATCAAATCAATTCCATTCTTAATCATTCCAAACACAATCTAATATATTATAAACATAAGAATTGATTTCTAAATCAATTCAAATCCTATTTTTACACAATTATTCCAAACATAAAATTTAATTTATAAATCAAATCAATTCAATTTAAATCAAATCAATTCCAAAATTTAGTTAATCCAAACACACTCAAAATGTTTCAATCAATCCAATTAATCACAAAAGAGAATTAATAAATTAAATATGAAGGAAAACATATAATTCATCAATAGGATATGGTTGAGTAAAAGTAGAGGCCAGAACCTTGTAAGGAATCAAACAAATTTTGGAATTACAATCATATTTTCAATTTTCCTTCTCTCTCTTTCTCTCACCCCTTCCCTTCATTTTCTGAATTTTCGTTCTCCTCCATCCATGGACGAGTAGGTTCTCATCTGATCCAAGGATTCAAAGAGGCGTTGACATTCTTGAGGATCAATTTACTCGGATTCAACATTTATTCAGTTTCATCTACTCTTTCTTTTATTTTTTATCTTATTTTGAGTTGAAGTTTTTCATTCTGAATTGTTTATTGAAAATTTGATTGGTTACATATTAATTGATTGATGTATGTAATTCAGTTGTTGAAAGAGTGTGAATTAGATTTTCAGGTCTAAAATCTAAGATTAATTGCACTGGTAATTGAAATTAACACAAATCAAATAGATTCTAGAGGTCTCTGAGCATTAACTGATTAAGTGTTAATTGAATGCATGAAGGTTTTCGTGTGAATGCTGGGTTTGGATTGAGGTTTCATTCAACCCAAATTTAATCACTGAATTGAAGTGTTGGTGCATATTTAGAATCCAGTGATAGAGGAGTCATTATTCTTCTTAATTCTTGGATCGGAATTTCAGATTTTGTTTAATTTCATTTTAATTCCTTGCGTTTATATTCTGTCTATTTCATTTTAATCTTGAATTATAAAACAAAACCCCTGAAAATTTTGATCACATAGCATTAACATCTTTGGAAGACGATCCGAGTTGCACACTACACTGCAAGTTTAGGTAATTCAATTTTATAATTTGACCGAGTTCAGCACTCGAGTCAGTCGTCATTTCATCAATGTTCTCATGCTCCAACATTTTGACCATCTCATATTGATGAACCAACATGCTGATCTTGGTCTCCTTGACCTAATCAACTCCTTCATGAAGAATTTAAAGTTTATCCTAGATTTCCTTTGTAGAGTCACAAGATATTATTTTGTCATATTCACTATTGCTTAAGGCACATATGAGAAGATATTTTGCCTTACCATTCATTTGAACTCTGGCTTTTTGCTGGTTAGTCCATTCATTCCTTGGAATGATTCTGACCACTATAGGTGGAGGTTGATCAGGATCAGCCACCTCTTAAGGCACTGGTTACTCAATTGTAGGTATAAAATCACCATTTTCTATGATCTCGCACATATCCAAGCTTGTGGACTCGACAAAGAGTCTTATTCTGTCCTTCCAGTATAGATAGTCTTCACCATTAAAATATGGAGGGCGATTGATAGAGTATCCCTCAGTAATATGGTTTGTCTGTTGTGCCATTTGTTGGATCTTTATCCTCTACAACTGTTAGGAAGCTCAACCCCATAGTTGCTTGATGCCAATTGTTGGAAATGGTAGCACAAGCATAGGGGTTGAATCGTGCTTTGGATAAAAATTTCTATACCTGAAACTTTGATAAAACAACTTTCTCAAGTCCAGGACTTGGAATGCGGAAGCGGTGGTTAGTAATAAAAGTTGTTTTACTTACACAATTTATTCTAGCAAGATTATCTTATGCACACAAATTTATATACGAGGTGAAGATAACAAATGAAATAGAAGGGATAGAGAGATTACACAGCAAAGTTTATACTGGTTCAGCCAACCAACTACCTACGTCCAGTCCTCAACACTTTGTTGAGAGGTTTTATAGACCGTGTTGTTTGTCCAAGCTTTTACAACCGAGTAGTCTTTCTCAAGCCTCTCCAAGCTAAACAAGTAGTATTTATCCTAGCCCCTCCAAGCTCACACTAACCACTATCGGGTCTAGTTACAAGAAGTTGATATATTTGTTTATGTTTGAGCACTCACACTAAATCTCTCTTCAAAGTATGATCAATGATGTATAGTGTGTATGACTTCTCTATATTCTCAATATAAGAATATTATCTATTACAAATCAATAAAGTAGATTCTTAAACAGAAGTTTAAATATGTAACTTTCTACAAACTCAGAAAGTTAAGAAGGTTGAAAGATGGAAACTTTTGAAGCATCGGAAATATTCAAACAGTGTAACCTATCTCTTCTTTGATTTTCAGCTTTATATAGACTTCAAGATATGACCGTTGAAACTTGCAGATCTTGAGCCTTGTGCCTCTTTGATCCACTAGTCTACGGTTGGAAAGAGAAAAATACGGTTTTCTTCTTCAACAAGTAGAAATGGCACAGAATAGGAAAAATAGCCATTGAAGTGTTCACCAAATTTTCAAACTTGTTAGCGCTTCTTTTGCATCTTGTCAAATCATTTTGTCTTTTTGAATTTATCAATGAATCATGTAGAAGAAGCTTTGAAGGTGAGTTACTTCATGAGAAGCATGTTTTTATTATTACCCTTCTAGACGAAGTCATCCTTCTAAGTAAATGGTGATCCTTGTCATGATACATTTTCCTTTCTGATGCTATAATTTCATCCTTTTGAACTTTCTGTCTACTTTTTAAGTGAGAAATCATATAAACCAAAAAGCGTTTGTTCCAATATAAGCATATTCAAGAGAAGTACTATGAATTAAGACACTTTGTTTGGTTCAAAACTGTTTAAGCACGAGATAAATGATTTTGCTTCGAAAGAATATGTTTAACCTCAACAAATCATTCACAAACAAAAGATTCACTTAGCTTGATTTGGTGTTCATCGAAACCTTAAAACTTGAAACATCTTAAGCTATAAGACGATTTTAGAAGGGTATTGGAGCTTACACTTCTATCCATGCCTGCTTCTATTTCTCCCCCCCCCCCCCCCCCCCCGCCATTCAAGCTTTCTGGTCCAGGCCTCAGGCTTACAAAAGTCTAATTCTTCTGCTACTGATATTGGATCCAAGCCTTCCTCGAAAGAATCGCAAACAAAGAGTAAATTATTTAGCTTATAGAGATCATCCCTTCTTTGTTCGCTGTCGAGTAGAAATAAAAAGCAAAACTATGCATCTATCATAAATAAGAAATTCCTAGATGATTCCCCTCAAGACAAAGACCACTGCATATAGTACCAGACCTGAGGCACCACCCACTCCCCACCACGCACTTTTGGTGGCGAGCCAACAAACAAAATGAGACGTTTGCTTGCTTCAATGCCAACAACCTTCTATGCTTGCTATTAAGAAGTACTTCTTCTCAAACCAAACAAGCCCCATGCCTTCCCATCCGAATGACATAAGCCTTTCCCTACATGGAAGGAAGATCAAAAGTCAAGCATAGCAGTATAGTAAGGAACACATCACAACCAGCAAGCGTATTCACGTCAACATTTTAGCAAGCGAAGGACCATCGAAGTGAGCCAATTCAATGTTCTAAGGGCATCTGTATAACACATATCAAAGCATCTATTGCCAAGCCTAATATCTGATATCTGTCCTGCATTAGCTGCCTGCCCGTCTCTCCTTGCCCACTATGATGCCACTTGGGTTACTAAAATGTGTTATAACTTGGTTTACAATTCACTTGTCTGAGAAAGAATCCAGTTCCATTCTTTATTTCATAAAGAAAAGAAATCATTTAGGCTATACAGGTTGGGCATCGATGTCACATGAGAGGTTCCACATTGGCTATTCAAGTATAACCTCTAATGAAAAATTTCAAGAATGCTTGCACAACATGCCGACAGCTAGTGTTCTTTCGCTACGACATCAAGGCAAAGGAACCAATGCAAATCTTAGGTAGCAGCAAAAATATGACATAAGAGAGGCCGATGTGAACTCGCTTATGCTACTAACATTGTTGTGCCAATTGTTCCCAATGCTATTTAGATATGGCGATGCCTCAACTGCTATCACTGCAGACTCATCCTTCCATTTATTTAGAGCTTCTAGCCTTGTGATGCTGAGTACTTATTTTCCTTACCTCGTCTTCCAATTTTGGACTTACTAGCAATTAATTGAAGACCACAAAGATGATGATGAAGAGGGTGAAAATGCTTCAGAATAAGTAATGATAGGATTTGGGAGTAGGATTACTTGGCTGGTTGGAATGATTATGGTCATTGCTTTGTGGCATGAAAATGTTTGTGATTATATTCTTGGTAGTGACTATGTTTGGTGGATTAAATTCATGATCCTTAGAACATCGTGGCTCCTATTCATATGTCTCGTAATAGGATTTATCTTGAACTTTGAAGTATGGGGAATGTACTGTGCTACTAAGCCTATCCTTCTAGAAAGAATTCTAAAGCCTCTTCATTGTCTCCAAGATATCCCCATTGATAGTCCATACAAGAATAGTACCCATGATCCATGATGCTCTCTTAATTTTTGAGGCACAACATTTTGTCATTTTAGAAAAGCTTAAGCACAATGGAGATAATTTTGCTACTGAAATTCAAATAGATTGCGAATGATTTTTAAAGGTAGAGATGGTATTATCAATAGGCATATTGCTCCAAGGGCCTATCCGAAGAAGGGGGTAGACAAGGATGCTTTTGTGCTTCTCTACATCAGTCACCATCAAGAAATATTGCTCAATTGGCAAAGGTAATAACGCACAGCATATGGCCAATGGTTTGCCTCAAGTTGTGTAGTTTCTATGGTGGACTCAATCTTTAAACCTTATTTTATGTTTGGTATTATAATGTGAAGGATGGCACATGTGAATGTGAGGTAGTTGGTTTTAGAGACACATGGCATGGCCTTGTTTTGTTGGCACCAAAAGGGCAAGGGACTAGCTTGGCACAAAAAGAAAAAATACAATTTGAGTTTTACATGTACCTACTAAGTTGTACACTGATGGGGATTTACGCAGATGATGCTTACAAGAACTCATGGATAGGCATGCAAAGTGCTGGAAAGATTTTTGGTTTTGGGATGAACCATTATCACATTTCAGACCTTAAGGACAAGGTCTATTTTATGGGGGAGGTAATGTAATGAACCGAAATAGACCCAATGGGCCGAAGACATTTTGAAGGCAGCTAAAGGTATTAAGGACAAAAGAGAGCAAGGGGAAGGGGGCATAAGGAAATTATGGTATGTATTCCCTCTCTGATATTTCTTCTTTCTTTCCCCAATCTAAATAGTTCCTACCCTCTAAACCTTTCTTTCCTCTCTCTAGACCCCATACTATCTCACATAGTTGATTGTTGGTCACCAAAGTTACAATCCTCAAGAGCTAGCAATTCTATTTTAGTTAAGTACCTATTATTCTATACTAGTCATTTGAGATACATGTTTAAATTGTTACTGTAAGATATATCTTTAATTCAACTACTATGCATATCTACATAAAGTCCCAAGTAACATGCTTAAATATGCCTACTTCTAACTATTATGTTATCTGCCTTATCATCACGATTATTCATTATTGAGATGAACCCCAAAAAAAAAAAAGAAGAAAAAAATTTTAAAGGACAATGTAACACACATGCTAGTTTAATTATTAACTAGATATACACAATCAGAATGATAATTAAATTAGTAGTGTTATATATAAGTATTGTATTACTGAGCATGACCATAGAGCTATATACTTTTATTTATGCATAATGACTATGGTAATTAACGTTTCTTAGATTAGCCAAATGACTTAATCAAGGATTGATTACATAAATTACTAGGAAGTAGAAGCCACTTAATAGGAGGGAATTTATGCCCAAGGCATGTATTAAAGGAAAATAGAGTTAAAACCGAATAGCTCTCATATGTTAACAAAATGAGAAAGAAATTGGTAATGCATACTAGTTAATTGTTAATTAGATAATTAAAAAAATGATAAATTATTAATTAACTAGTATGATATTACAATTGTACCTACAATTGTGGCTATTTGTGAGCATGCAAGACAAAGCCTTATACTACAGCATAGATGTGTCAATAGTCCACTGCAACATGATTAGCTAAAAAATATTTGTTGCAACTTCTTGACAAAGTAGAAATGGATTACAATCTTAGACTCAAAAATTATACATAAAACTATCTTCTCCTACTGGAGAGTTGTCATTTAAATATTTAACCCTATAAGTTAGCTAATCTATCATACATATTTATCCTATAGCTAGGCTATCCTAATTAATGAGAAAATAATATATTTACAAAGTTAGAGCTATACAATTGCACAGGTATGCAAGCTTTAATGTTGTAAGAAACCTGGTAGTCATAGAGAAGGAATAAACTAAAAAACACTTGTATATTGAATTGTTTGAGCTGAATCCAAGGTGGAAACAGCCTCTGGATGATGAATGTACAAGGGAAATGGAGAATCCAGCAAAAGAACTAAAATAGAAAAGGGCTTGGCTCTTGTAAAGGCCAAGTCTCTCCCAATGTAGCACTTAGAGAGGCCACAACTCTCCCAATTCTTTTCCCACTAATTTCCTGACCTCCCCACTCTCTCACACCCCTACATATAAGGCTCTCTCTCCCACACCCCATGAATCCTCCCTCCCTTCAATTTCTATGCCAGCTCAACAAGTAAGTTACAATTGTGCACCCTCCACTACTCCCTAATTCTCTTTATATCTATTTCCTAATTTGCCCTTTCTTCCAAGGGCTCTGTAAAGTGTGGGTTCCTAATATTCTAGTTGTAATACCTACTAATTTTAAATGAGCATTGATTTTGCCAAATCAATCCCACTGACATCCCCTCTCAAAATGATGCTGGTAAATCTACAAGCATTAATTTGCTAACAAGGAAATTATGGTGCAGACATGTTAAGGATTAGGGGAAGATAGCAATGCCAATAGTTGTTGAGACATGAGGTAGAGTGATAACTCTATGGTCATAGGCTTCCTTGATAGAGTGGCAATCAACATTTATGTGCTCCATTCTTTCATAGTAAACTAGATTTGCCACAATTTGTATAGCACTTGTGTTGCCAGCATCTTGTGGTGTTAGTTGTTCTTGGAAATAAGCTAGTGCATGAACTAAACTATGATGAGACCTTTGCACTCTTCACCAAGATGGCTACGGTGCACACTACTCTTTCTATTACTACATCCCAATCATGGCCATTACATCAAATGGATGTCAAGAACGCATTCCTACATGGCAACCTCAAGGAGAAAGTTTATATCAAACTTCCTACTAGTATGCCCACACCATCACCTAATGCATATTCTGTCGACATCACCATGAAAATTAACATGAAATATAGACAAGATGAAGGTTAACTTCTAATAGACCCAATTTTGTATCGCAAGTTGGTTGGTAGTCTTTTCCTGTTGGAGAGTTGTTTAAATATTGTTAATACAAGCTGATATTTAGCCCTATAAATTAGCTAAACTATCATACATATTTATCCTATAGCTAGGCTATCCTAATTAATGAGAATAATATATTTACAAAGTTATAGCTGTACAATTGCACAAAATATGCTAGTGTTAAAGCTCCAGCTGCACTATGCTACGAATCTGCTGATTTGAAAAGAGCACTAATTTTGCCAGATCAATCCCACTGACATACAAAGCCCAAGGTCATCAATACTTACAGCCTGAACTTGCCTAGACTTAATGAACTAGTATTATTGGCAAAGTAGACCTTCCAAGTGTCCCCCATTAGAATTAAGTTTTGACCAGGACACAGCTCATATTTTGCACTATACGTGCTTTCATTGTTTACTTCAGTATTTCAAATCAGAAAATCAAGAGCTTCTGTGCTTAGATGAATCTTGAAAATTTCAATCTGTAACTCAGTATTTTAGCTGGTTGCTCATGCCATTCAGAAAATTAAGAGTTCCTAAAATACATAGCATGCAGGGAAACATCCATCAATTTTTTTTTTTTTTGGTTTTTTTTTGGGGGGTGGAAGGGGAGGGGGGGTGGGAAGCCTAGGTAAAGTAATATATTAATCTGGAATTCAATGACTCGGACTAGTGCTTAATTGGATTTGGATCAATGATGAATGAGTCAAAAAGTCCAAGGCTGAGTTGCGTCAGAAACCTGAAAAATAGTGAATAGACAATTAATCAGTGCAGTTGATCAGTCTCAATAGAGAAAGGAAGCAGTAATTATACAAAGGGCTTGGCATAACCCATTAACTGAGACAGGGAAGACGACTGTCAAAAACATGGATCATACAAAATTATATCGGTAGAATGTTTCTGGCTTTGCATTTTGTGTTAGTTCCCTTCACACTTGAAAATTAATTTTGACCAATGCTAGAATTTTTTCCATAAAAAAAAAAAAGAAAAAAAGGATAAATAAATAACTTTCACACAAATCAATGCATCTCTTTTCTGCTTACAATCTTGGAAGGCTGAATTTTTAAAACAAAATAGTTCCATATATGACTTAGTCTTCATTGAATTGTGTCAAGAAACATCTCACCCAAATGATTTTATATCTTAATAAGCCCTCTCACATTCGAGCTCTTGTTTGAAGTATGAACAATGCATAAACCCACCTATCTTGTGGTGAAATTAAACTTATTTAGAAGAACGGAAGTAGCAAGGATCAAACCCGTGCTATTAGGTAGAGGCAAATAACTGATTTTTTATCTTAACAATTTGCAAACAATTTATCCTTGAAATATGCAATCGACAACGATAAAAAGCACAACTACTTCGAGTTATGGTTTCTCAGAACCTTGATATGGATCCAGCCTATTGACACACCCATTGTTACAGGGTTTTGGTAGTAACAAAATTGGTAGTTGCAACAGAAAATGATATCAATCAAGTATAAGTCAAAGGGAAAAGACGAAAAAGGGAAGCCAAAAAATGAGTGATCGACTGAGTCCTGAGGAGAGTAGAGTGGACTCTCGAATTATCTCTTATCTTTGTACAATTTATGGTTCTTGGATCACATTGACCAAGAACTATGAAGAAGCCTATTGAAGAAGCTCTGATTGAGACAGTTATATCACCTTGGGCTCAGTCTATCATAGACCTAGTCTACCTCGATAATAGATCTAGCAACCACATTTTGCTTCTTACTTCTCCAAGTCACCAAAATTTTCTCCCAACAACATGCAATATCCTAATGTTGTGGCATGTTTGAAAACCTGTTTGTAGCCTCTAGAATCAATTCTGACCCCCCAGAATTGATTCTTTCAAATTTTGATGATGTTTGGATCAAAATCAATGCTTGCCTCTAGAATTGATTCTGGGATAAGTGAAAATTTTTTACTTTCTGTCAAAATCACTTTTAAATGAACTATTAAATATAAATCACTTTACCTCAAAATCAATTCTAACCAAATCAACTCCCACAAAATCAATTCTATCTAGAATCAATTCTACAAAAACAGAACCAAACACGCACTTGATCCTCTGTCAATAATAGAACCATCATAGTCGGCATCAATGTAGATTTCCATGGATAGCCTTTCACCTTTTTAAATAACAATCCCCTCCCAAGTGTAGCCTTAAGGTAATGTAATATTTTATCCACTACTTGCATGTGTCTCATCTTTGGGTCATGCATGAATTGGCTAATCACACAAACATATGCCAAGTCTGTCCTGGTATGTGCCAGCCTATATAACATGATTACTTCAAAATAGTCACGATATTTGTATCCAATATGAATCGCGTGGAATACTTTATGGATACTTTCAAATACTTCTAATTATATTTTACAATTTTTGCTTTTTTTTTTTTTTTAAAATATTTATACCTATTATCAATGGAAATTCTATAATAAATATGTAAAGTGAATTTGAGTATGTTTACAAAAATTTATGCTAACATGAAAATTATTATTCCTCTTTTTTAATTTAACATCAAGGATCGTGCTAGACTTTCAAAGGAGAGAAATACACTCTTCAAAGAATGTCACATCCGCAGTCATGCAGTAATATTTTCTTTTTTTGATAAAAGAAGAATATTATCAAAAAAAGAAGAATGATACAAGATGAGAGGATAAGAAATCCTTCTTACAAGAGAAAAAACAAACAAAAGAAAAAAAATATCAATGAAGCATAGCTTTCCATTCTCTCAACATGTCTAAAAGGGAAATTCCTCTAAAAAGATCCTAAGCTTTACACCAAAGATAGGCCAAACACCTTACCCTATCCCACAAAATTTGCTTGTCTAAAATCTATCATTTAAGGTGCAAGAATTATGCTCCAACCAATATACTCCAAATAGTGGCAGATACGGTACATTGCCATAGAGATTTCACCTCCTTTCTTCTCCCAAAACCAGCAAAATTAGTCAACAAGAATTGATCTAAGGCTGCAAGACACACCTAACACTCACCAAAGATTTTTATGTAGTCAAGATTATTGACAAGAGAATAACAACAGTATCCCTTTTGTAACTTAGGGTACCCAAGAAAAACACATTTGATAGCACGAGGAGATAATTTATCCAAACTAGAAGAGAGATCATGAACAGAACAAGTACATACGAAAACACGAGGTGCACCATGAAATAATGGATCATTAGGAAATAGAATGGAATAAGAGACCTTATTATCCAGCGATAAGAAGCAAGCCGTTAGAATTGCTTCTCCCCAATGATAGACGGGTACTTCATCTCTGCAATTCGATTTTGTTGAGGTGTATGGGGGCAAGCAGATTGATGTATGATTCCCTATTGGGGGAGAGAGAGAGAGAGAAGTTTTTTTTTTTTTTTTTGCATTATCATTGCAAAGGACCATAGTAATCAATTGCGTGCTATAACAGTCCTATCGCGCCACAGCAGTGTGTCGCGAAGGGTGGCCATGAAAGGATGTGGGCGTTGCATTTTGTAGGTGCAGCTGTAGTGGACACGAATCGCAACAATTCACAACTGAAATCACAAATTTTGCGGCCACTTTTCGTTGCAGTGAAGGAAAGCCCTACGTCGCCCTCAATTTTCTTTTGTTGCTAAGTTAGTATAAGGGCATAATGGTATTTTTGTCCCCTATTTTAATCTACTATTTTTGCTTCGTCCTTTCTTTCTCACATTTAAACTCCTCATTGCCCCAAACTTTCTCTACTCCGACTTCTGGCGACCACCCTTCAACAACAAGCTTGCAATGTCGGTGACTAGTTCTGGTGACAATATTTTCCGGCGATCAATGATGGCCTACTTTTTTCCTATGCTCCTCCCTTTCTTTCTCTATTTCTTTTCTTCATTTCTTTGTTTTTTATCCCCTGTAGTTTCTTTGTTCTTTTGTCTTTTTCTTTTTCATTTTTTTAGCTGTTTTTAACTAGATTTTTTTCCCAATGGCCTGCTGCCCCTCCTTTTTCAATGTCTATTCCATTTGTTTGGTGTTTCTTTATTCACTATTCTGAACCGTCATAGCTTATAAAGTTATAAAATTTATTTAATTTAAAATTTTATCCATGACATCATCTCAATCACAAGGAGCTTCAGGTTTTTTATCAACTTGTTTTTTATGCATTAGATTGATGGTGATTATGTGTTTTTAGAGCATGAATTATGACTTCTGATTATTAATGATAAATATGAGTTTAATCGTGGATAATTTCTCATTTTTGAACATTTATAAGTATGCTGTATAAATTACATAATAGTCATCTATGTTTATTAAAATAGTGGCTATCCCGCTATCCGCTATCCCACTATAGCATTTTCTGGCATCAACCGCTCCGTGCTGCTATCCAGGATTGACTACTATGCAAAGGACTTTCCTTTCCTTACCAAATTGGGTGTCAATTTCATTACAAAAGGAAGTGAAGATAGGAAGAATTTCAGACCGTTCTTTCATTAAATATACCCAAGTACATTGGGAGAATTTATTGATGAAAGTAACAAAATACCTAAACCCCAAAGAGGAAGACACCCGATTTGGACCCCAAATATCAAAATGTATAATAGAAAATGGGGAATCCACCAGACTTACATTTTGAATTTGAAAGGAAGATCGAACATGTTTACAAGGCCGGCATGACTCACAATTCAAGGTTTTTATTTTCTCAAGACCAAGCAACATTTTTCTTAATTTGAACAAACGTGGGTGACCTATTCGTTGATGAAGAAGGTTTACAGAAACAGCAATAGCAGCACCAAATCTGGAAGGAGCTGACTAAAGGTAGTAGAGACCATGTGATTCATGTCTAGCTCCAATCATCTGACTCGAACCACATTCCTGTATGACAAAGGAATCAACATTAAAGGTAACTGAGCAATTAAGGGAATGAGTCAATTGACTAAGAAATCAAACTAATTGGACATCTGGGTATAAATAGAACAGATTTTAAGGGCATAGAAGTGGGGTGAAGCATGACCAATTCCTTTAGCAACGATTTTTGAGCCATCAGCTAGAGGAGATTTAGGAGACGAAACAGGGGAGAATAAGGAACTATTACCAGCAATGTGATCAAAGGCACCTAAGTCAATAATCCATGGATTTTGAGTATTACTAGATTGAGATATGTAAGCTGTGGAAGTACCAGTAACAGTGGAAACCTGAGATTGTTTGCCAGCCTTTAGTTGGAGATACTCTTGATAGTCATCCTGAGAATTTCTGATCATGCATTTCAGTCTTTGAAATATTGACAGATTTTCCAGGAAATCCATGAAGAGAGTAACGAGCCTTTTGAGCGTAACCTGTCCTTTTACAATATAAGCATTGAGGACAACCACCTCGTCCACCACGGTTTCCACAGCCTCCTCATCCTCCATGATTTGATACCATTGCAGAGATTGCAACCGATTCAGCTCAGTCCTCTCTTACTTTAGGTGAAGGAACTCAAAGAAGTTGAGTGAATAAGTTTTCCATAGTAGGGACAGATTGACCAGTCAAAATCTGATCGCGAACATGATCAAAGTCCGAATTCATCCTTCAAAGTACAAACACCACATAGAGATTATCAAGTTTTGATCTAATCCCTTCAAGAGTATCTACCTCCAAGAATAGTTTTAACTCCTCCACAGCAGCCTTAGTGACATAAGAAATCATATCATGGTCATTTTGCTTAAAGAGCAGTCGATTTTTGGAGCAGCATCATACAATCATTGAATGTCATTAGCAAAAACACTTTTAGCTTTTTCCCAAAAGGTATGGCAGGTCTTAAAGGTTCTGAAATTAGCCAAAAATGTTTGGTTCAATAAACTGCCATTGTAGTGCACAGAGTTGACAATCAAGTTTCTCCCATTGACTGCAATCTTTCTCAGGAATTTTATCAAAAGACTCTTTCAGATGGTCACTCTGGCCCTGGCCAAGAAGCCAAAGCTCCACAAATGAAGACCTAATTTTTCCCATTCAACTTTTCTGTAGTTATAATAGGAGCGCCTGAAATAGAGAATGTAGAGGATCCGTTACTAATTTCAGACTCCATTTTAGTGTGGAGAATATTAAATCACAGCATCTAAAGAATATGGGTACAGTTCACTGCAACAGAGGCACCAGTTTGCAACGTTCAAGAAACAGGAAGCA
This sequence comes from Pterocarpus macrocarpus, assembly GCA_031439585.1. Taxonomy (NCBI): domain Eukaryota; kingdom Viridiplantae; phylum Streptophyta; class Magnoliopsida; order Fabales; family Fabaceae; genus Pterocarpus; species Pterocarpus macrocarpus. Next base: position 38,342,347 of record CM062522.1, on the reverse strand, counting down.
AAACAACAGGTTAAAGTGGTCTTTGCAGTGGGAGAAACCAACCCTAGAAATGGAATCAAAAGGCTCCGGCGAACATAGCTATGGCAAACTCGCAACAAATAGAAGGTTGGATGGAGGCGCGAGTTACACACACCCACAAATGGAGGCACAAGTGACAGCGCATGAGCTGTTTTCCAGCGACACCCGTTCAAGAACTGGCCGGCCTGAGTACAGATGATGGTCCAACAAGCTGTTCTGAGGATAGGTGTGATGGAAGTTGAGAGTTTCAGACTTCTCTGTTTATGGTGAAGGTAAAAAGTCATTGTTGTTTTCGCAGGTTTTGCATTTGAGTGATATGAAGCAGGTAGGTGTTTTGTTTGACCAGATACAAAACAAGAGAGTTTGGATGTGGTTCTGCAGGACCAGAAGCAGAACTGAAAGGCCGAGAGGCAGAGCAGAAGTGGGACTGTGCCCACTCTGATACTAAATTGAGAATAAAGTTGAAAATATGTGAGATAAGACTAGTGAGTGTTTTCTGAAAAAATGAATCCACAGGACTCGGCAGATACTATACATATTCATGCACTAATTATTGCAACAATTATTTCCAATAAATGAGTGCACATTTCCTATGTGAGCTAGCTCCTATGTACATGCATCCTCTAGTTCCAATGTACATTTATCATTATTTACTTATTCTATTTCCATTAGGAGGGAAAAGCAGTCAGTTTAGAAGTTGACTGAGATTGTGGAGAGTTAGGAAGGCTCTCTCAAACAAACCCTTCAGCCCTACATTCGTGGATCTTTGATCGTATTGACCAAGATCCCTGTGAATTAACACCATTTCTTGAGACTTTTCCCATCTTTCATTGTTCTTTCTGATCCAACCCTAACTGTGCATCCACCCCCTTCTTTCTCGTACTAGGTTTTGATCCCCTACTACACTGCTCCCCTTCCTTCTCCTAATGTAGACTTTAGCTATTTTAGGGGGTTTATCAGCATGGGGCAGCATGGTTGAACTGATTCGTGAAATACGCATCAGGACTTTGCTGGCAGTGGCAATATAAATGCTAGCTTATTAATTGTCTGCCAACAGGTGCAATTTCATGTACATTTCAAAAAAAACAAAAGGGGTGCATAGCAACAGACCAACAAAGAGAGTAATGGTGACCAAGGACCGGCATACCAACTCATAAACAATTCCAGGCCATGCTGCTTTCAGTATTAGCTAACGTACATTCCGGTTAAGCAATCCTTGAAAAGATAGGTAAAGATCTTTGTTATCTGACCCAAATATCTCATCTGCTTTTCTTAAAGTTTCCTAAAAGATCACAAAACAAGTTGAACGATGATTAACTACTTGGAAACAATTTCTGTTCCAAACACAGTACTTCAAGAATTCAATATTTATTTACCTCTCTTGTTTGCTTCTGAGCATTTAATTCCTTTATGTTGGCAAGAAATGCACTAAACTGCTCATATGAAAGGCGACTCCTGAAAAGGTGATACATTAATCAATTCAGTAAACCTCTCAAATAAACTGAAGTAAAAGTTCACTTTATGACAGCAGGGAGAAAGAATGTTACCTAGCTTGACGAAAAAACTCCTTTCCATCAATCTTTGGAGTACGACCTAAACAAATTTTTACAAGTTATATGGGATAAACAACCGAAGGTATTTCAATAATGAAATATATACCCAATAGCTGCAGCCACCTGTTTTCTTGATGCATAGAACAATGCTCTAACCAGGAGAATTATGCAGATAATATTCTAAACAAGAATTGCAGCCTAAGGACTAAGAACAAAGAAGGTTGACAGACTTCAAGGGTCAATCTTAATAAGATGCAGAGGAAAAAAGCTATTTATAGTAGATTAACAATGGATCTTCCAAACCTGGAATTGGTCGTCCCCGAGGTGGAGAGTTTGCTGCTGATGACTGCTGACTTGATGAATACCATGCAGAGAGAGCTGACCGTGGAAGTTTTGTGGGAGAGGTGGCACCAGAAGTTTTCTTGGGTGAACCAGCAGCAGAATATCCTCTAGGAGACTCAGTTGCTGAGATCACGTTTGGAGTTCCAGTTGGAGTAAGACGTGGTGTGATATATGGGGTCAAAGAAAACCTTTGACCTGAATACCTGGAAGCTATAAGACCCCAAAAGAATAGAAAACCACAATAAAAGGGAATGAATATGTATGACAAATCAGGTTTAAAACATCTGCAAGCCCATTTTTCGTAGATATTCCAGCTATGCTTTTTTTTTATTGAAAACTCGTTTTTGAAACATTTTGCCAGTCAAATTCAATTGTCATCCAAACTCTTTTCACTTTGCAGCACAATACCCTGTTTCCACTTTCAGTTTACTTCAGTACAATAAATTTCATTTTTCACTATACAAGAACTTTAGATAAGCATGCCAATGAAGTATGTCCATATGATGATATATAATGCTCAAAAGAAGATCAAAAAGAATTAATTTCGAAAATGATAAATATTAGGCATTAAAGTTCGCTTACTTACACAATTAATTTATTATGCATGATAGGATTTATATGAGAAACATGGTTGAATTCTGGAAAATGGATAACAATAACAGCATGATCTACGATCAATGATATATCTGGAAAATTCATCTACCTTCATCAATTGTTTTACCGACATCCGCAGGGCCACTGTGTGAATGATATGTCATATAGCCACTTCCATCATCATCTGTAAGCAACACAAAGAAATGCAAAAAAATAACTTTAACAACACAAGTAGTTGTATACAATATCAATTCAATAGAAAGGATATGTGTGAAAATTATAATCAGGGAGGTGGGAAGTACCCTTATCAGGATATGCCTTTGGAACTGATTGGTCACAGGTTACAATATCTATGGTCTCAGCTTGCTATCGCAAGAGCAATGAAAAGGAAAGGAGCAAAAAATATTTACAAGGACAATTCTAGTCATTTTCAGCAGCACAATAAATAGCAATTACGACAAGCAAGAGTAAGTTAATATATTGATGTCTTACAGATAGATTGTCATCAGTCAGTGACTGCATCAGGTGTTTTTTAAATGACTCCAACTAGCAAATAGGAGAAAAAGAGAAAAGAAGCTGTCAGGTTTAGAGAAAAATAGGGAAAAAAAGGATAAAAGAGCAATATTTCACAATCTAACCAGAGTTATGTATACAAATAGAAAGGAAAATATGCATTTAGTAATGTAAAATACTAAAGCCAATACTGTACCAATATGTGTGTGCACGTGTGGGTGTGTGCCAACTGTTGCTGGAGCTTCAAAGAAATAGTTGCTAGGAAAAGATAGATTAAACGTACAAGTGAATGAAAACAAATATTCATGCTGGACATATCAGCATGCACAAAAGCAAGTCTGTGCATAAACAAATTCAAAGCTAATAATTTCAAAAGATCTCCATTACATCAAAATGAATCAAAAAAGATGTCTACCATTTCTATTATAATAAAGGGTAAAAGTATTCTACAGCTGAAAGAACAGAGTTCATGTAAGTGTGAATAATCAAAAATAGAGTTACATGTTCAGCTTTCTGTCCACCATGTAGCTTATGACTATTTCATGCCCAAGTATTTAACACAAATTGCTGCTTCCATCCCTTGCTTAGTAATGTTTTAAGCACTATGCTTTCAAATAGTAATAATCACATCTTAGTAAACAGCATTCAACCCAAGTAAATAATAAAATACAGGTTTAGCATGTCTTCATTCTTGATCTTCCAGGACTAGAATGTGTCATTGATGAGTTCATTCAAAGAATAAAAGCTGATATCGTTGTTTTCTCTGCTGTCATTGATGCTTAGCCAATAAATTTATAACCTAAAATCACACTTTTCTGTAGGAACTCATCTTTCTAATAATGAATTCTTGTCTACAAACATCTTGCTAAACAAGACTTGACAACACGGAAGGCTGAAGGTTATAGCACTTGGATTACATCAGCTATAATCTCCATTTTTGTTAGAGACCCTTGGTTTGGGAAACAAAATGTGAGAAAGCATAAAAAGAAGAATGGACCACCATCAGGCCCAAATGTCGGAGAAACAACAAATTAGCATTCGGTTAAGGCTGAGTAGAAGTGAGAATGAATACCAATCCATGTGATTGGCAAGGAGTGAGGTGGGAGAGCTAGTTAGAGTGAGAGAGAGTGAGAATAAGGGATCTGAGTAGAGAATAGAGAGGCTGAAGGGCTCCTCTATGCTCAAGACTTTTACTGTTATACCTGCATTTTCTTTGTTGCTCATAATACAAAAAATACCATTTCCTGAGCCGAATTTCACTATGAAATATCAGTCTCAGATTTACTTCTCAACACTTTTCCCTTATGTTTCTTTATCTGATACCAGTTTTAACAGAGGTGGAACGCAGACTTGGTAGATTGTCTGCTATGGAGCAGAAGCAGGAAGCTCTGAGCAAGCAGATTGAGTCATTGTCCCAACAAATCGGAGAGTTGCTGATGTTGAGGAGGGTGAGCCACTCCTCACAAGTGAACCTCGATCGAGTTCACACGCAAGCACAACCATGAGGATTTGGGAGGCAAGGTGACACCGAGAAATGGGTGGGAGGAGGATCGGCCGGCACGGTGGCCTGAGCTTGGCCAAAAACTAGAGTTACCACTCTTTTATGAGGAAGACGCATACGAATGGTTAGCCCGAGCTTGGCTGGAAACTGGAGTTACCACTCTTTTCCAGGGAAGATGCATACGAATGGTTGGACCGGGTAAAGAGTTTCTTCCTCATTAACGGGGTGGAAGACTACGATATGATGGATTTGGTGCTTGTGGCCATGGAAGGAGAGGCATTGATATGGTATCAGTGGTGGGAGGAGCAAATTCCCTTCCCAAATTGAAGGGAATTCAAGGAGGACATCATGAAGCATTTCCAACCTTGGGTAGCCCAAAATCCGACAGGCCCGCATATGAGAGTGAAGCAAACTAGCTCTGTGATGCAATACCGGCGAGAGTTTGAGCTTACAGCTGCGAGTATGAGGCAGCTCGACCATGAGGTAAAGATAGGGATGTTTTTGAATAGCTTGAAGGATGAGATACAAGCCAAGCTAAAAGTCAGCCAATTCAAGACCTTATTTGCCCTCATGGATAAGGCACTAGAATTGGAAGTGCGGAACTGGGCGTGGTGGGAAGGAGGGGTAGGAATGTTTAATCCCTGGGGAGGGAATTTCAAGGGGACATCGAGTTAAAAACTCCTTGGAATGACCAGAACCATAGGAGGATCAAGTTCTACTGTGTAAGAAACCATAAATAACAACCAGAAAATAGAAGAAACTGAATGTATTATTAACACCCTCAATATGAACCAGTGTGGATTATTTGAGGAAGAAGAAGGGAATACAAAGCGAGCATGAAATTGAAAAGGAAATTCCTGAGCGTTAGAAAGGCTTAGACTCTCCCAATAGCCCAGTTCCAATTCTTGCCTAAAACCTGTTCACACACCCCTTTCTCATACATATAGCCTCTCACCTCACTCACCATGCCAACTCAATAAAGTTAGTTACAAAGGTGCACCCCCTGGCCCCCACTACTCCCTAATTCTCTCTAAGTCTATTTCCTCATATTCCCTCTCTACCATGCACTCTAATAATGTGTGGGTTCCTAATATTACCCCCAAAAAAAAAAAAAAAAAAAAGAGAACCACCTTGTCCTCAAGGTGATGATTTGAAAAGGTAATACAATATTGCTAAAGATCCTCCTGGGTCCCAAATCTTGAAAAAGGATAAAGTAGTTATGCCTGCAGTGTGGCATGTAAATGCCTGTAATGTGGCAATGGCCCCGAGGTCCCAGTGATATGTTCCAATTCCCCTTGTACTGTCCATTAAGCAATTGATACCAACTGTAGCACCATATGTCTTAACACCCGCAATGCCACAAAGTGAAAAGCCTTCACTATCCTGAATCTCTAACATTAATCCCATGAATTCTCAATTTTAGGAAGCTCCTACAACTTGGTTAGGACTTTCAGTTCCCCTTGCCAATTTCTTCCGACTGCCAGAATTTCTGCTGTTTGTACTCTGAGCTCCCATTCCTCAGTGAGTCCTAATGGCAAGGGTGCTCATCACTTCAAAGGGAATGCACTCATTTAGTAAAGAAATGCGGGGCAATGGGTGACCTAACAATCTTGGAGGAAGCTTCAACTTGTAAATCACTGCTGCTATCCACTCAATCATCTCAAGTGATCCATATTGCCTTGGACTCAACTTTTGATTTGTGTTGTTAGCTAGTGACTTTAGCCAGTATGGCTTAATTTTCATATACACAATGTTCCCTTCTTTGAAATTCATCTCCACTCTAATCTGGTCTACTTGAACTTCCATACTGTTTTGAGAACCAGTGCACCCCTTCATAGTAATAGATCAATAGCCAAATAGATTGTTGAGAAATATTGTTAGCACAAGTATCTAAGGGCAAGAATGAGAGAAAGAGTAGCTATGAATCAGTATTATTGATTATGAATCCCTAGGTAATGCACCCTGGAACCCTAGAAATTGGGGAAGAACAACGAAAGAATCTAAGATACAAGTGAGATTGAATCCTACACTCCCCACCTTCTAATCTGGGTTATAAAATGACAAGTTTGAACCCAATCTAACTAACTTTCCCTATTTATACTGCTGTTAGTTAGTTACAAACAATTGAGCTCACAGCTGGCCCAACTTCCCACCCTTATTCTGTCTCCTATTGAGATCCATGGAAACTTTGGAAGCATGGTAGTCCCCTCTTGATCAGGTCATCTTTATCAATATCATCTTTATTGGGCCATCTGTAATAGCGTCCCAGCAGAAAAGGCCATGACATGCAATTGTAGTCCCCTCTTGACTGTCAACATTTCCCCCCTCAAAATACACCTTGCCCTCAAGGTGAGGGTGCTGGGTCGGGTCTTGTATCCAGCAAAGAATCCCTTCGCCGAGATCCCATTGCTTGAAACCCAATGACTCAGTATCCATTTTCCCATCGACAATGATGGTGCAGCAAACTTGCAAAATCTTCAACCCCTTTGATGCCAAGAAAGGTGGAGTTAACATGCCCCTGGCAAGTTCCCATATGTCTTGTACTGTTTGCTCCTTAGCATCTCTATTTTCTTGTGTAACAGAGACCATATGCAACAGATATGTAAACCCTTTAATGTAAGTAGTCAATGAAGAATGGTCCAAAACTCCATCACTTGGGAAAACCACTTGCTTCAATAAAATCTCCATGTAGTCCCAGGGATATTCATTTCAACTCCAATCAACAGGGACAACTTTGAACACAATACTATAGACATAAGCAAGATCCTGTCAGCTGCAATGGCTACCACATCAAGAAGAGCTAGTTCAGGACCTGAATGGAATGAATATGAAATCAACTGCGACTAAACCATGATAGCAAAATAGGCAGCATTTTTGCACCTCAACATCATCCCAAAGGATGCAGTTTCATCTGAGCTATTGTTTAAGACCTTAACCCGGTGAGAGTGTTGGAAATGAAAGATAGATTGTGGGAATATTGACAACCTGGGAGATAAACTGACAGAAGATGGAGTTTCTTTCTGAAAATTTCCAAACCATAAGCACAATTTTATCAATGGTTTATCCAACCATCTGATGGGATCAGATTTAGGCTCTGTTTCATTTTGAATGAGACTTGGCATGCTATGACCATAGTAGCAACTTTGTGGTCAAATCTAGCAAGCAGGTCCTGTGTACCTCCTAGCCCCCTAATTGTAGCGTCAAGTCTTTCCTTCCTTCCCATATCAAAAAATACATTACTGATTTGTCTAGACCACACATATTTAGAGCACTGGTACCCTCTTGACAATTAGTGACATCTGAGCCTTCAACAAATATAAGGCCCCCTCTGATTTGGCCCAATAACGGCATGTGGTCCATTAGGTTCACAGCATGGTTTTCATTATGGATGTTCGCAGTTGGTTTCAATTCAGTTTTGGACAAAAAGTCAACCGAACCAAACCAATCGGTTGATATAAAATGTTATCCAATCGGTTCTTTTTTTTTTAACCCACCAAACTAAATCTAAATCGGTTTGGATCGGTCGATTTTCGGTTTTTCCCATTCCACAACGCAATACACAGCCTCAAAACACTTTTTTTTCCCAAATCAAACAAGACCCTCCCACAATCACACACAAATAGGGCAATCTGGCAACGAAATTTCTCAAATTGAAATGCACAAAAAACCCACTCATTCCCCCAACTAGAAAATGAAATCAACAGTGTAGAGAACCCCCAAAAAACAACCCCTTATCTATTGGCGCACATAGAAGAATTTCACTGTTTTCTGGGTTCTCAAATGATCATCGTTTTAGAAGACACACATCAACTAAAAAGATTCAATTTTTTGGATTTCCACTGCAGCCATTGGAACACACAAAGAGGGGGGGGGGAATTAGTATCAAAAATAAAATAAAATAAAAAGAGAAAGATGGGATATTATTTTTTTAGGGATTAAAATTAAAATGACAAAGCAAACGATTCCTTTTTTTCATAGAAATTATGCATACATTCGTGGCTCCATGTGAAATTATGCATACATTCCTTTAGAGATAGAAATAAAGTAACTTGGTCATTTTTGGAACCATTAAAAATATTACATGTTATACAAGTGACCTAATTGAAGGTGCCAAACTAAGTACCAACTATCCAAATAGGAATCATTTGCATCTGTAGACTAAAATGGTACCAGAGAAAATGGCTCCTTCTTTGGGTTTGGGAGATGCAAAAGCAAAATCACAACAACAACTCCAAGACGCAACGCTGCTAGCAGTGGAGGTTGTCACCAATAAGAAGCTGGAGAGGCTCGATAGGAAGAACTCGAAGCCCCAAATGGGGGAAGGCTATCGTTGACCTCAAAGTAAGGAAGACGAGAGAGGAGGTCAACTAAGATGGTGGTGAGGCTGAGAGGTGAGATGGTGAGATGGTTTTTGACATGTGAAGGGAGGGGATAGAGAGAGAGAGAGAGAGAGAGAGAGAGAGAGTCCGTGAAAATGTAATGGGCATCAAGGCTTGAAGGGAGTCCAAAGGGTAGTTTTGCAAATATAGGGATTAATAAAGGTATAATACGCACATAGAGAGTATTAATTCAATTCGGTTTGGTTCGGTTCGGTTTTCAATTTTGGAACCAAAAACTGAACCAAATTGATCGACTTTTGACCCCCAAAAAAAAAAACAACACCAATTTTTTCAATTTTCAATTTTTCAATTCGATTTTCTTGGTTTTCATTGGTTTGGTTCGGTAATGAACACCCCTAGTTTTCTTTCTCTAGATCCTTGAATATTGAGAGACCAACACTCTAAGCTAGTACTATAGGGCCAATACTATAGGGCCCCCAATCTTTTCAATAACCACTTTAAGTTTAGCAATCCTAACCTCATATTTGGGCCTGGCTAGTTCCCTTTGGAAAATGAATTCCCATTGCAATATGCCAAATACTCACCCGAAGGATTTGGGCTTGGCCAAATAGGTCAAAATTTTGACCCGATTTGTCAAATACCCTTCTCTTCTCCTTCATGTAAAACCTGATGGCACCGCTCTGCATCTATGACTCACCCGAGTTCCCCAACGAAATCATCTCGCCGACTGCTGCCATATTCCTCTGCGCTTCTTCCGAAGTTGCCATGTCAACCGCTGCACAAGGGACCGTGCCTTCTGGTGGTGGGAGCTTCGTCGGTTGCCATAAAATGCCTCTCTCGATGTTGCAAATTGCGCCACCCTATGCCTACACTTCCTCTGAGTTCGCAATCGAAGGTGGCTCCACAACCATCGCAGTGGCTTTGGGTCTGGCAACTCTGGTGGTGGTGGTGGTGGTTGCACAGCCCTTGCCCCTCGCTTCTCCTTTGGCTCCATGTCACCACCGCATTGAAAAGTGCAATCTGCCAATGCCTCCAACAACACCCTCACCTCCTCTCCTTCCTTCTTCAGTATTTCTTCTTCATCCGCCTCCATCTCTGCCCACACCCCCGACACAACCATTTGTGGCAGTCTCAAGATCTGGTGGCCTCCGCGATGGTTGACCACTGCCCAAGAGTGATCCATTCCTTTCCCTCCTCGCAGAAGTTGGCGAACATTGCTCCTCCCTATGGTGAGAATAGGAGTCGCGACGTTCCCTATGACGAGAAATAGAGTCACAATGCTCGAAAGGTTGCAACAATGAAACTCACGTCCAGCTTACTCCCTCACCAGCAGTCTCATTCCTCCATCCTCTGATGCTCTTGCCATAGAGGAGATCTCTGCCAAGCTTGAGTCCAATGGTTTCCCTTCAAAAGCCACTCAACCTCATCCATCTTCCTATCCAGATTCTCTATCCTAGCCTCCATGACAACTTTAGCAACAAGCCCCCACAACCCCCAAGAATGAGGCTTTGATGCCATTGTAAAAAACAACAAATAGCAACCAAAAAATAGAAAAAACTGAATGTATTATTAACACCCTCAAGATGAACTAGTGTGGATGATTTGAGGAAGAAGAAGAAAATACAAAGCCAGCACGAAATTGAAAAGGAAATGGAGGGCTTGGGATGGATTGCTTTCTACCTTGGGTAAGATAGAAGTTGACTTTCAAGATATGTACTTGAAACGGAGGGCAGCAGGGAGAATTCCGGAGATTTGGGGAGAACTAGCATTGTGTAGAGCCCAAGCTACTTGGAAGACCACTTTGAAGGTGCTTAAGGAGGATGGTGAGGGTTATTACATAGCCACAATGCAAGGCACAGCCTCGAGTACTTAAGGAGGCTTACCTCAGGAGATTCAAGCTATGTTAAGGGAATTCTCAAATATATTCCAGCTTCCTAAGGGCCTGCCGCTAGAAAGGGAATATGACCATGCTATAGCATTGAAGGAGGGTTCGAATACCCCCAACATTAGACCTTACAAGTATCCCCATTACCAAAAGACCATAGTAGTCAATCGCGGATAGCGGCGCGTAGCAGCCGACCCCAAAAACGTTATAGCGAAATAGCGGATAGCGTTCCAGCCACTATTTAATAAAAAATATATAATTATCATACAATTTATATAACATATATAAATGTTCAAAAATAAGAAATCATCCACAATTAAACTCATTCACATCAATAATGAAAATTTATAATCCATTCCATTGTCTAAAACACGCAATCATCATTAATTCAATGCATAAAAATCAAGTCCTATGGGCAGCAAAACAAAAAACATAGCACTATCAAGTAACATAAAGGCAGAAAATATAAAAGAGTAAAAGACAACACCAAATCTAATGCATAAACAACAAATTGGTAAAACATTTGAAGCTCTTTGTGATTGAGATGATGATGCTGCCATGGTTAAAATTTTAAATTAAATAAATAAATTTTATAACTATATAAGCAATGATAGTTCACAATAGTGAATAAAGCAAACACCAAACAAATGGAAGAGACATTGAAAAGATGAGTGGCAGCGGGCTGTTGCGAAAAAAAGGAGTAAAAATCAGAAAAAGAAAAGGGCCAAAAAAAAAAAAAAGAAAGAGGAAAAAAATAAAGTTGACGGAGGAGAGATGAAGAAAAGAAATAGAGAAGAGAGGGAAGTGTATGGCAGCCAAGTCCAAGTTGCCAGATCTGGTCGCCGCCACCGGAGGCTTGCCGCCAAACACTAGTCGTCGAAAGTTGGAGCAGAGAGAGCAAGAAGAAAGGATGGGTCGGAGAGCTCAAACGAGAGGAAGCAGGATAAAGAAGCTCGGACATTAAAATGTGTGACAAAGTTACCCTTATAACCCTATACTTACTCAAAGAATGAGAATATTGGGGGCAACATGGGGTTCTTCATAGTTGCAACAAAAAGCGCCATTTAAACCGCTTAATCGGGCGCGATTCAGCGCGATAAGAGACTCGCAAAATGCAACGCGATTGCCGTCCTTGTCGCAGCCACCCTCCGCAACGCAACGCGACGACTGAGCAAGGCCGCTTATAGCGCAAGAATTGACTACTATGCAAAAGACTGAAATGGAGACGACAGTCGACGGAATGCTACAAGCTAGGATAATACAGCATAGTGTTAGTCCTTTTTGTAGTCCTTTGATATTAGTTAAGAAGAAGGATGGAGGATGGAGATTCTGTGTAGACTACAAGGCTTTGAATAAAATCACTATTGCTAATAAATTTCAAATTCTTGTGATTGAGGAGTTATTGAATGAATTAGGTGTATTAGAATGAAGAGGGAACATGTGGCTAAGACTGCCTTTAAGACCCACATAGGGCATTATGAATTATTGGTCATGCCACTTGGGTTGACCAATGCTCCCTCTACATTTCAGGCCTTGATGAATAGGGTCTTGAAGCCATTTTTAAGGAGGTTCACCTTGGTGTTTTACAATGACATTCTCATATATAGCAGGGACCTTAAACAGCATACAAAACACTTGAGAATGGTGCTGTAGGTACTAAGACAGCATCAGCTTTTTGTAAACCAGAAAAAGTGCATCTTCGGGCAGCAAGAATTAGAGTATTTGGGGCATGTTATATCCGGGACAAGGGTGGTTGCATACCCCAAGAAGGTTGAGGCTATGGTGGAGTGGCGGGTCCCAAAAGGACCTCAAAGGTTTGAGGGGTTTTTTGGGACTCACCGATTATTATTGCAGGTTTGTAAAGAATTATGGGAAGATTGCTTTCCCACTCACTCAGTTGTTGAAGGATAGTTTTGTGTGGGGGAAGGAGGCACAAGCTTCATTTGAGCAATTGAAGGCATCTACTATGGAGTTACCCATTTTGGCTGTCCCTAATTTTGAGAAGACTTCCATTATTGAATCCGATGCTTCGGGAAAGGCCTGGGGCTGTTTTGATGCAAGATGGTAGGCCAGCTGCTTAAATGAGTAAAGCCTTGTTTGAAAGGCCCCAAGGAAAGTCGGTGTATGAAAGGGAGTTAATGGCCATCGTGTTAGCCATTCAAAAATGGCGCCATTATTTGCTGGGGAGACATTTTTAGGTCCACACAGACCAAATGAGCCTCAAGTTTCTAGTTGATCAGAGGCTTACGAAGACGAGTAATAGAAATGGATGTTCGAGCTTTTGAGATTTGATTTCGAGGTAAAATACAAACCGGGGAAGCAAAATAATGTTGCTGATGCTCTATCCAGGAGAATGTATTGTGCTGCTATCTCATCAATGCAATATTTTGATTGGAAGGGCCTTGAAGATGAGCTACTTGTTGATAACCGTATGAAGAATTTGGTGCAAGATCTGGTAAGACAGCCAGATTCTCACCCTGGATTTCAGTTGAAACAAGGCAGACTTTTAGGCTGGTGTTGGCTAAAGGATCAGCTAGAATTCCGTTGGTACTTTGAGACACACTGGTACAAAAGGTAGAAGATAGACTGATAGAACTAGGAAGTGTACCTCTGAATTGGGGAAGACCTTGGCAGAAAACCAAGAACCCTAGAAATACAGAAGAATCTCTTACAAAGGGACTTGTAGAGGCCTCAATCTCTCCCACAATGGCCAAATGACTAGACAAGGGACTCTTCCACTTCATTTTCTACCTTTATACTCCTACAACTTCCTAACTTCCCTAACTAACTTTCCCTCCACTTCCTATTTCTTTTATTATTATTGTTACATTAAGACCAATAGTCAGTCCTAACCCTCAGCTTTCTTCCTTTCCTACTGTACGCATTGCCATAAAACTGATCCCTAACAAAATTTCATGATTCCGCCATAGGTGGTCACTCCGGATATTTCATAGCTTACAAGAGGGTGGTAGCTATACTATGGGTGCATTTGTTTGTGCTTCTGGTACAAAAAGAAGTACTTTTTTTAAACTTTAAAAAAAAAAGTACTTATAGAATTTTTAATGTTGTTTGTTTATGCTTCTAAAAAAAAGTAGAAGCAGAAAATAATCAGTTTTTCTGATGAGCTGCTTCACCTAAAAGCAGAAGCAATAGGAGAGAGAGATTGTTGCTCCTTGAAACTAGCAACCACTTTCTTCCCATTCAATTACGATTTTATCCTTAAAACTTTTAAAAACTACCACTCTCTTCCCAATCTCATTCTCTCTCTATCTCTCCATATCCTTAATTGTAAATTTATTAAATAAAGTACTTCTATATTTATCACATCCAAACAATTTAATAACTTCTAATTTTGATAAAAAGTACTTATAAAATTATATCCAAACATCAAATAATTTTCTGCTTTTACTTCTACTTCTACTTCTACTTCTGCTTCTATTTCTGCTTTTTAAGAAATACTTCTCCTAGAATCTTAACCAAACGAGCCCTATATTGGGAGGGAATGAAGAAAGATATACAAAGACATGCTCGGGAATGTGAAGTTTGCCATAGGAATAAGTATGAAACACTGTCCCTAGCTGCTTTGCTACAACCCTTACTGGTTCCCACCTCTACATGGACTGATTTGTCCATGGATTTCTTAGGAGGATTACCTAAGGCTAAGGGGCTGGATACTATACTAGTGGTGGTTGATAGGTTGACAAAATATGCACACTTTATCACCTTATCACATCCGTATACCACCAAGACTGTGGCAAAGGTGTTCGTGAAAAAGGTAGTGCATTTGCATGGATTTCCTCAAACTATTGTCACTGACCAGGACAAGCTTTTCATGAGCCAATTCTGGACTAAACTATTTAAAGCTGCTGAGACAAAACTCAGGTACACTACCGCCTACCATCCTCAATCAAATGGACAAACGGAATTAGTGAATCAGTACTTGAACACATACCTAAGGTGTTTTGCTGGGGTGAAGCCCAAAAATTGGCCACAATGGCTCAATTGGGCAGAATATTGGTATAACACCAATATCCAGCCTCTACCAACACTACACCCTTTATTGCTCTTTATGGCAAAGACCCTCCCACTTTGTTGAAAGGAGATGCAAACCCATCTAGTGTTGAGGAAGTCAATCAGTTGCTCCATGACAGAAATTTGATGCTTGAAAAGATCAGATAGCAATTGCTTAAGGCTTAGAATAGGATGAAAATCCAAGTTGACAAGCCCCAAAGGGAGTTGGAGTTCGTGGTGGGTGAGAAAGTATATTTGAAAATACAGCCCTACAAGCTGCAGTCTTTAGCCAAAAGGCATAACCAGAAGTTAAGTCCACGCTTTTATGGTCCTTTTGAAGTGCTAGACGAGATAGGAACAGCTGCTTACAGGTTACAACTAAGGTACCTTATACACCCTGTGTTTCATATGTCCCTGCTAAAAAGATGTGTATCTCCTACTGCTGCAGGCCAACCCCTGCCTAAATGTCTCTCTGAAGGTTGGGAATTCAAGGTCATCCCAGAAGCAATCCTAGCTACTAGCTGGAAAGGAAGAATTGCTAGTGAAATGGACGGATTTGCCAGAATTCAAAAATTCATGGGAATTGAAGACCACTATCTAGCAGGCTTTTCCAAATTTCCACCCAGAGGACAAGGCAAATCTTCAAGGGAGGGGTATTGTTAGAGACCCTTCATTTGGGAAACAATATGTGAGAAAGAATAAAAAGAAGAATGGACCACCATCAGGCCCAAATGTAGGAGAAACAACAAATTAGCATTCAGTTAAGGCTGAGTAGGTGTGAGAATGAGTGCTGACCCATGTGATTGCCAAGGAGTGAGGTGAGAAAGTTAGTTAGAGTGAGAGGGAGTGAGAATAGAGGATCATTCTGAATCTGAGTAGAGAATTGAGAGGCTGAAGGGCTCCTCCATGCCCATGGACTTTTATCCTTGATTGTTATACCTGCATTTTCTTTGTTGTTCATAATACAGAAAATACCATTTCCTGAGCTGAAGTTCACTCTGAAATATCAGTCTCAGCTTTAATTCTCAACAATTTTCCCTTATCTTTCTTTATCTGATACCAGTTTTAACAGTTTTTGTTGAATGCAACATGGATTTATCAATAATTCAACATCAATGCATATACTTTCTTTAACTAAATGGACAGCATTATGCCTCACCTTAAAGGGAAATCAATAGAATGTTAATTGACTTGCAGACATCATTCATTAAAAATCTGACAAAGACATTTCTAGGACAACTAGTTTTACAAGCCACAATGAGTTCAGGACAAGGTGTAGTCAACAGTCAACTTAAGAAGGCTGCTGGTTATGGCCAAGTTAGGAACTGCATTTCACAAGTAATTATTTTACTTGGTTACAGCCTCCCATGGCCATAGGTTATAGCATTAGTTTGTACAAGTACAATTGACATCTAGAAACAGGCAATTGTGAAATCATGTAAAATTTGTAAATTTTACTTTAGCAGCCAACATATTTTAAATGCCCTATTAGTATGATATAAATTAGTCAAGGATCTGAATCCTTAACATGAAAAGCATGGCATAGCAGTAGGTCCATTGCGAATTCTTCCAACATATAGTAACACTTATGCAAAACAAAACAAATTCCAATATGATGCAAAAGTAGCGACATCTTATTTTGAGGCATACAGCAAGTAATGATACAATTGGAATAAACCATTGAAGCAGATGAAAACAGAACCAGGGAGTCAATATCGCTTATATATTGTGGGATAGGATTAGGCGTCTTGCTTTGGTACAAGGCACACGATCTTTTTAGAGGGGTATCTCTGTCACATATGTAGAAAGATTGGAAAACATTGCTCTTTTGATTTTTTTTTTTTATCTATTCCTACATTTTGCATTGAGGGGCTCTTGTCCTCCATTCTCTTTGTGATATTCTTCTCTTCTTGTTAAAAATATTTCTTCTTTTATCAAAAAAAAGAATATAGCTTAAATATTAATTAGACTGATAACTTGAAATGCATGTCAGTGAATATTTCACTCTCTTACAAAAATTTAATACAATGCGAAGGAATAAGAAACTAAGCAGAGATCTAGAACAAGTATGCAGCAATTGACAAGTTCTATAGAGTAAAAATAGACCAAGCACACACATAGCAAATAAAGAAAAAGCAAGACAGCCACAAAAATAAATATTCACCTTTGCAAAATCTCGACTTAGCTTTTTCACGGTTGTTGCTAATTGGTCCCTCTCCTTCGAAAGCTTTATCTACAACCAAAAAGTAGATACAAATAATATACCATCAACCCTGAACTCTTCATTAAATAATATCATTATACAATATCATTATATTGAATTGTTAGAATTTTAAACTAAAACACGTGATATACACAAATAATTACGAGCTGCTCTTTCAACCCCCCTTCTTCCTCCTTGTTTGATTCCCTAAAAATGAACTTAATTATTACGATGGGTATCTAACAATTCGTACTAGAATGCTCATATAGAACTAATCTTTTCTTTTTGTCGAAAGAGGTATGCAACATTCAGCAACCATAGCTAACCAGCAACAACCAGTAATAGTTGTTTTATGCATCTACTTCATTCATTTCATCTATTCATCACCTCTCTTTCCCTTCTTCCACATTTTAGTTCCTCGTATAAAGTTTCTCAATTCTTGCCTCATACCACTCGATATAAAAACACTACAATACTAGAGAGAAGAACCCTTCTTCCTTCTTTAACCCCACAAGCAACCAATGATAATGTTACAGCTCTGTTACACATTCACTCCACTCCCTCTGTTCTCCTCAAGCACCCCGAACTAAATCACAGTTCTCCAAAGAAAATCATCCAAACCCAATACAGCAGTCCCAAATTTCCACAAGATTCATCGACTCAAACAGCCACAACAATCAAACCACAAACCACGAAGCAAAACAAAACAAAATTGTGGCAAAGAATTGGAGAAGGCAGGCAGGTACATTTTCATCGAGGGCGGTCTTCAACCTGGAGTCAGCATCGTGGCAGGCATGGGTAAGGGCAGAAACGCGCTCCTGGAGGTCGTAGATGAGGCGGTCCTTGTCGAGGAGTTTCTGGCGGAGGCGGCCGGTGTCGGACTCGAGGGATGAGACCCTGGAGGCGATGGCCATGGAGGTTATCTTGCGGGCGAGATCCAGCTGCTGGTAAGGGTCTGTGGGTATGATGGACAGTATCTCGTCAGGGAGATGGAAGTCCACATTGCCTTGCCCTGTGCCCTCCTGCTGCTGCTGCTGCTGCGACATTGCCCGATTGGATTGGATTGGATTGGATTGGCAGCCCTCGGCTCCTCCCCTTCCCTTCCTCTACCCACAGAAAGAGAGATGTGAATGTGTGGCTTTCGGCGAGAGAGAATGGGAACACACACACACAGACCGAGGAAACGGGGGTTGTTGCAGAGTCGGCGATAAACAAGCGAAACAATGTGCCTCGGCTTAAAGCTTTGCGCCAACCAATAAAAAATTCTTACAGATTATTATTATTATTAATTATTAATTAATTATAAGAACATTTAGCATAGTGTGATAATTATTTTATATTTTAATATTAAAATAAAAATTTATTTAAAAAAAGCTCGAAAAGTAATTATATTTTTCACATAAAAAGAGATAAAATGTTAAAGAACAAAATAAATAAGAGCTAATATCTAACATCTTTTACTGTCTATTTGACTAAATACTAAATAGTTTATTTAAACCCTTTTCTAAAAGAAGTTTTTAAAAAGTAATTTATAAATAAATTAATTTATTTGGATATAAACTAATAGAGATTCCTATTGTGAGTGTTTAAAAAATATGCTTTTTAAAAATTTAAATATTTTAAATTCTTAAATAACATTAAATATATTTTTTTGCCAAATAATAAGATATATAGTTAAATGAAATAAAAAATTTAAAATATAGCTTTTAAATTCTAAAAAGTTAAAAAAAGTCACAAATAATATTATTTAAATAAACCCTTAATCTATTTAAAAGATATTTGTGTCCTTAGGCATGATATCTTTCCATGACAAAATATAGAGTTTCACCAATTTCTTTTATGTAAGATTGACTATTACATTTTAAATAAAATTTAAAAACTTAAAAGTAACTGGTTGTAATAAATTGTACCTATATAAAAATTTTATTTGTAATATTAAATATTTAAATTTTATAATCATCACTTTAAAGACAATTTTACTTAATTATTATATTTGGCTAATAATTACATATAAGGGTATTTAAAACCAATCCAAATCGAATTAAAATCGAAAATTAATAAAAAAACTAAAAATTGACCTAAAAATATCAAAAACCGATTAAAATCAAAATAAATTGATTCAAATTGGTTCTTACTTTATGAAAATCGATTGATTCAGTTTAATTTTTTGTTTTAGTTTCTAAAATTAAATCAAATCAAATTGAACCAATAATATATTATACATTAATAGTTATATATAATTACGATATATATATTGTATATTACATATTACTTATTTATATCTATATTTATATAAGGGGATTACTAATCTCCAGAGCTTCATGTGGAGGTTAGTAAGTTTCATATTTTGTTTTGGCTATAAAACTTACTCTTCTTTTTTCTTAATCAATTTCTAATTATGGATAAATTTATAATTTTATTCTATTTATATTAATTATTTCTTTAACTTTTTCTATCTCCTGGTTAATATTCTCTCTACTTGAATAATTTTTTTCTATTTTTCTCTTATCTAAATAACATATAAGTAATTAAAAACTCAAATAATATTACACTGACTGTAAAATATTAAAATATTATTAAAATTCACGTAATATTTAACCATTCACATCATATATTTAATACTAATTAAAGTTCAAGTAATATCACCTAAAATAAAGAGTCCAAGAAATATATTTAATACTAATTTACGTGTTTAATATTACTTGAATTAATATTATTTTTTATATTACACATACCTTGAATATCTGTTAAACATATTATTGAATTTTAGTTCACGCGGATATTATTTAATTATAAAAAATGCACGAATTATTGTAATTGAATTTATATTACTTTAATAT
The DNA here is from genome assembly GCA_031439585.1 of Pterocarpus macrocarpus. Taxonomy (NCBI): domain Eukaryota; kingdom Viridiplantae; phylum Streptophyta; class Magnoliopsida; order Fabales; family Fabaceae; genus Pterocarpus; species Pterocarpus macrocarpus. The sequence goes on along the minus strand of CM062522.1, from coordinate 38,322,547 downwards.
TATTTAATATCACTCTAATATATACTTAAACAATTAATGTAAACAATTCAGGCTTTTTTTATTTACCTTTTTAATTATATAATATTTTATTATCTAAATAAGAGAAAATTCAAAAACATAATATTATTTGAATAAAAAATAGTGAAGAAAGGATATTAAATAGGAAAGAGAAAATCTTTAAAGAATAATTAATACAGATAAAATAAGATTATAATTTTGCCCACAATTACAAATTAAGTCAAGAAAAAGGTGGAAGGAGTTTTATGTCCAAAATAAAATATGGAGCTTATTAATCTCCACATAAAAGTGTAGAGATTAGCTATTTCTTTTATATACATATGTATATGATTTTTGTTCAAAAGTTTTAGTATTTGCTTAACTTGTTAACATTAGATATTAGTACAATTTTGATAATTAACTTAGATTTTATAATTATATGTTTTATAATAAAATTAATGATTAATCTGATTTAATAAAATTAAAAGCTACTTTCTTATATTTTATAAAATATTTAATAGAAAACCAAAAACCCAAATAATCCAAACTGATTTTAAATCGGTTTGATATGGTTCGATTCTTTAAATATAATCAAACCGAAGCAAATTGAAATATAATTTTTTGTTTGAGTCTATTAAATTTTTGTCTCAAATCGAGTCAAAGTAAACCGTTAATATCCCTAATTACATAAATAATTGTTAAAATAAAAAGATAAAATCAGTATCATACTCAAGATATGAGGATAGAAATAATTAAATAAAAAGAATAAAATAAATAATTTTTATAATAATATAGATTAATAATATTTTTTCATAAATTTTACACATACCTTTCTTGTTACAAATAAAATTTCCTTGTTACAAAAGTTTTTCGCATACTACAAAAATAAAATCGTTTGGACTATTTAAAAAACATGGTGAAGTCGATATTATTCAATTTAATACTTTAAATTAAATAAGAATTATATCGTTTCTTTTACTGTCGTTGTTATTGAAAATAATAAAATGAGAAATTTGAATTTGTCTGAACATTGATAAGGTGTTTTTTGTTTTTTTGTTTTTCATTTAAATATAATAATTATAATTATAATTATAATTGCCGTATACATTATAGTATTTTGATTCCTAATTGATATAACAAAGTAGGAAACAAAGGGCATCCTTTTTCTTTTTGTGGGTCCTTGTCTAGGTTTTCTTTGTCGCTTCATGACTTTATGTCTAGCCTCTTTTATTATGTAGTATGTTTTCCCTCTTTACTTTGGTTCAAACCCCAAACTTCAAAACCTAACCGCCAACTCTAGCTTTTTGAAACTTTTGTTTGTCACCTTTCAATAAACAATAAAAATATACTGATGAAATCTTTAATGTTTTAGGACAAAAAATTCAAACAATGTTTGTCATTCATTGGTCTCGCAATTTATAATTTTATATAAATTCGTTTTAATTCTAGTTTACAATTTTTTGTTAACATGAAAATTTGTTAAACTAAGAAAGACTCCCTCAATAATCTTTTATAGTATATCTTTTAAATATTTGTTAATTATATAACTTTGGTTTGTCTATTTTTATTCTGTACAACAACTTTTTCATTTGTGAATTAATCTATAATCAAATTAACATGAGATTTGTTAAAATAGTAGGTGTTTTGATCTCTTAATTATAGGTCTTGAGATTCCAGCCTTAGGAATGAAAAAAAAAAAAATTTCTTGCTCAAAAATCTCGACCCCCTTCAAGGATCTTAATCGAGTCAACTGGATTAATAAAGTTCCTGGTAATATAGCCCAGATACCAATAATTCTATCAAGATAAAAATAAAATAAAATAACATAACATAACTTGTCCCAAAAATTACATTGTGCCCATTTATCCATGTTAGAAATTCCAAACCACAATCACCTTATTTCATTGTGCACCCACATGCCACTCGTTCAAACTTATTAGGCATATTCGCATATCAATTTATATTACTTTTAAGTAAAAAAATCAATCATATTTAAATAATATAATTTATTACAATTTAGATCGAATCAGTGTAATTTTAATTTTGAATGCAATCCAATCTAATCCAATTTTTATCAATTTGAATTGGATTGATTTGATGAATTTTTGCAAAGTAAAATTTTAAGTTTAAAATCAATATATGGATAAATAAAAATAAAAAATAAAAACAACTAATTTAATATTTATAAAATACTATTCAAGTGGAGATGATACATAAAAGAAAAAATGTGTAATAAATTAAAATTATTATAAGAAAAAGTATAAACTTAACCATAAAAAATTGTATTGTATAATATTATCCGCTTTTGATTGGATTGAATTGGATCAGTTTTTAAAATTCAAACTCGAAATTCAATCCAATTCAAATGGTTTGTAAAAAAATAAGAATCAATCTAATCCAAACTTTTGCAATTTTGATTAGTTTTGGTTTGAATTGGATTGGTTTAACAGTTTTAATTGGATTGAATTGGATTTGATCACCCCTACTTAATTGATCCATGAAAACCTTTGTAATTATTATGTGATATGTTATTATCACAACATGTTTGGAGGGCACAGCAACAAAAGGCAACAAAAATTATTAAAAAATACTCAATGGAGCTGCCATCATTTTGTATTATAGGAAAATATCATAAAAACATTTTATTTTGTAAAAAAACTAGTCTTTTAAAATTGGGAATAGGTTTGAGAGTCTAATTATGCATAAGAAATTGTAGAAACTTAATCCCATTACACCACTATAATTAAGCTATCTATTCACCCCTTTTTATAAAACTAAAATCCAACCTAGAAAATTGTAACATATAGATTAACTAAGGAGTTATATCCATCTTATAATGGTTATACTAGAACTTATTATGCAAATTAATTTATGATTTTAATAATATTTATTTTTGCCCTAAAAATTGTTAAAGCCTAAAACTATTTACAATAAATAAATAAAATTCATGAAAATTTAATTTTGGCAGTTTCTTTTTTAAAAAAAGTAAAGAAAGCAAATTCACTCTTCCATAGAATTCGGGATGTAAGATCCCGATTTAGCTAATTGATATTATTAGAGATTAATTAATAATAAGTTTATAAAATAGAGATAAGAGTGTAGAATAATACAAGAGAGATTAGTTATCAGGAGATCACACCTATTATATGTGATCCAGAATGAGCTACACGACCGAAAAACATGGCGCAATATAGGCCACACACCTAGCATGGTGAGTCACCCTTACTTTTTTCTAGATATCTCCCCAAACCCTAGCTTTTTGATCATTTCTTTTCTTCCTTCTCAGCCCACCTACTGAACCATCTCTACCTCTTCTTCTCCTCCATTTTTGCTCACACAAACTCACAAACCCTTCGTTCTTTCTTATTCCTTCACCGTCAACTTAATTCTTAAGCTTGTTTATTGTTTTCTAAACCTTCTCTTTAAGCCATATTAAGCTTTAGTCAAGGAAGAAAGGTGTGTTCCTATGATTCTGAGGAGGCTTTAGAGTTGGTGGAGGCAAGATTTGAAGCATCCTTAAGCTTGAAAGTGAGGGAGGTTCCCAAACTATCTTTTATATATATAGTTAGATGAGCTAGGGTTTTATCATTTTTGTTCTTCATAAATCCTGGTTGATGATGAAGTTCTTTAGGTGATGATGATATTCTTTAGGCTTATATTAATGAGTTAGAACTAGCAAACCTCAAGTTAATGAAAGAAACAAGCTAGAAACTCAAGGATGTACAAAACTAGAAAACATGACAACTAAGATAAATTTGGTTAGTGTTGGATTCGTGGACTATATCTGGAGCTAGGGACCTTCAATTGAAGTGAAACCAATTTTAGATAAAACTTAACTCATAGGAGAGTATATCCACAAAATTTGAGATCCATTGGACTTAAGATAAATAAGTTATGAATCTTACAAGAAGCTATTGGCAAAGTGACACGATTTTGGAGCAGAGTGTGTTCTAATGGGCATAACTTGCCCTATGGACCTTCAAATTGAGTGCAACCAAGTTTGCTAAGAAGCTAACAATAAGGTAATAAGCCTATAAAGTTTCAGATCTAAAATCCTAGCAAATTGTTCCTAATAATTCCACGAAGTTCCCCTAGATTCCTTGACTGCTAAAATAGGACAACACTAGTGTAAAGCTTATAACTTAAGCTTTACTTAGCCAATTTGAGTGGGATTTAATTTAAAAGAGTGTTCAAATAAGTTTAACCATATAACATTTTAGGACAAAATGATAAGGAATGGATTTATGGTGATTTTTTAACTTTAGGTGTACAAGTTTGTCCTAAAACAAGGCAATAGACTTCCTCGACCCTAGGTTCCTATTTTCAAGTTTAAGAAAAGGGTCACTTCTCTAGTGTCCCCAAATTTCGAGTTTCGAGTTAAGCGAGACACTACCCTCATGTCCCTAATCTTCGAATTTCGAATTCATAGAAAGAGGAAGTTTGAGTGAGATCAAAAGTGAAGGTTGATGTCCAATCGCTTTTAGCTGTCGAGACTAGGTTCCAAGGTCCAGGATCTGGCATCAAGGGTTCGAGATCAAAGGTCCAAGGTTCGAGTTCTACCTTGTCATGAGAAGTATGCCTGCGCATCTCGTGTCTCGTGTCCCGAGTTCCGAGTTAAACCCCTTGCCCCCTACTTCTGAGTTTCAAGTTAGACTTCCTTACCCTTAGCTTTTGAGTTCCTAATAAGGTGAATGGTAACCAAACTGAGATAGCTATCCCCAAATTCGAAGTTCCCAGTGAAAATGAGTGCCAAACCAGGATAGGAGCTTCGAGTTCCAAGTTCCAAGTCTGATAAAACCAAAGTTTGGTAGACTTGCTGAAGTAAGGATAGACTTCAAGTGGCACACAACCCAAGTACGATGCAAGACATAGGACTATGAGTTTAGGCTATGATCATCCTTATGGTTAAGATGCCACCATTGATATGTTTATTATATTCTTAAGTATGCTATACAATGTGCCATTTTCCATTAAGAATATTTTGAAGCAAATGTATGAAGCATGTGTAAATGTTTATGTAGCATCTCCATGCATGACCATATACAAGAATGCATAAAGTGACATAAACTCATGAGTTAATGATGAGATTACTTAGGTCAGCTCCTGAACAGATTTAAAGAGAATAAGTCGGTGTAAGAGTTGGGAAAAGTAAACCTGGCAATCACGTATAGTAAATCCTAAAAATAGGTTATTACCCAAAGGTGGGAGAGATTATCCACCTCCAGAGGACTAAGTACAAATGAAAGATAAGAAAGGTTGCACTTTGAGGACGACAATATGTAACACTCAAGTGCAAACATATGCAAACACTATAATACCCTACTAGTTAATTCTTAATTTACCAACTTTACTTATTTAGCTACTGTCCTTTTTTTTTCATGATGACAAGGTTATTAAATCTATTATTTTAACTTTTTCAACTAAACAAATTGTAAGCGATTACATTCCTCCTAATAAATACATATAGTCCATATGTTCAATCTCTAAATGAACTAAGACAAATAAATACAAGTTCGTGGTTATGTCCACTAAACAAAATACATTAAAGAATTTTCTATACTATTCCACAGATGTTGAATATCCCAATGAACTCGATGCCTCACTATCCTATCAGGTACTCGGAAACGCCAAGAAAACAGGGTGAAATACTAATCTCAGTAGGGGGTGGTGTATTCGGGGGTCTGCCGAGCACCTAAAAATCTCCTAGGTTTAGACAGACAGATATATTTATATATTAATAATGATACACAAACAGCACAATTAAGCCATATTCACATAATTGAAGCTTGGAAAACACCTAGAAGGTATATAGAAAATCAGACAGTCCAAGATATAAGCAAGATAATTGCACAAATGCATAAAACATTGAGTTAGGATACATGACACAGTAAATAACAATGTATGAGGCAAATCCTCTAGTCAAGGCTGATGGGCATCTAGTATCAAAGCTGATGAGCCCATACACCATTAGAACTGATGATTAGGCATCCATCAGGGTGGCAACCATTTCCACCGGGACCCACAATGCATGATAATGCACTTTACTTTACTTTACTGATATTTCCTCTTTCCTTTTCCTTTGCTCAATAGGAGGGAAGCTAGTGGCCTCTACTCATCTCCTGCCATGATTTGCCAAGAGCTCTCTACTAGGCCGTCCCCTAATCTTAGATCAAAACCATGGACACTGGCCCTATGCCCAAGCTGAACCATCCACTCCAAACAGAGCGATGAATGTCCCGCTGATCCACTACGAGGTGGGGCCAAGACAAGACATTCACCATAACATTTTCATAAAAAAATAGTGAATATCCCACTTGTCCACTTCAAGGTAGGGGCCAAGATATTCACCATATATTTCATAAAGACTTTATTCATTCATCTATGATTTACATATTCACCATGCTATGCCTTTGGTTCTTTATGATACATCTCGCACACATGTTTATGTATCAATAACTTATGCTTCACACACCATGTGGAAATTGGTTCACATGCACTTAGATACACACATATGGTCATGAATGTTCATGTGGACTTCATGATGCACATACAAGCACATACAAAATAAACAAGGCATTTGGGAAGTAGAAAATTGGATTAGTCAATTTGGGCCTAGTCTTATGACCCATTTAAACTTTATGCATCACCAATTTGGGCCATCAAACTTTTACTCATCATGTAATAGTTTTTACTCTAGAATTATTGTTTATGGGCTTAGATCACTTTATGGGCCAAAGTTAACAAAAATGTATCACTTTCCATTTTTTTTTTGGCAAAGAAACAGCATCATGCACAACAAAATAGCCTAGAAGATAAATACAATTAAATAGTAAATGATCTCAAAAATTCATGAAAATTATTAGTTGGAGAGTATTCTATAAAAATTTCGGGTCAATTTCTTAAGAATAATTATGGTAATAAAATTTTACAACCCAGATGGGTCAGGTTCATATTTTTAGCCAGATAGGTTCAGTTTCAAAATTTTATTTAATATAGTTAAATAATTCTAAAATTCCCATAGAAATTCTCAGTCATATTTTTAGGTATTATTTACATGTTGTAAAAATTTTAAGTTAAAGTTCGCAAAATTACTATATTAACAAAAATGGGCAATTTCCGTGTTTCTAGAAATCCATCACTGGTTCAATTATAGGCCAATTTTGTCCGAAATTTTTAAAAATAGCAAACCTCCACAAAAATTCACAAAAATTTACAAGCAGGCACATGAACATGTTAACTCCAACATATAAATTTTCTAGATCAAAATAATGAGATCTACTAGGGTAAAAAAATTGCGCAATTACAATAGTCCAGTAACCCAGTGAAAATTCTAGCAACATAAGAAAGCAATAGATCAAAAGATAAACACATAAGCATTAACAATCACAAAAATCAAAATTAAAGAAGACCATGGGAGGGTTCAACAAGAGGTAGAAGATATAAGAACCCCTACTTGTTTGGAAGTGAAGAGGATGATGGAGATGATGATGATGGTGGTGGTGATGAGATGAAGATGGTGGTGATGGTGAGTTGATGAAAATGGTAATGCTCCTTCCTTGATAGAACTTAAAGAACAAACCACACAAAACTCATAAGTGTATCACTCACATGATCTTCTTCTTGATGATGAAGAAGATTGAAAGGGAATTCTCTCAAGCTCTCTTACTCTAGTTTCTCTTAGGAACACAAGGAGAAAGAAAATGAAGCTCTCTCTCTCTCTCTCTCTCTTGGGAGTATGAAGGAAAAAGGAGGAGAGGCTTGATGGGTTTGATTTGTGATAGTATATGGTGAAGTAACTTAGGGAGGTTACATTGCTACATGGCCCATTACCATAATTAGAATTAAATGGAAATTGACTCCTACTCTCTTCTTGTTTGACGCACATATGTTGACTAAAATGGGGAAGTCATTTTTGTAGTGTTACATGGGGTAATATAATTCCTACACTCACTTACTCACTAAGTTTACTTAAATGAAATTCTAAAAGAAACAAAAATCAACTACTTGATCCCCAAGGTTTTAGGGAATGGCACCACTTGGCAAGATCAAAGGCTAAGATTAATTCTTATTTCATGATACTAAAGTGATTTTAATCTAATTTTAGTTAAATTAACATATATTGATTTAATTAATATAGTCTAATTAATTTTCTTGTTACTAGAATTTTGGGATTTAAGGCCAATTTGATTTCTAAAACTTATTTGAACTTGATTTAATAAATTTTGTGAGCCAAAACTAATATCTCACTTGGTCTTATACTTTTAGAATATTAGTTTTGTAACATCCTACCAATTTAATGTTATACTTAAGTCATAGCATGAAATTGAGTAGATTATGTTATAGTCTTAGTATTCCATTTATAGCTTTATATATATGCCAAAAATAATATCTCACTTGGTCTTATACTTTTAGAATATTAGTTTTGTAACACCCTACCAATTTAATGTTATACTTAAGTCATAACATGAAATTGAGTAGATTGTGTTATAGTGTTAGTATTCCGTTTATAGCTTTATATATATATATATATATATATATATATATATATATATATAGGTTCAAAAGAGGATACATAAGTGGGAGCCGGTGTACCAAAAGGACATAAGACCTATGTCAGTGAAAACAGTCCTACAAGGTCCTCAGAGGATATTTCAAACTAGCTAATGTATATATGGCTAAGTCTAAGGCCCAATGCTACACACTGCCAAAAAAGGGCCATATCAGACAATGTAGATGGCCGGAGCTTACTCAGTCATGTAGCCGTTGGTCATACCAGGTCCGGCCGAGAAGTAGTCAGCACTAGGTCCTGAAGAGGAGGATGATGATCCAGTAACCTTAGACGGATCGCTCTCAGGACTGAGCGGAATATCTGAAACCACCTACGGAGGTGATGTTGGTGGAGGGTCGGCAGGAGCTGCGAGTGCTGCAGGTGGAGCAGGGTGTGCTACATGCAATGGAACTGCAAAATACGGAACGGCAGGGTCAAATGCAGGGTGAAATAAAGGAACAACAAAATTCCTATTACTAAAAAGATAGAGGCGAAAATGGTAGGAACTAGCTATGTACAATAAGTCAAACATGGGGTCATAGTGGAGCTGCATGTCAGGGATCTTAATAAACAGGGTGGCTATTGTGTCCGTCACCAGAGTCTGAGAATGATGCAGAAACATAAAGTAAGGTGAGAATTTAAAGAAATTCTCAGTAGGATTCGAGTACGGTATTAAACTAATATCACATTCATTCTCAGTTGCCTCAGTTTTCATTTAATTATAAAATTGGCGTCAAATGGAACTATCCACATTTAATAAGTTTATGTAAATACTTGGTCCGAGGCAAGATTTAGTTTTACTTAAGACAGTAGAAGAAATAGAATAAACTACTAAATAGTGTTACACAGAACAGTAGCAAGTAAACATAATAGTCAAACTGTAAACAACTTGTAATGACTATGCAATGCGACCATGCAAAAACTCATTCTTAAAACTTAGCATTATAAGCTTTTTCGTTACTTGGTCCCCTAGGAGTTCTTGACCATTCAACTCCTAGGTAATAGTCTGATTTTCAGGATCAAGCTCATTCCTATATAGGAATGCCGGGTTTATTTTTCTCGACTTTCCCACCAATCTATTCCCCTTAACTTTAATCCGACGCTGGCCCAAGTATTATGGAGCTTTTATCACAACATAACCTTTGTGAATTGCTTGAAAAATGCACATGTATTTGAATGTATTTTATAACTCATGCATAGGCTTTACCGAAATTTCGGCAGCATAACGGAACGTATTCACTTCCCCATGAATAGTGCCGGTCTACTAGTAAAATCATTCAAACATGCAAATTAATATGGGACAGCAATTATATATTCACAATATCATTCATCAAATTCAATACAACATCAATAGAGCTTTCTGCTTACTTCATCCTATTCTACCCGAATTTTGTATAATCCAGTTTTAGTTTAATTCAACTCATTTGAACCTAAATTTTGGATATGTCATAGCTCTATGGGTCTAGTTTCCAACTCTTTTAGTCTCATCTCATTTGATTTGTATAACTCAAGTTATTAATATTTTACCTTAGATTACCCTGTACTTAGCCAAAAATACACCCTTATAAGTGAAAATTCACTAAAAATAGAAATCTAGGTGAAATCATACAAAATTTATATCAATTTAAAGTCAACAGAACAGGCTTTCAAATGAAATAAGTTCATATCATTTGCATGAGTATATTTTGAGATATAAGCCCTATAACTTGACCCTACTTCCAGCCCAATTTGAACTTAAGGTAAATTCATTGATGAACTGGGAATAACTGGCAACGAATCTGATTCTGAAATTTTTATGAGATATACCCTTATATGTTAGCTTTCAAATAGCGTTAGTCTCACTCAATTTAGAGTTGTGTAGGGTGAGTTATATCCCTCTCAACTCACATTGCCCAGATGGGAATCCAAGATTCTAGGTCAAATTTCAAAAATTCATAACTAATTCTATACTATTCCAATGACCTTATATTTTATATGTATGGAAAGCCCTAAATGTCTAGTTTCATATAAAAATGAATTCATCAAATTTAAATAGCTGTAGGTGGAGCTGTACACTCCATCATACGAACTGTTAAGTGAAAACCCTAATAGCTTCTTGAATTATCACTATTCTTCAAGTTCTTACATACCAATTCCAATCCTAATTACAACATACATGCAAAGTTAACCATAATCCATCATCTTCACTCCAAATCATATCAGTATTATAAGAAAAATAAGATCCCCACACAGTCCCAAATCAAGGAAAACAAGAAGAGAAGTTAGATTCCTACCTCCTTGTATGTGATCTTGCTAGATTTTGGAGTTTATGTGGGTGAAATCTTGTCAAAACTTGAAGGTTGATGGGGTAGATTATAGGGAGAAGATATGAAGGAGGTTGGAAGGGGAGAGGAGGGGGCGTATTTCTGCTAAAGGGAAAAGGAAAGGAATATGTCACTAAAGCTTTAATGAAGTGGTTGGCAACTTAGATTTTGATTGGTTGAGAGCTAGTGGCTAAGTTTCAGCTAACTCTCTTCATTTTGTGGCCTTTCTTGCGCCACCAATGGATGACTAAGTGGCTGAGTATTCAGCCATTGAGTCATAGGATTTTGGATGCATAATCCTATTGATTCGGTTCTAACAGTTTAAAATACCAAAATCTTACTGATTTTCTTTAAATCGGTAAATCGATTTAAGAAAGTTTCTATGAAATCTTCTATGCTTCTAATCTAATTCTTTCTCATCCAATCTCAATTATTTGGTAGTTAATTAACCTTAATTAAATATTTAGTCGGATTTTAATTAACCTTAATTATTCGATAAAAACCGAACAACTAGGCGAAAAACGATAAAATCTAGTGGATGTTACAAGTTTTCATGTTTTCTTAATTAAATAATAAATTCTTAATTATATAATTTTCTAATAAATTATCGAATTACACAAATTAATTCTAAAAATAATTATGACTTAGTTCTATGCATTTAAATTGAGTCAAATAATCGATTAAAATTTTTATTATAATTTCTCCAGAGTTATTTATAATTATTTCTAAGCTTTTAGATGCCTTTTACCCTTAACAGGCTACTATGTCAGTAAATTTTATAAGTGTTATCCACATTTTATTTGACTATAATATTTTTCTCATAATTTTAATTATCTGACATACCTGTCAACTATCTCTTGGCTGACAGAGATTTTTTTTCACAATTGTTTTAGTTGAACCGGGGTCAGGAGTTACTATGTTCAAGATATTTTTATCTTAATGGAGTTTTAATTTGCCATTAGTAATTTCTAAAGGATTTTATTTTGTATTGTTTAGTAAAATATAAAAATATTAAATTTTAATTGACTTGGTTCCAAAATATACATATACATATACATATATATACATATATATATATATATATATATATATATATATATATATATATATATATATATATATATATATATATATATATATATGTATATGCATATATATGTATATGCATATATATGTATATGTATATGTTAGACAATTTTACCTTCATTTTTGTCAACGACATTTCTAAATTTAGAATTTCCATTTTTCTTATTTTATTACTACTAATTAGTAGAGTAGTTGGGACATGAATATTTCATTTTAATATATCTAAACTAACTAATTTTAAATTATTTTAAATAAATTAGGTATTATTTTGGCGGGATGTTACGTACAGACACTCTAGCATAGTGATATGTAACATCTAAGTGTATTAAGTAAAGAAAGTTAAAAAAAGCACAAGTGCACTTGCATAATTATATGATGTGCATCTATATATGCATTACTTATAGTCTTTTGTTGACCTATTGCTACCATTATGGAATTTCTCTTTTCTTATCAAGTGCTTGAAGAAAATAAACCTACTTTGGAAGGATAGTTTTGAACTTTATTAAATAAAAATCTATAGTTGTTATGACATGATCACCTTTTTATAATAAATTGAAGCAGCTAAGATGACAACGATGGCATGGGTTGCCTAGTAGTTTAGGATATCTATTGAGAATGTAAAATTCTCATTCTTATATGTGTTCTCGTGTCATCTCCAAATAGCTGAGGAGACTCTCAAAGATGACTGTCTTGGACAAATTTGATCAAGATTGGATGGATTGCTAAAGATTGCTGTTAAACAAGGTTTGTTATTTATTAGTAATAATACCTAAGCATGATACTATGACTTAAGCATGCTATTGTATTTAGAAGGGTGTTACACAAAATGCAGTATCCCTTTTTTTTATAAAATATTTTGTGCGAAGTAATCTAGTTAATATATTTGATTGAAATATTTTAGTTGATATGTTTGAATTGATTTTGTGACAACATTTAATTGATCAAATAATTAAAACAAAGACATTAACTTTTAAAGGTAAGACAATAATTAGTAACAACAACTTCAAAATATATTACTCTATTTATTAAAACTGGCGGCCGCCTTTCTTATTTTTTTGGTTTTAATGTTAAATTAACCTCTATGTTATGTTTTATTGCATTTATAACTATAAAATTAATAAACATCAAGCAACAAAGAATCATTGAATTTAGTAGAGATGTAATACTTAAGAATTTGTAGCATTTCCATTTAATGTTTTTGTATTTATCTTGCTAATTTTGATTCTTTTCATTTTGACTTAAATTTAAAAATACTTTAATAAATCCCATATTATGGCCTTGTTGGGGTTGCCTACATTGGTTATGTTGTTTTGTTTGAGAAATATAATGTACTAGTGAGTCCTTGCGGGTTGGTTTGGTTTGGACAGTTTTGCAGGTTTTGTATTTGGGTTGCGAGAGTTTGTGTATGGTTTTATAGTTAGATGAATGAAGATGAAGTCACAGCATGGTCGAGATCTGATTTGCAATTAACTGTTGGCATGAAATTTTGGATGAATGTGCCATAATTCCTCGATAAAGAGGTGCAGGACTTTCCAAATAAAAAGAAAATGAGAAGTAAAAATGACAAATATATAGAAAAAAAAAACAGGTTCTTGAAAAGTATAGCACTCTCAGTACTTAAAACTCAGCAACAACGTCCTCCCACTATAACAAAAGTAACATTTTATCAAGACGTTTGGCAATATCAGTAAGAAATTTTCACTTTTCTTTAAAAGCTTCTTATCTATCTCTCTAGATCTAGTTCTATATTCTGAACTCGTTCTTTTTTGTTTCAAGGGCAAAGAGAAGTAGAACAATGCCAAAGGTAGACATGAAATTTAGAATTCCATACGGAAGTGAAGATATTGAATTTAGTTTAAATGTTGATACTTGACTCATTCAATGCCTTTATTCCTTCTTTGTCTCTTATGCTCGTATAGTAAAGCGTGCTTTATTGCTTTGGTTTCATTATTCTATTGCCAATGTCCACTTTGAACTGGGAAGAAACAAAAGCAAATAAAAACTAATTAGACGAGAATAGACATATAAATTGCATAAAAGAGCAAATATAAAAACACCAACAATCTGCATATAATAAAACACCAAATAAAAAGTTTATTAAATCTTACTAAATCAACTTTAGCTCAAAGTAATGAGGTAAATCTTTGGTATGCACTTCTTGGTAAAGTTCTTTAAGACATGAAATTAAGAGTGGGATTATGTAATTAATAAGATGGTGACAAAAAAACATCCAAGCATATTATTCCCTAATTAGAAAATAGCTCATTCCAAGTAGCTAACTTGCTAGCATCAAGAGAACATCTGAACTTACCAACAAACAAATAGTTTCAACTGTCGTCGTAAAACTTTCAATAAACACTACAGTAGTTGTATTTTTGTCAAAAGGCAAACTGATTCTGAAAAAGAAAAATGAACAAATAAAATAAATGGGAATTAGAGAAAGCAAGAAGTCTGCAATTACATAAATCATTATGCCTTGTATATTGTTGCAATCATGGTTCTAAACCAATCTAACATCAAATTCACAAAAAAGAGGAAAAGAAAAATGCACCTTTTTTTCTTGCTATTGACCAGTAAAATATGATTTCTAAAACATTTTTGCATAACCAAAACTTCAATCTACTGACCAAAGTATAGATAATACCTTTGAAAACCAAAATCTTCTTAATTTATCGAGAAGCCACCAATGTTTTATGTAGAAAATATGAAAAGGCATACTTTAATTGAAAATCATGATAATTTAAAATGTGTGTTTCATCAACTAAAAAATGCCAATGCCTTCTCCATTGCCTATTGTCAACATGGAATGGGGAAAATATGATGAATATCAATCATAATTCATAAGTAATTTACTTAGATTAAAAACAAAAGTCTCAATGAAATAATAAACTAAAATGTAAGGATACAAAACACACATGAGAGTCAAGATTACCTTGACATTCATGACATTCGTGAATGTTAGAGCAAAGCAGTTGCAAGGAATATCTACAATGTAAACCATTATAAATTAAGCAAAGTTGGAATCCAATCACAATAGCAGAACTCAAATTTGAGTAGATTGAATAGATTGATGAAATTAAGAGAAAAACTTGTGAGATGGAACTTGAATTGTTAGTATGAAGAATACCGCATCTAAAGCAGTAAATATTAAAAAGGAAAAAAAATCATATGCATAAAATATGGAACTACTTAAATGAGGAGCAATATTTAGTCTCACAAATTCAAAATGGGTTTGAAAGGGCATAGATTAAAAGACTGCTGTAACACCCGAATTTCAGTACATCTAATTACCACTGTCAATTAATTGAAAATTTAGATACATTATAGATATATACATAGACAACAAGGAAATATTAATTCTAGGTAATAACATTACAAATCTTCTTGTAGGAAAAAAAACAGGTATGTTTTGTTAGCAGAAAAAGATTATCTATTAACGGTGCATCTGATTAGCACTGTTAATTATTTTATTCCATTTCATTACGAAAACAAGAGTAACTAGGGTTAAATTATAAATGTTAAAACAAAAGAAAATAGAGGTTGTTATGAAGAAAATTTAAGAAGATTATAAACAATGTTTTGCAAGCTTGAAGGAAATCGGTAATATTTCGGTATTTTATACTACAAAAACCAAATTAGCAGAATTTTAGAGTGTGAGCCCTAAAGTAAGTGGCTAAGAATTCAGCCACCTTCACCCCCTCATTGGCGCCACCATTAGCCACAAAAAATGGAAACGCTTGGCTAAACCCTCACCACCCAAGACCTCTACCAATTGAAACTCACATCCTTACCAACCATTATAATCAATAACTTGCAAATTTCCCTTTTCCCCTCTTCTAATTTTGGCCCTAGCACAGCTGAGTATTAGTCTCCATTTCTTATTTCATTTCACCTTATCCTCCTTCCATTTTCAACCTTCATCAACTTCCTCCATCAAGAACTTAAGTCTAGCTAACCTATACATCAAAACTAAGGTAGGATTCATGGTTTTCTTCTCCTAGTTATGAATCAGTAATTGATTTATATGTTTGCTTCATTCATTCAATTGCTATTATATTGTGTTTATATGAGTTTTTGTGGCTGAATTAACATGTATAAGTTGGGTCTTGGTTGCAAAATTGAGAGAAAAATCAAAAGAGTAGCAAAACGATTCTGCCCAAATTGAAAATGCTTGACTGTCCATACTGCAAAGTATATGGCTTCACCTACAAACATCAGAATTTCATGAAACCAATTTTATATGAAACTAAACAACTATAGCTTTCCAACCATATAAATTATAAGGCCATTGAATCTATATTGAGTGAGATATGAATTTCTGAAGTTAACCTTAGAATTCTGCCTCTAGTTCTGACTAGGCTGGATTGTGCAGGCCATAACTCGCCCTATACAACTTCAAATGGAGTGAAACTAATTTTGTTAGAAAAGTAACATTTAGATGGTTATGCCATAAAAATTTTAGCTTTAATCCCTAAGTAGTTTGCTCCCAATAATTCATCAAAATTGCCCTATGTCCTGACCAGGCTGAAATAGGGTAGGCCACTTCAACCAATTTTGAGAGCTTATAACTTAAGCTTTACCCATTCAAATGAAACGAAACCTAATCGAAATTAAAGCTGGCTTTTTTAGCTTTAAAATGATATAAGGTTCAAGCAAATCCAATAAGATTTCCATTTTTGGTAATTTTTCACATTTTAGACCCTAATTCTATCTAATGGTAGGGCAAACTTAGGTTAAACCTCAATAACTCAATTTATACTTATCAAAACTTTATGGGACTAAAGAGAATTAAAAATAGACAAACAATGCTACAACATATCCAAAATTTAGACTAAAATGAATTAAGATGGAATGATGGTGCACTTTAGAAAACGGGGCATAATTGAGGTACTTAGGTAAAGTTGCTACTAATGTATGAATAAGCTTTATTTACAATTAAATGTTGTAATTCTACGTTAATGTTGAAAGGTTAATGTGTTATGTTGATTCTGATGCCTTGGCTGACATTCTGAATTAAATAGAACTATTCATTGGAAAGCGGATCTAATTCGTTATGCTATCGAAATTCCGGCAGACTTTATGTACATGATGTGTGATGCATGCAAAGACATATGCTACCGAAGTGAATTGACCATAACTACATAAGTTACGAGACAAGATGACATCCCTTTACTTGGAGACAGTTATTTGGGTCCCTCCCGGTGTAGGCAGCTAAGAATTTTGGGTCCCTTTACGTTGGAGGCAGTTGGCCAGCTGAATCCCTCTAATTTAGAGGCATGTAGGTCCCCTTGCGGCTTGGTACTGTGTGACGACAGTCATGAGTAGAGTTTACTCTTAGATCAAGCTACCCAAGGGTAGTAAAAGTTAAAGACAAATACATATGTATGCAGACACCCTAGGGATGACAATACGTAACACCTAGGTGTATTAAGTAAAAAAAGGAAAAGATGCATAAAAGCATATGCATGATTTTATGATCAGCAGTCGCATATGCACAAGTTATGTTTTGTTATCATTATTATGACATTGCAAGTTATATTATTATTATTATGAAATTGCTCTTGATTTACTATACTTATGCTATGATTCTTATTTTGTTTATCAAGTACGTGAATGAAATGAACTCTGTTTCGAATACTATGTTTTTAAACTATAAAATTGAGAAGTCTATATAATATGTTCACCTTTTTATAATAAATCGAAACAACTAGAGATAATAATGATGACACGGTATATAGTATCCTAGGGAATCCTACGGAGAATTTATAATCCTCACTCCTATGTTTATTTCGGTGTTATTTCTAGATATCTCATGAGAGCTAAAAGATAGCCACACTGAGCAGGGTTAGGAAGATTGAAGACGACCAAAGAGTACTGTCACACAAGGTCTGTTAAAGTAAAAGTGGCAACTCCTAAGTGTGGTGCTATGACTTAAGCATAATACTGTACTTAGGAGGGTGTTATATTTAATAGTATCAGAGCAGTTCGATCCTCCCTCGGACCTAAGGATTTGGACTGACTACATTTCCAGTGCACTTTGGAATTCTTAGCCAATGTCATGCAACAAATTTTATTTGTTTAGATAGGACACAGGATTAGATATGCATGACTGCTCAGCTGTGAATGTAATTAGTTGTTGTCACACATAATTTAGTATTGAGCTTGATTAACTTAATATTTTGTTATGTGTAATTAGGAACTAATGGCTTCTAGTAGGCGAGGTAGGCCACAACTAACACCTACTCAAGAAGATCATGCTGATTTCATGGATACGTCACGAAAGATGTCATATGCAATGCAAGAACAAGCAGCTGCAGTGCACCAAATGATGGACTAGTTAGGAAGATAACTGGAAGCCGGTCGCAGAGGGAACCCGAATGGTCTGGAGGTGGACCTAAAATATCTTAAGTTCGCTAAATTCTAGAAGGCAAACCCGCCTAGTTTTAGAGGAGCCTTTGACCCAGATAAAGCAAAGGAGTAGGTCAAGGCAATGGAAAAAGTCTTTTCTGTCTTAGCCTACACTAATTATTAGAAAGTGGCCTTTGCCGCTTATGTGTTGGAGGCGGATGCGAAATTTTGGTGGAACGGTGAGAGGAGCTACTAGAAGGTTCCCAGACAGATATTACTTGGGAGTTATTTAAAGAGGCATTTTATCAGAAGCATTTCGTAGCATAAGTGCAAAACGCTAAGGAGTTGGAGTTCATGAAGCTTTAACAAGAGAACATGAGTGTTTCAGAGTATAATGCTAAGTTTGAAGAACTCTGTAAATATTCTAGCATATCAGCGTAACTCTGACAAAACTTGGAATGTGTCAAATTTGATGGAAGATTAAAATCGGACATCTTGGCATTAATGGGACCAATGGAGATAAGAGATTTTGCTGCATTGACGAAGAAAAGCCGATTAGTTGAAAAATATAACAAGAAGCTTGCCAACACCAAGTTGGATGCTTGTGGAAAGAGGCTGGCACTTTAAGACAAGGACTTTCAGCATATCCCACCACCAAAGAAGCCGTTTGAACCTAATGGAAATGAGGGTAGGCAGCCGCAAAGGCCACCCACTAAGCAAGAATGTTCAAAATGTGGAAACTATCATGGAGGAAAGCCTTGCTTGATTGGGTAAAATGTGTGCTCAAATGTGGAAAGCCAAGACATAGGATTAAAGAATGCCCGGGATACCAGTCACTCACTCATAAACCACAACATCAAGAAAGGGTTTTTTTTCCCTTAGTACTGAAGGGGCTACACTAGCAAAAGAGAAAGAACAAGATTAAAAACAACCTAGCCTATAGAGTGGCTTTCAGCTAACTATATTATGTTAAATTATTTGAGCAGGATTGCTACGTTTTCTTAACCATAACCATCGAATCTTGGTGTGCTTATGTGTGAACTTTTATCAAACTCTTATAGTTATAAATAATTAATTTGTGGATGAATTTTGAGGACAATTCCTTTTAAGAGGGATAGTGTGTAACATACCGAACTTTAGTACGCATAATTAGCATGTCAATTAATTGAAAATTTAGACACATTATAGATATATACATAGACAACAAAGAAATATTAATTCTAGGATAATAACATTACAAATTTTCTTGCAAAAAAAAAGGTATGTGTTGTTAGCAAAAAAGGATTATCTATTAATGATGCATCTGATTAGCATTGTTAATTATTTTATTCCATTTCATTACAAAAACAGGAGTAATTAGGGTTAAATTATAAATGTTAAAACAAAAGAAAATATAGGTTGTTTTGAAGAAAATCTAAGAAGATTATTAACAATGTTTTGCAAGCTTGAAGGAGATCGATAAACTTTTGGTATTCTATACTACAAGAATCGAATTAGCAGAATTTTAGACCAGCCACCTTCACCCCCTCATTGGCACCAGCATCAACCACAAAAAAATGGGAACGCTTGGCTAAACCCTCACCACCTAAGACCTCCACCAATTGAAACTCACATCCTTACCAACCAGTATAATCAACAACTCACAAATTTCCCTTTTCCCCTATTCAAATTTTGGCCCTAGCACAGCTGAGTATCCCTCCCCATTTCTTTTTTCAATTCACCTTCTCCTTCTTCCATCTTCAACCTTCATCAACTTACTCCAACAAGAATTTAAGTCCAGCTAGCCTATACATCAAAACTAAGGTAGGATTCATGGTTTTCTTCTCGTAGTTATGAATCAGTAACTGATTTAAATGTTTGCTTCATTCATTCAATTGCTATTATATTGTGTTTATATGAGTTTTTGTGGCTGAATTAACATGTATAAGTTTGGTATTGGTTGGAAAATTGAGAGAAAAATCAAAAGAGTAGCAAAACAGATTCTGCCCAAATTGAGTCAACTGTCCATACTGTAAAGTATACGGTTTGGCCTACAGACATTAGAATTTGATGAAATGAATTTTATATAAAACTAGATATTTAGAGATTTTCAACCATATAAATTATAAGGCGATTGAATCTATATTGAGTGAGATATGAATTTTTGAAGTTAACCTTAGAATTTTGTGTCTAGTTTTACTAGGCTGGGTTGTGTAGAGCATAACTCATCTTATGCAGTTTGAAGTTGAGTGTAACTAATTTTTTTAGAAAGCTAACATATAGATGTTTATGCCATAAAAATTTCAAATTCAATCCCTAAGCAGTTTGCTCCCAGTTTGCTCCCAGTAACTATATAAGCTACCCAAGTGAATTGACCATAACTATATAAGTTAAGAAAGAAAAGATGAGATCCCTTCACTTGGAGGCAATTATTCGGGTCCCTCCTGGTGAAGGCAGCTAAGACTTTTGGATCCCTCTATGTTGGAGGTAGTTGGTCAGCTGAGTCCCTCCAATTTAGAGGCTTGTGGGTCCCCTTATGGGTTGATTGATAAGTAATATTTTGATATATTGATTAACCCTCATATTTAGTTTATTGGACCTCTTTTGTGCTTAATTGATCAATATTAGACACATTTTATGAGTTTGGGCTTTAATTGAGTTTAATTGTATTTTTTAGCATTATTATAAATTTACACTATTTCTGTATTTTGAGCATATCTTGAGTTTTCGATCTCTAAAAATTACAAATTTTATAGTGTAGGAAAGCTGAGAGAAAGATCTACAACTTTGATGAAGAAGTCAAAAATTAATTTAGATGTCTATTAGGACAAATTGGGCCATGAAGTTAGAATAGGGTTGTTGCATTGAAACCTGAGTAGTGTGCACTAATTGGGCCATAACTTGAGTTGTAGACATTGGATTGAGGTGAAATTGGTGCCATTTGAAAGCTAAGATATAAAGCTTCAATTCATATGAATAACACTCTGCAAAATAATGACATCTTGATGGACTTATTGGTTGTTTAAATTAACTAACGTGAATAAATGTACAACCTAGACATGCTATAAATATTGGGCCATAGCTCTCTCATTTCAAGTCCAAATTAAGCGAATTGGGTGTCCATTTAAAGCTAAGAGGCAGAGAATTAATTTGGGCTCAAGGGTATTTTTGGATTTTTATGTTTTAAGTCTAAGAAGAAGAGAGAAATCCGAGACATGAAAAAGAAGACTCATCTCCAATATTTTTTAGTTTTCTCTCTTCTCTTCTCTTCTCCTCTTCTTTTCTTTTCTTTTCCTTTCATTTTGTAAGATACTTGTTTTGGGTTCTGGTTTGTAACCTTCATTGCTATGAAGGAGCAAGACTTCAAGTTAGTTCAAGGAGACCCCAAGGGTATTATGGTTGTAATCTTGAAACTCTATGCTTAAATTTCAATTATGTTTATTTTCTTTATTCTTTGCCCTCTTTTATTTGTAAACTTGTATTGAATGGTATTGATATGTGGGTTTATGAATGAGAAATTAGTTGGGTGATTGCTAATTGGTCAATTGTTATGAACTTGATTAGTTAAAGAATTAGGAATTGGGTTTGGGTTCAAATCTAGGCTAATACAATTGAGGCTAGAAATCAACATAGGTTAATTAAAGTTGAGGTCTCAATTGTCTAATCAATTATGTGTTGGTTGAATTCCTAGAGTTCTCTAGGTAGAATTGTGAGGTTGTTAGTAGAGGTCTCTCTAATAGCTCAAATTAGCCGCATTCCATGTGTTTGATATATTGTGCGTTAATGATTAATTCACCTTATACACAAAGAACTCTTTGAACTAATGTTTTTATTTTCATTTAATTTTTTTTTTATAGCTTATTGACTGCATGTTTGCACATACCCCCTTGTTACTTAACTAAATAGCAACAACATCCTTGTGAGATGACCTTGGTTGCACTATACTTCAAATTTAGTGTAATTAAGTATTTTAAAATTGTAATTTGGAGCAGGCTGCGACGCTTGCTACCATTGATACTGTGTGACGATGGTCATGAGTTGAACTCACTCCTAGATCAGGCTGTCCAAGGGCAATAAAGGTTTAAGACAAAGACATATGCGTGTAGACACCTTAGGGATGGTGATACATAATACCTAGGTGTGTCAAGTAAAGAAAGTAAAGGAAAATAAAAGCATATGCATGATTTTATGATGAGTAGTCACATATGCACAAGTTATATTTTGTTATCATTATTATGACATTGCAAGTTATATTATTATTATTATTATTATGAAATTGCTCTTGATTTACTATACGTATGTTGTGATTCTTATTCTGTCTATTAAGTGCGTGAATGAAATAAACTCTGCTTCGAACACTATGTTGTCAAACTATGAAACTGAGAAGTTTATATAATATATTCACTTTTTTATAATAAACCGAAGTAGCTGGAGATAATAACAATGACATGATATGTAGTATCCTAGGGAATCCTATGAAGAATTTATAATTCTCACTCCTATGTTTAGTTCCGTATTATCTCTAGATATCTCAGGAGAGCTAGAAGATAGTCATATTGAGCAGAGTTAGAAAGATTGAAGACTACCAAAGAGCACCATCACACAAGGTCTGTTGAAGTAAAATTGACAACTTCTAAGTGTGGTACTATGACTTAAGTATAGTACTATGCTTGGGAAGGTGTTACAACTGCAAAAAGAAAAATGGAAGCACTACATGCATTTGTATATTAAATTTAAGTAAACATAATAACTATATATCCACCTGTTCCACAATGGAGCCATGGGGCTTGGAGCCTATCTATGGTTGGACTTAAACCCCAAGAAACAGATAAAGTGTAACTTCCTGAGTGAGCAAGAGCTGGCCCCGTTGAGGAAGGGAAGGCGGCCAAAGTTGAGGAACTGAAGGATGAAAATCGTGTTTGGTATGGGGTTAGTGGATTGAGGGGATTTGGTGTTGGGGGAGGATAGAGAAATCAAATCAGACACTACTAGAGAGAAAAAGTGATGGATCGTGAAATTTGATGGGAGTAGAGTAGTTTTGAACCCATAACTATACGAAGTGGAAATTGATTCAAAATGTGGGGAAATATGGAAAAGGAAATAATTGCAAGGTATAAAAATTTGTTGTTGCATTTTTACCCTTTGTTTATAATTTTGGAATAAATGACATAAATATAATGGTAAAATAGGAAAAAAAATTGAGAGCAGTTATAGTATTATAGCCTTTTTATAAGATAGTAGAGATAGTAAAGATAAGAAATGATATCAAATATTAATATTACAAGAGATAAAATAATAACAACAAAGAATAATAATAATTGAAAAAAATGAAAACTCACATCAATGGCATGATGTTTGGTGTAAAGGAGTTTAGGTTGGAAAAAAGATACATAGCAATAAATGTATAAAAACAAATATATATATATAAAATAAAATAACAACCAATGACATCACTAGTGATGTAATATCTTCTAAACATACACGCCATGCTCGAGTCTTGAATCTATATCTAGATATTGTTACTACTCCTATAAAAGACTTTTAACCAAGAAAATATTATACATATAGCCTTGAAACTTCAAAATTCTTTAAGGGTTTATAATCCCAAATGTTCACACATATAAGGTAAAATAACTACAACTTAAAAGAACTTAACTAATATTGTATGTCAATCTTGTCTTAGCTTGCTGTCTTCACTCCGTGGCTATCCACCAATCCACCACTCACTTTGGTCTCCCAGACTAGGCTCATATCTAGGCCTTGCATTTTGAAGGTATTCCGTGAGTAACGTCCAAAAAATTTTATCGTTTTTAATCGATTTGTTTTGTTTTATCGAATAAGTGAGATTAACTAGAAATTAATTAAATATTTATTTAGAGCCAATTAAGTATCATTTAGAGAGATTAGACTTGGGAAAAATTAGAATAGACATATAAAAAGTCTCACAAGATTTTCCAAACCGTTTTACTGATTTAAAGGAAATTGATAGGAATTTGGTATTTTAAACTGTTAGAACGAATCAATAGAATTATACACTCAAAACCCTCAATCCAATGGCTGAAGACTCAACCACTTAACTCACAAAAAGTGGCACAAGACAGCCACAAAGAATGAGGAAAGTTGGCTGAAATTGAGCCACAAGGTTATACACTAATGGGAGGCTTTCATTTCAACTACCCCCACAAATTCTGCTTGTCTTATTTTCCTTTTCTGCCCAGCAAAAATTCGCTTACTTCGGCAGAATTCCTCATTCTTCTCTTCATCTTCTTCATCTGCTTCTTCCACTTTTAGCCTCCTTTAAGCTACTTGCACCCATATCCTTCACTAGAGCTTAAGACTAGCTAGTTGTTGCATCAAAACAAGGGTAGGATTGCATCTTGTTCTTGATTTCCATAAACTATGACTGTATGAAGTTTTAATTTTCTTCATTTCTTTGATGATATATTGGGTGTGTTTGATGGTGTATGGTTGGTTTAACATGAAACTTTGAGTTAGAATTGAAGTTAGAATGAGAAAACTAGAAATAAGAAGGAAGTAGAATACTATTTGGGTGAAAACCCTATGGCATCCATAGGTTCGAAGTGTATAACTTGAAATCCAGCCATCAAAACTTGATGAACCTATTTTTATATGACACTAAACATTCAGGGCTTTCCAACTGTATAAGATATAAGGCCATTGGGATCCTATGTTTTATATGAATGAGTTATGAATTTTTAAAGTTTATCTAGGAATCTTGTGTTTTGTCTTTGCAAGTATGGGTTGTTAAAGGTGTAACTCACCCTATACAACTCGAAATTGAGTGAAACGAA
Source organism: Pterocarpus macrocarpus (assembly GCA_031439585.1). Taxonomy (NCBI): domain Eukaryota; kingdom Viridiplantae; phylum Streptophyta; class Magnoliopsida; order Fabales; family Fabaceae; genus Pterocarpus; species Pterocarpus macrocarpus. Next base: position 38,297,474 of record CM062522.1, on the reverse strand, counting down.
TTTTGTTAGAAATTTAAGACATAGGGTAGCATGCCATAAAAATTTTAGAATTAAATTTAATCCCAGTTGTTTCTAGTAATTCATAAAACTTGCCTTAAATCCCAACCAGGCTAAACAGGATAGTGTATGTTTCCCAAATTCAAGAGTTTATAAGTCGAGTTCTACTTACTCAAATAAGATGAAACTTATTCAAAATAAAATATGGGTCAGTTAACTTTAAAGCAACATAGGTTTTGTATGATTCTAGCTAGTTTTCTATTTTTAGTGAATTTTTAGTTTTCGGTGTGCAAATATGCCTAGTAACAAGATAGACCTAGGTAAATTGTTAATAACATGAGTTATAGTTATCAAAACTTAGTGAGACCAAAAAGGTTAAAACCTAGACGCATAACATTTCAACATATCCAAAATTTAGGTCTAACTAAGTTACACAGAAATTATGGCTTAATTTCTAAAATAGGCAGAATTGAAACAATTGACAGAAATCCATTTTAAATGCAAAAGTTGCAAGTTTTGTATGAATATTGAGATGGTTGATGCATTATGTTGGTTTTCTATATAAATGATCGTCTCACTGGCTGGTACTATTCATGAAGAAGTGGACTCGATCTATTATGCTGCCCAAATTTAAGCAAAAACCCCGTGTAAGACATAAGGCATTACATAGGCATGAGCTATTCAAGTCAAGATGTTATTCATTATGAGACTTATAAAGCTTATGAGAAGTTCCATATTACTTGGGCCTGTAACACTCTACCCACTTAATGTTATGCTTAAGTCATAGCATGAAATTAGATAGGTTATGTTACCATGTTAGCATTCCGTCTATAGTAGTATTCATTACATTATATTCTCTTTTTCTTTGATACATATGTATATGTTTGACGAATATATCTACGAAATAAGGCGCTTTATATAATGAACGTGATTAGCATTACGGAAAAGAATAAAGACAGGAAATATATTATCAGTTGTACATATACATATATAAGTTGGAAGCCAAAGCTTCAGTTTATATATATATGTTTCAAAAGCAGAGTGAAATAAAGGAACAACAAAATTCCTATTGTTGAAAAGTAGAGATGGGAATGGCGGAAACCAGCAGTACAACAAGTCTAACTCGAGGTCCTAGTGGAGCTGCAGGTCAGTGAGCTCAATAAATAGAGTGGCTGTTGAGTCCATCACTAGCGTCTAAGAATGATGCGGAAATGCAAAACATGGTGAGAATTTAAAGAAATTCTCAGTAGGGCTTGCGTACATTATTTAACCGACGTCACATTCATTGTCAGTTGCCTCAGTTTTTATTTAATTATAAAAACATGGGATCAAACTGAACTATCAATATTCAATAAGTTTAAGAAAATATCTGGTCCGAGGTAAGGTTTAGTTTTACTTAAGACAACATAAGAAACAAAATAAACTACTAACAGTAATACACAAAATAATGAGCAGAATAAATGAACATACAGCAGTGAGTAAATAAAATAGACAACTTGTAAACAACTTGTAATGACTGTTTAATATAATCATGCATTTAATGTAATCATGCAAGACTTATTCTTGAACCTTTCTTCATAAACTTTTCTATTACTTGGTCCCTGGGGAGTTCTTGGCCATTTTAGACTCCTGGGTAATAGTCTGCTTTTCAGGATTGAGCTCGATTCTATACAGGAATGCCAGGTTTACTTTCCTCAACCTGTCCACCGATCTATTCCCTTTAACTTTATTCCGAGGCTGATCCAAGTATTATGGAACTTTCATCATAACATAACCTTTATGTTCATCATAACATAATCTTTATGAATTTCTTGAAAATGCACATGTATCTTATGCCTCATGCATAGGTCTTACCGAAATTTTGGCGGCATAACAAAATGTGTCCGCTTCCCCATGAATAGTGCCAATACTCAGTATACCAACTTATCAAAGAAATCATGACATTTCATTCACAATTCAACATTAACTTCATAGAAACATTAGTTACATTAAGACAGGGTTACTGCCTCAGCACAATCATTCAACCCGATTTTTGTAACTCAAGCCAAAATTTCTATTTAACTCATCTGGACCTGAATTTTGGATATGTTAAATTGTTATGTGTCTATTTTCTAATCTCTTTAGTCCCATCTAATTTTGATAAACATAGCTCAAGTTATTTAGGTTTTATCCTTACCTGCCCTGTAGCTGGCCAAAATTACACACTTAAAAAGAAAAAATCCACTAAAATTTGAAAACTGATTCAAATTATATGAAATTGGTCTCATATTAAAGCTAACAGGACAACCTTTCATATAAAAAAAGTTCCATTCCATTTTCCTTAGTAGGACTCGAGTTATAAGCCCCGAAATTGGACCTTCTTGAACTGTCCTGTTTTGACCCGATTTGGACATAGGGTAATTTTCTCGGATCACTGGGAGCAAACAGAATCTTATCTAACTTTAAAATTTTTATAAGACATTCTCCTATGTGTAAAATTTCTAAAAAAGTTTGTTTCATTCAATTCCAAGTAGTATAGGGTGAGTTTTACCCTGAACAACCCAGTCTGCCTAGAATCAAAATAAAAAACCTAGGTCAAACTTCCAAAATTCATATCTTTCTCAATACTAATCCAATAGTCTTATATGATATATGTATGGAAAGCCCTGAATGTCTAGTTTCATATAAAAATGGTTTTATGAAATTTAAATGGCGGCAGGCGGAGTCGTACACTCCGCCGTACGGACTGCTGAGAGTTTTTGGTGTTCCAGCTCCTAATCTTTTCCTACTTTCATCCTTTCTTGCTTCCTAATCGATTTTAACATCACAAATAGCCAACAAACCAGCCAAATATCATCATAATCATTCAATCATCACATCAACAACTGAGAAAATAAAGCCACCACCAGCCACCCATAATCAGAATAGCAAGACAAGAATTGAACCTCTACCTCTTTCTATGTGATTTGGCTTGATTTTGGAGTTTGAATCAATAAAACTTGGTTGAGCTTAAAGGTTTGATGGAGTTGGGTGAGTGGAGAAGAGAAGAAGAGAGCTGAAGCAAGGAAGAAGAGAGGGCACCGATTTGGATGAATGAAAAAGGGGAGCAAAATCTGATTAAAGATGTAGGAGGGTAGTTAGCTTCATGGGTGTTGATTGGTTGAAACACATGAGGCTGAAATTTAGCCAACCCTCTTCATTCTTTGTGGCCTTCTTTGCGCAACTTTCATGGATTAAGTGGCTGAGTTCTCAGCCACTTGAAGTAGGGTTAATGAGTTGAAAATCCTATTAGTTCGATTCCGACAGTTTAAAATACCGTAATCTTACCGATATCCTTTAAATCGGTAAATTGGTTTCAAAATTTTTTTTATAAAATCTTCTATAGTTCAAACCTAATTAACTCATATCTAAACTCAATTAATTGCTAATCAATTGATTCTAAATAAATATTTAATCGAATTTTAATTAAGCTCAATTATTCGATAAAAACCGAACAATTAGGCAAAAAACGATAAGAAAACTCCGGGGGATGTTACATTACCATCCTCCTAAAAAAAAATTTTGTCCTCAAAATTTAGTACCTAAGAATAGTTTAGGATACTCTTTTCTCATGTCTGATTCCAGTTCCCAAGTGTAGTCTTCAGCATCTTCCTTTCCCCATGCTACCTTTATTAACTGCACAGTTTTGTTTCAAAGTTGCCTGCTACTTCTATCTATGATTCGTGCCGGTTGTATATGGTAGGTCAAGTCCTCTTTTAATTGTATTGATTCGTGTTCTAGAAAGTGTGTAGGGTCAGGTTGATATCTTCTAAGTTGAGAAACATGGAAAACATCATGAAGGTTTGACAAATGTGGAGGTAAAGCGATTTGGTATACAACTGCTCTGATTCGCTTCAAGATTTAGAAGGGACCAATAAAGCGAGGATTTAGCTTCTTGACCTCAATGGCTCTACCTATCCTTGTTGTAGATGTAACCTTCAGAAATACGTGGTCTTCTTCTTGAAATTCTAGAGGTTTCCTCCTGGTATCCGCGTAACTCTTCTGACGACTTTGAGTGACAAGCATCTTGCTTCGTATTTTCTTGATCTGCTCAGTGGTCTGTGCAACTAAATCAGGCCCCAATAGAGTTGATTCTCCTATTTCATACCAACATAGTGGAGACTGGCACTTTCGTCCGTACAACGCTTCATAAGGAGCCATGCCGATGCTAGCGTGATAGCTATTGTTGTATGCAAATTCGGCTAGTGGTAAGTATCGATCCCAATTCCCACGTTGCTCCATGATATAAGCTCGTAACATATCTTCTAAGGTTTGAATTGTCCTTTCTGTTTGACCATCCGTTTGTGGATCATATGCAGAGCTTAGGCACAACTTAGCACCAAATGCCTTTTGTAAGGCTCCCCAAAACCGTGAGGTAAACCTTGGGTCCCAATGATGATGGTTGAAGCGGTTCCATGCAGCCTTATAATTTCTTGGATATACAATTGCACTAATTTTTCCAACGGATAATTTGCTCGGATGGGTAGAAAGTGAGCAGATTTGGTTAATCTATCCACAATGACCTATATGGCGTCATATCCTATTGGCGTTCTTGGTAATCTCATTACAAAATCCATGGAGATACTCTCCCACTTCCACTCAGGGATTTCCAAGGGTTGTAACATACCGGAGGGTTTCTGATGTTCTGCTTTCACCTTCTAACAGGTCAAGCACTTGCTCACGAAGCTTGCCATGTTTGACTTCACGCCTGGCCACCAAAACATTTTCTTGAGGTCTTGATACATTTTAGTAATGCCGGGATGTATAGTAAATTCACCCTTATGTGCTTCCTCCAAGATTCTCATCCGGAGATCAGTCCCCTTGGGTACACACACCATGTCATGACACCGCCATATGCCCTCTTTATCTTGAGCAAAACCCATTAATTTCCCTGATTGCACAAGATGAATTATATGTTGAAAATCAGTATCTTGCTGCTGTGCTTGCCGAATTTATTCCTTAAAGCTACTGGCTATCTTAATTTGATGTAGCTGAAGGGTCTTGGGTGTTTTAAGGATTTCCAAGTTAAGATTTCGGAAGCTCTCAATAAGCTCCATCTCCTTAATTATCATCCAGGCTATGGTCAACAATTTCCTGCTCAAAGCATCTGCCACAATGTTTACCTTGCCTGGGTGGTATTTCAATTCGAATTCATAATCCTTAAGAAGTTCCATCCACCTTCGCTGCTTCATATTTAATTCCTTCTGATCAAAGAGGTATTTCAAACTCTTGTGATTAGAAAAGACCTCGAACCTTACACTATACAGGTGACATCTCCATATCTTCAAGGCAAATACTACTACAACTTCGAGATTGTGCGTGGGATAATTCCTTTCATGTGGCTTTAATTGTCTGGAGGCATATGCGACCATGTTTCCAGTTTGTATCAACACACATCCTAATCCTTATTTGGAAGCATCGCAATAGACCTCAAATCGTCCACAAGGGTCTGGCAAGGCTAACACTGGCATCATATTCCAGTTTGTATCAACACACATCCTAATCCTTATTTGGAAGCATCGCAATAGACCTCAAATGGTCCATAAGGGTCTGGCAAGGCTAACACTGGCATCATAGTCAACCTTCTCTTTTAGTCCTGAAACCTCTGTTCGCACTCCGACGTCCATTCAAATGGAACATTCTTCCAGGTTAGCTTGGTCAAAGGCAAAGCTATTCGAGAAAAATCCTTAACGAATCGCCTGTAATATCCGGCTAAGCCTAGAAAACTCCTGACTTTAGTGACTGTGGTTGGCCTTTCCCAATTTAGTAGTGTTTCTACTTTGCTGGGGTCTACGGAGATTCCTCCGTAGGATACTACATGGCTGAGAAATTTTACTTCTTTCATCCAAAATTCGCATTTGGATAACTTAGCATAAAGTTTCTTTTCTCTTAAAATTTGTAGAACCAGCCGCAAGTGCTCCGCATGCTCTTGCTCTATCTTTGAATAGACAAGTATGTCGTGGATGAAAACTACTACAAACTTGTCCAAATATGGGCGGAATATTCGATTCATGTAATCCATGAATACTGTTGGTGCATTGGTCAGTCCGAACAACATCACGGTGTACTACTAGTGCTCGTAACGAGTTTGACAAGCTATCTTAGGGATATCTTGTTCTCAAACTCGAATTTGATGATATCCGGAATGCAGATCGATCTTGGAAAATGCCGTTGCACCTTGTAGCTGGTCCATGAGATCATCAATCCTTGGTAGTGGATGTTTATTCTTAATCGTCACTTTATTCAACTGCCTATAATCCATACATAGGCGCATGCTTCCATTTTTCTTTTTGACCAACAAGACTGGAACTCCCCAGGGCGATGCGCTTGGCCATATGAATCCTTTTTACAAAAGCTCTTCGATCTGTCTCTTTAGTTCTGTCAGCTCCAAAGGTGACATTCGATACAGAGCTATAGATATTGGTCCCGCACTTGGAACCAACTCAATGGTGAACTCAATTTCTCTCTCAGGAGGGAATTTAGGAATATCTTCTGGGAAAATATCAGGATATTCCTTAACAACTGGGATCTCCTCTAGTTTCTGTTCAACTTCCGTCTTATTAGCTGACAGGAGGATGTATCCTTGACTCTTCGACCCACTATGATTTACTAATGAAGAGTTCAGATAAAAGTGTGTTGAAGCTTGGGGTTTAGAAGATGAGACAGAGGGGATTACCACTGTCTTATCAGAGTAGTTAAGCATGACTCGATTGACAGAAAGCCAATCCATGCCCAGAATTATGTCAAGGCCAGACAGGGGAAGACAAATCAAATTAGCTGCAAAGGTCCTACCCTTAATTTGAAGAGGAACATTGATGTAAATTTGACTAGTTTTAACAGGTTCATTAGTAGGAGTAGAAACTAGTAGATCTTAAGGCAATTTAGAAATTGGTAATCGCAAAATAGCCACACAGTCATGAAAAATAAATGAGTGGGAGGCACCCGAATCATAGAGTACAGTTAGAGTCTCACCGTCCACTTCATAGGTACCTTGGATTAGTCCCTCGGACTTGTCAGCTTCTTCTGCATTCATCGTAAAAACCCGTCCTTGACGCTGTGGTCGAGACGGCGGTGGTGGATTCCTGGTTGGACACTCATAAATTTTGTGGCCTGGCTTGCCACACCCATAGCAGACATTCTGGCCTGCCAAACACGGTCGATCACCATGATTCTTACCACATTTTGTGCAAGTTGGATTTGGAAGAGGCCTTTGGGTCTGCTTGCCTTTGTTGCCCATCAGTTGAAATCTTCTCTGTTGTTGTAAGTTAGGCTTGAATCTTGGGCCCTGCGTGGCCAACCCTTTCTTGAAGCTACCACTAGATACCTTAGCTGCAGCCAGTTTCAAATTGCAATCTTCCACAAGTCAGCATTTATTTACCAACGTGGGGAAATCTCTAATCTCCATTGGCCCTATTGCGGTAAGAATATCTTCGCGTAATCCTCCTTCAAATTTGACATACTTCCACACTTCATCTGGGTTCCTCTGGTAAATTGTAAAAAATTTACATAGCTCTTCAAACCTGGCAATATATTCAGATATCGTCCGGTTTCGTTGACGAAGCTGCATAAATTCGAGTTCCTTGGCATTTCGAACGGAAACAGGAAAATACTTTTGGTATAATACATCTCTAAACACCATCTAGGTGACCGTTATCTAAGATTCTTCGAATAATCTTCGTACGCCATTCCACCAAAACTCGGCATCTGCCTCGAGCATATAGGTGGCAAGAGTCACCTTCTAATGATCTAAGCAATCTAGGATAGAGAAAATTTTCTCCATTGCTTTGATCCATTCGTCGGCTTTATCAGGGTCATACGTCCCTCGAAAGATGGGCAGATTTGACTTCCTAAACTCAGCAAACTTAAGGTAGTCCAAGTTAGCTCCTGGGCCATGCGGGTTTCCTTCGCAGCTTGCCTCATGTCTCCTGCTTAATTGATCCATCATCTGGTGAGCTGCTGCGGCCTATTCCCGCATCACATGAGCCATTTCTCGTACCGTGTCCATAAGGTCAGTGGGATCCCCTTGAGCAGGTTCTGTGCGTGGTCTACCTCACTTTCCAGAAGCCATTAAGTTCTGAGCACACAAAACAAAAGTTATTGAGTTGATCAGGCTCAATACTAAGTCTAATGTGCTAGTAAATAATAGCTCACACGGTCAGGCACCTCATACACATGCACATCTATATCTCGACCATACAGGCAAGATCCAGTGCATATTATCAGCTAAAAATACAGAATATGCGCGAAGCATAGTTAGTCCAATCCTCAGGCCTTAGTTAGGACGAACTGCTCTGATGCAAAAAATGTAACACCATACCAACTTAATGTTATGCTTAAGTCATAGCATGAAATTGGATAGGTTGTGTTACCATGTTAGTATTCCGTCTATAGTAGTATTCATTACATTATATTCTCTTTTTCTCTAATATATATGTATATGTTTGACGAATATACCTACGAAACAGGGCGCTTTATATAATGAACGTGATTAGCATTACGGAAAAGAATAAAGACAGGAAATATATTATCAGTTGTACATATACATATATAAGTTAGAAGCCAAAGCTTCAGCTTTATATATATATATGTTTCAAAAGCAGAGTGAAATAAAGGAATAATAAAATTCCTATTGCTGAAAAGTAGAGACGAGAGTGGCGGAAACCAGCTACGTACAACGAGTCCAACTCGGGGTCCTAGTAGAGCTGTAGGTCAGTGAGCTCAATAAATAGAGTGGCCATCGAGTCCATCACTAGCGTCTAAGAATGATGGGGAAATGCAAAACAAGGTAAGAATTTAAAGAAATTCTCAGTAGAGCTCGTGTACGGTATTTAACTGACGTCACATTCATTCTCAATTGCCTCGGTTTTTATTTAATTATAAAAAGATAGGATCAAACTGAACTATCAATATTCGATAAGTTTAAGAAAATGTCTGGTCCGAGGCAAGGTTTAGTTTTACTTAAGATAGCGTAAGAAACAGAATAAACTACTAACAGTAATACACATAATGATGAGTAGAATAAATAAACATATAGCAGTAAGTAAATATAATAGACAAACTGTAAACAACTTGTAATGACTGTTTAATGTAATCATGTATTTAATGTAATCATGCAAGACTTATTCTTGAACCTCTCTTCATAAACTTTTCCATTACTTGGTCCCCTGGGAGTTCTTCGCCATTTTAGACTCTTAGGTAATAGTCTGCTTTTTAGGATCGAGCTCATTCCTATATAGGAAGGCCGGGTTTACTTTCCCTGACCTCCCCACCAATCTATTCCCCTTAACTTTAGTCTGGGGCTGGCCCAAGTATTATGGAACTTTCATCATAACATAACCTTTATGTTCATCATAACATAATCTTTATGAATTTCTTGAAAATGCACATGTATCTTATGCCTCATGCATAGGTCTTACCGAAATTTCGGTAGCATAACGGAACGTGTCCGCTTTCCCATGAATAGTGCCAGTACTCAGTATACCAACTTATCAAAGAAATCATGATATTTCATTCATAATTTAACATTAACTTCATAGAAACATTAGTTACATTAAGATAGGGTTATTGCCTCAGCACAATCATTCAACCCGATTTTTGTAACTCAAGCCAAAATTTCTATTTAACTCATCTGGACCTGAATTTTGGATATGTTATGTGTCTATTTTCTAATCTCTTTAGTCCCATCTAATTTTGATAAATATAGCTCAAGTTATTTAGGTTTTATCCCGACCTGCCCTGTAGCTGGCTAGAATTACACACTTAAAAGTAAAAATCCACTAAAATTCGAAAACTGATTCAAATTATATGAAATTGGTCTCATATTAAAGCTAACAGGACAACATTTCATATGCAAAAAGTTTCATTCCATTTGGCTTAGTAGGGCTCGAGTTATAAGCCTCGAAATTTGACCTTCTTGAACTGCCCTGTTTTGGCCTGATTTGGACATAAGGCAACTTTCTCAGATTGCTGGGAGCAAACGGGATCTTATCTAAATCTGAAATTTTTGTGGCCATTCTCCTATGTGTAAGATTTCTAAAAAAGTTAGTTTCATTCAATTCCAAGTAGTATAGGGCGAGTTTTACCCTAAACAACCTACTCTGCCTAGAATCAAAATAAAAAACCTAGGTCAAACTTCCAAAATTCATATCTCTCTCAATACTAATCCAATGGTCTTATATGATATATGTATGGAAAGCCCTGAATGTGTAGTTTCATATAAAAATAGTTTCATCAAATTTAAATGGCGGTAGGCGGAGCTGTACACTCTGCCGTACGGACTGTCGAGATTTTTTGGTGTTCCAGCTCCTAATCTCTTCCTACTTTCATCCTTTCTTGCTTCCTAATCGATTTTAACATCACAAATAGCCAACAAACCAGCCAAATATCATCATAATCATTCAATCATCACATCAAAAACTAAGAAAATAAAGTCACCACTAGCCACCCATAATCAGAATAGCAAGACAAGAATTGAACCTCTACCTCTTTCTATATGATTTGGCTTGATTTTGGAGTTTGAATCAATAAAACTTGGTTGAGCTTCAAGGTTTGATGGAGTTGGGTGAGTGGAGAAGAGAAGAAGAGAGATGGAGCAAGGGAGAAGAGAGGGCACCAATTTGGCTGAATGAAAAAGGGGAGCAAAATCTGATTAAAGATGTAGGAGGGTAGTTGGCTTCATAGGTGTTGATTGGTCGAAACACATGAGGCTGAAATTCAGCCAACCCTCTTCATTCTTTGTGGCCTTCTTTGCGCCACTTTCATGGATTAAGTGGCTGAGTTCTTAGCCACTTGAAGTAGGGTTAATGAGTTGAAAATCCTATTAGGTCAGTTCCGACAGTTTAAAATACCGTAATCTTACCAATTTTTTTTAAATCGGTAAATCGTTTTCAAGAAAATTTTTATGAAATCTTCTATATTTCAAACCTAATTAACTCATATCTAAACTCAATTAATTGCTAATCAATTGATCCTAAATAAATATTTAGTCAAATTTTAATTAATTTCAATTATTCGATAAAACCGAACAATTAGGCGAAAAACGATAAGAAAACTCCGAGGGATGTTATAGGGCCAGCCCCTAAATACAGTTAAGGGGAATAGATCGGTGGGAAGGTCGGGGAAAGCAAATCTAGTATTCTTATATAGGATCGAGCTCAGTCTTGAGAAGCTGACTATTACCAAGGAGTTATATGGCCAAAAACTCTCAGAGGATCAAGTAAGGAAAAGTTTATGATAGATGATGCAAAGATCAATGAAGTAAAGCAAGTCTAAGCACATGCATTATTGTATCATATAGACATATTATTTACTTGAGAGTTGAATGCTATACTCCTTTACTTATAGTTTCCCTGTTTATTTTGCATCTTATTTCATTATATAATGTTATATTGATGCTTATTCTATCTTTACTGCCTTAAGTAAAATTGAACTTTGCTTCGGGTTATGTTTTCTAAAATCTAATGAGCAAGGATAATTGTGTTATGTTATTCACCCTTTTCATAATTAAATAAAAACCGAAGCAATTGGAAATGAACATGAGGTCAGTATCTTATAATTATAGGAATCCTATTAAGGATTTTCCGAAATTCTCACTCTATTATGTATGTCCGCGTCATTCTTAGACCCTAGACATGGCGGCGACCATCATCGTCAATTCTGAGCTATTGAGGTTATGGTGGTACTTCTGAGCACAGAGCGACTTGTTGTGTTTGACAACCTTGTTTCCTATATTCACCATGTAACGTCCAAAATTTTTTTACCGTTTTTAACCAAGTTGTTCGATTTTTATCGAATGATTGAGATTAATTAGAATTCGATTAAGCATTTACTTAAAGCCAATTAAGTATCATTGAGAAGGATTAGAATTTAGGGTATTAGATTAGAAACATAGGGAACCTCATAAGATCTTTTTCAAAACTGATTTACCAATTTAAAGGAAATCGGTAAGATTTCGGTATTTTAAACTGTCAAAACCGAACCAATAGAACTTATACTATGAGAACCTAAGATGGATGGACAAGATTTAGCCAACACACCCTCACAAATGGCGCCACAAATAGCCATGAAGAAGGCAGCCAAGCCAAGTTTGAATGAGGATTGAAGTCCACCAATCATATGATAGCTTCCTTCAAAAGTTTTCAATTTTTCCCTTCCTACCATTGCAATTTTTGGCTACTATATGCTGCTAACCTTTCATCCTTTTTCTTCTATCTCAACTCATCTTCACTTCATCTCCATCAACTCTTCAAGCTACATCAATATTTCTTCAACTCACAACACAAATCTAGTAAGAATCACACCTAAGAAAGGTAGGAAATTTAACTTTTCTTCTTGCTCTCTTGGATTGGGCTGATTGGGGTTTCTTTTTCTTACATGATTCTAATCTTAATCTGGGTAGAAATGAGGACTTAGGGTTGATTATGCATGTATGTGATGATTAGAATTGAAGTTAGAAGAGAATAACTTGAAGATAGAAAGAAGCAAAGTGATGTTGGGTGAAAAATCCTATGGCATCTGAATGTTTGTCTTGTACAGACCAAAAACCAGCCATCAAAACTTTATGGGTCTATTTGTACATGAAACTAGACATCTAGGGCTTTCCAACCATATAAAATATAAGGCCATTGGATTAGTATTGAGTGAGTTATGAATTTTTGAACTTTAACCTAAAATTTTAGGCCCTTTTCTGGATAGTATGAGTTGAGAAGCATGTAACTCACCCTACAAAACTTCAAATTGAGTGCCACTAGAGCTGTTTGAAAGCTAACATGTTGCTGAACATTCCATAAAATTTCAAAGTTAGATTCATTTCCAATTGTTCCCAATAAATCGATGAAGTTGCCTTAAGTTCAAACTAGACTGGAATAAGGTAGTCCAGAAGGGTCTACTTACGGGGCTTATCTCTCGAGTTATACTTATGAAAATGATGTGAAACTTATTTCAAATAAAATTTTGTTCTATTAGCTTTAATTTGATATAAGTTTCATATGATTTGACCTATTTTTCTATTTTTAGTGAATTTTTACTTTTAAGGGTGCAATTCTAGCCAATAGTAGAATAGACTGGAGTAAAATTCAAATAACTTGTGCTACACAAACCAAAATGAGATGGGACTAAAAGGGTTGAAAACCAGACACATTGAGCTATAACATATCCAAAATTCAGGTTTAAATGAGTTGAATATAAGTAATGGTGAGTTTTATAAAACTCAGGCAGAAGGGGATAGGGTGAGTAGAAAACTCTGTTGATATTCCTGTTAATTTTGACACACCATATGATTGATATTATTGCTATAACTTGCTGTTTTATATTAAACTAAATGCTAATTGATTTTATAGGTAGCCTGGGACTATTCACAGGAAAGCAGACTCGATCTGTTATACTGCCGAAATTTTGGCGACGAATTCATATACCTTATGAGATATTTGTATGAATACATGATGTTAAAGTAAGATAATATTAGTGGTACATGCAATTTATGAAGGTTATAAATGATTCCATATTACTTGGGCCAACCCCTGAATAAGTTTAAGGGGAATAGATCAGTGGAAAAGTCAGGGAAAGTAAACCCGACAATCCTATATAGAAATAAGCTTGGTACTGAAAAGCAGACTATTATCCAGGCGTATATGGCCAAAGACTCCAAGGGAACCAAGAGTGGAAAATAAAAGTTGCATAAGTTGAAAATCTCCAAAGGCTACATGCATTTTTCCATTTCACATATATATGCTCTGTTTATGAATTTCTAAGTTAAGGTCATAGTTAAATGTATATTCCTTGTGTTATATTACTGTTCGCCTATGGTTACTGTTTCAGCTATGTTAGTGTGCCTGTTAATATACTTGTATTACTCTAATTTAAAATTTAGCTTTGTTTCTGGTTCTGTTTTCTACAATTTGAATTAAGTTGAATATTACTATTATATTGAATCATTTAAAATTAAGAAAAACTGAAATAACTGGGATTGACGGCGATAACAGATGTGTATAGAATTAGGATTCCTACTGAGAAATTTTTATTTCTCACCCTACTGTATGTTTCCGCGTCATTCTCAGATCATGGCGAATGCGGTGATTGGCATTTTGTACATTGAGTTTCCTGACCTGCATATTCATCTTGACTCGTTTTTAGACTATATATATATATATGGTAGCTGTCAGTTCCGTTTTTACTTCTTTTTCCATAGGAATTTTGCCGTCCCACTAGCTCATCCACTTTTTGACCCCTCCACACCTTGTATTGCTATAACACTGTATATAGCTCACCCCTTCCCACCTCCAAAGAACAGACTTTCGGCACCACCAAATGGCTTCACCTCCCCAGGCTCCTTCTATTTCATTTTTTGAGGAGGAGGACCCATCCGAGGCAGCGAGCTCATCCTCATCATCTTCGACACCCAGTGGTGGCTATGCTCCGGCAGACGCCGACATGGCTAATGGGTTCCTCTCTTCGGAGTCCATCTAAGGGGAGCTTTACGTAGTACAGTAGGAGTAGATATATAGAGTGGCCCTCTTTTGGCATTTTTGGGCCATAGGTAGTAGTTTAGTGGATGTTATAGGTGGATAGTTAGTATATGAAATGTCCCGTGGGGACCTTATAGGGTTTCGTTCCATAGAGACAGGCCGGTTTATTTTGTTCTAGCAGTCTCATTTTTTATACCCTGTACTGTTTATGTATCTTTTTGACAAACTTTGGAAGCAGACATCTATGTACATATATATGATGCAGTCAAATAGTTTTGTTTATTCTGCAGATTTTATTTATTTATTTATTTTATTATATTGTTTCTGTTCGGCATTTACCCATTAATTATTCTACAGCCAAAGGAAATTAAAAAGTGAACAGTTAACTCTTGCGGGTGATTAACATTGAATAAAAAAATAAAATTTAATTAGATAGTGATACGTAATAACTTATCAGGTAATATATTATGACTTAAGCATAGTATTTTATCTGGTAAGGTGTTACACACCACTTTTAGATGTACAAGAACCTATGAAACCATGTTTACATACATATTTATGTAGATACATCACAAATGTTGTGAGATTGACTCCGCTCGCATTACTAAATCTTCTCTTATTGCGCCCTCACCCGTATGATATATATATACATACATCACTTAAGTAAATTAATTTAAATTAAATCGTCGTGTTTCGATATAAGAGATAATCACATGTAATAGACTGCCGAGTAAAATATCATAACTTGAGCATAGTATTATATCTGGTAAGGTGTTACACCGTGACTTCTGGTGTCGACTTGAAATCTATTCTATATACTAGAATGTTTCTAGAAATACACAAACAGGCAGTGAAGACTTTAAGTTGCTAGTAGGTAAACTCAAACCACTACTCATATAATATGCCATAAAAAATATTCCAGCCGCTTCGATTTAATGTAGACACATACACATAGGCACAGGTTAAATTCTAAGTTTGAAAACACATTTCTCAAAGCAGATTATATTTTACTAAGCACTTGACACATTTCATGGCAAATATAATAACAGTGATAATATAACATTGCAACTATAATCATTGTAACATCATAATATAATAAGAACGCTTAAGTGTGCATATGATAATATACATACTTAACTCATACAAGTGCACTTAACTTTGTTATCTCATTCTTTCTTTAATTTGCATCTTGCTCATCTGTACTTAGTCCCCCAAAGGTGAATGGCCTTTCTCACCCTGGACAATAGCCTGCTTCTTAGGTCTGAGCTTGTACCTATATATGAGTGACAAGTTTACTTTTCCTGATCTTTACACCGGTCTATTCCCCTTAAATCTGGTTGGGGGCTGGCTCAAGCCTTAAACAATACCGCCCTGACCTACTACGAGGTGGAGGCTCAATGTGTCCCTTTGTAAATTCTTATTTACTCTTTCCTTTCTTGGTCATGATCATGCATGCACATGCTCTTTGCATTTATGCACATACTTCATATCATACTTTCATTATTCTTGCATGCATGATTTCTTTGTACATAACATAATACATGTATGTATAATCATGTATGCTCTGTGGAATTCTGTTTAAAATTCAAAGATAATGACTAAGACATGAAGCATCCCAATATACAAATAGTCAGCCATTCCCCAAATTCAGAATTCATCATGGATAATATATCAAGATAACATGATATTAATATAAAATTGTATAGTACTTATGCCATTAGCTTTCTTATAGCTTAGGGAACCCTTAACTTGAAAAATCTCAAGTTATTACTTTATCTTTGAATCTGCCCTGTATTGATAAATTATACCATAATTCCATTTTTATTGATTTTAGTCTAGAAATTTTATGGATTGTAGCCCTATTAGTCTATTTTCAAACCTATTTAGTTTCACTAAATTTTGATATGAATAACTTGAGTTATTAAAGTCTTACATCAAGGTTGCCCTATTTCAGGATAGATTTGTACACTTAAATTTAGAAAATCACAAAAAATCCAATTCTTATCATTTTAATCTAAAATTTATATCAAAATAGAGCTATTAAACCTATCTTTCAATCCTCATAAGTTTCACTCCAAATGGATAACTAGAACTCAAGTTACCAGCTCCTCAAGTGGACTGCCTTGTTTTCATCCGAATAGAGGATGAGTTAACTTTCAAGAATTGCTGGGAAAATTCTACTGATGATCTAATTCTAAAATTTTTATGGCATAATCCTTTGTGTGTTAAATTTCTAATAAAATTAATTTCACTTAATTTGAAGTTATATAGTGTGAGTTATATGCTTTACATTGCACTCTAGTCAGGAAAGAGTGTGAATTTCCACAGCCAAATTCTAAAAGTCATAACTAATTCATTGTAATTCATTGTAAGTCCAATGAGCTTATAATTTATATGATTGGAAAGTTCTCGAAGTATAGCTTCGTATAAAAATGGTTCCACTAAATTTTGAGTTCTGTAGGTCAAGGAGCATCATTCATCGTATGGATGGTCCCTTAGGGTTTCATTCCTCAGCTTTTCTATTTTGGCTTTCTTTTAATAATTTAATATATTTTTTAACTTAAATCAAGTTTTCCTATCTTAAATCACTAGAAACGGTTCATATGAAAATCATATAAGCATAAACCATGGATGATACATAGAAGAACACATCAGCCACATAGCAAAAGAACACAAACAAAACTAAGGATTTTAGTTATCTATCTCAAAATCCTTGAAACTATGGAAACAAAAGTGCCAATAACAACATCCTAGCCTTCTCCTTTTTCCATGGCAGTGGCCTATACAGAGATGGAGAGCCTCCACTTGATGTTTAATCATCAAATAATTAGAGAGACTTTGTAGAGGAGAGCATGATGATCAATTTTCATAAAAAGGAGATGTGGTTTTGAGGCTCAGAAGGCCACTAACTTTTAGCTTAAAGCTCAAAGCAATGGAAGTGATGGAAGGAAATGAGGTTGAAGAAGAAGAAATAGAGGAGGAAAATTTAGAGAGGGTGGCTAAATTATGAGGGGCAAAAAGGGAAGAATTGATAACTTCCTTTGATATGTGCTCCAGAGGACAAATTGGACATTCTAGCACAAGGGGGCAAGATGGAGAATTTAGCATGCCTGTAGGACCAATCACATGAGCAAGAGCAAAGAGATTAAGAGAAGACTTTGAGAATTTGGCTAAAGCAATTGTGGAAGAGATATATCAAAAATGGGCCAAGAAGATGCCAACTCATACTAATGGACAACCCAAGATCTTGTTATTTGCTGTGAATTAGTCTTAGAAGCTTATTCTGGCCATATTGGGCCATTATCCTATTTTGGTTTTGTTTAGTTTAGTTAGTTTAAATATTTAGGACATCTAAACTTTTAGTTATTTTATTTAGCCCATATTTTATGTTTTATGTTTCATCCAGCCCAATTCATATTATTTAGCATCAGAACACTTCTTATTGGGCTTGGACTTAGTTTAAGTATTTAATCTAGTGTAAGAGGTTATAAATACCTCAAGGAACACATTGTTTAGGAGTTTTTGATTAATTGAAATTCTGTTTTGTTTTTTTTCAAGAAAACAGTGCTTTTGTGTGCAAGTGAGGTGAGTGATTTGCTTTGCTTGTTGCATCAAGAAATTGAGAGAATTCATCTTAAGGTAAGTTCCTTGTGATATTCAATCAATTTCTGTTCTACCTTTTCCCTGTTATCTACATTTCTAAGGACAGATTTCTTAGGGGTTTAGTACGGAGGGTCTTTATTCTACATCTTGTTTTCTATCAAAGTGTATGCCTGGGATTTCTGGATCTTTATATCCACGAGGTTCCTTCATCATTTGGTATTCAGAGCAAGGTTTAGATAAATTTCTATTTATCTATCTTTGTCTTTTACGTTTATCTTTTGTCTTCTTTCCTTGTCCGTTTGCGTTCTTGTTTTTTTTTTTGTGTGTTTTTGCATTCTATCCTTTTGTGTTACGGTCATATCTTTGTTCCATCTTTGTGTTTCTCTTGTTTTGCTTTCAATCTTTGTTGCTATTTCAAATTTAAAAAAAAAAAAACAAAAAGAGAAGGTGCAAAAAAAAAAAAAAAAAACAAAAAAAAGCCAGAAAAAAAAGGAGGACGAAAAAAAAAGGAGGGGATATTAGAAAAGATTAAAAGGATTATATTCAGATTTAGTTTTGATTCACATCAGGTTGCATTATCTTTTATTTCAAATTCAAAAAGATTGTGTTTAGATTCAGTTTTGATTCAAATCAGATTACATATCTTGTCTTCCCTTGGAATTTAAATTTTGATTTTTAAATCTGATTTATATCAGATTTAGTTGATTTACACTAGATTTTGTGCTATCTTGAGTTCCTTGGAGTCTACGTAATCCTTAGTTGTGTGTCTTTTGTATCCTTTTTTTTTCCTTGCAAATTAAGTAATCCATTCTGAGTCTTAAACTTGAGTTTCTGTTGGTAGTCCTTGGCATCAAATTCTGATTGTAATATTACTTGTGGATTTGCCTTGCTTGATTTCATTTAATTTCTGAAGTGCAACATTCTAAAGTGATCAAGAGTGGTAAAAGGCAAGAGTGGTGAGCACAAAAGAGGGTAAAAGCCAAGAATTGAGTGAAAACACGAGTGTTCCCAATTTTGAGTACAAACACGCGAGAGAGTGCTTGTGAGGTCCTTTTCTTTTATTAACATTTTACAGGTTGTTCAATAGCTAACAACTCAAGGAAGGAAGGAAAAGAAAATTATGAAGAAGAACCTGGTATGATACTTGACATAAAGCTCATGTACCAAGCTTTCACTAGACAATTTCAGAAGTTGAATAGTAGACTTGATGAGATGGATGAATGGAGAAAGGAGATGACACAAAGCATGTCCAGAGGTAGTAGGCAGCTTGATTTGAGGAATCGATGTCACCATAATTCCAACCATGAGCTATCTGGGGAGGAGTCTGATGAATTTGATTTAGCTAGAAATAGGAGAACTGGAAACAGAGCTTGGGATAGCAACATTAACGCTATCAAGATACTGATACCACTATTCAAGGGTAGGAATGATGCTGAAGCTTATTTAGAGTGGGAAAGAAAGGTGGAGATGATTTTTGCTTGTCATAATTACTCTGAAGAGAAGAAGGTCAGATTGGCTGCTATGGAATTTTCTGATTATGCTCTAATTTGGTGGGATCAGCTAGTTAAGTCTAAAAGGAGGAATGGGGAATGATACCCCATAGAAACTTGGGATGAGATGAAGAGGATAATGAAGAAGAGATTTGTTCCTTCCCACTACTATAGGGAAGTGCACCAAAAATTGCATAGGCTCATTCAAGGCTCCAAGTCAGTAGAAGATTACCACAAGGAGATAGAAATGCTCATGATTAAAGCCAACATTGAGGAGGACATGAAAGTAACTATGGCTCGATTTATAGGTGGTTTAAACAGGGAGATTGCTGATGTGGTAGAATTACACCATTATGTGAAGATAGAGGATTTGGTTAGCATGGCAATGAAGGTGGAGAAACAACAAAATCAAAGAAGGGAAGCTAAGGCATTTTCGAATTCCAACTCGAAGTGGGGTTCAAAATGGCCTAAGTATGAGGATACAAAGAAGAATAAGGACTCAAATCCCAAGGAGAAGGGACTGGACATAATCAAGAAGAAAGGTACTTCTAATTCATTTTCTTCTACTGCTACTTCTAGACATAAAGATGTTAAATGCTTCAAGTGCCACGGTTTGGGACATTATGCATCTAATTGCCCAAACAAGAGAACAATGGTCATTAGGGGAGGTGAAGTTGTATCTGAATCTGATGATGATGGTAAGTCTGATGGTAGTGATGATATGCCACTATTAGAGGACTATTCTGATAATGATGAGAGTGTTGAATATGCTATGCATGGTGAGTCTCTTGTTGCTAGACGTGCTTTGAACATGCAGGTTAAGGAGGATAGCCTAGAGCAAAGAGAGAACATCTTTCACACTAGATGTTTGTTTGGTGGAAAGGTGTGTAGTTTGATTATTGATGGTGGAAGTTGCATCAATGTTGCTAGTACCACCTTAGTGGAAAAGTTGGGACTGAAGCATGAAAAGCATCCTAATCCATATAGGTTGCAATGGTTGAATAATAGTGGGGAAGTGAAAGTTACTAGACAAGTTGTGGTTGCATTCTCTATTGGGAAATATAGTGATGAAGTAGTGTGCGATGTAGTACCCATGTAGGCTAGTCGTTTGTTGTTGGGAAGACTATGGCAATTTGATAGGCGTGTGCTACATGATGGGTACAAGAATAGGTATTCCTATAAGTATAATGGCCACAAGATCACTCTTGCACCATTATCGCCCAAGGAAGTGTATCTTGATCAAATGAAGCTTCAACAAACTTTTGTGGGGAATTTGGGAAGTGAGGAAAAAGAAAAAGAGAGAAAAGAGGCCATGAGAGAAAAGAATAAAGAACAAGGCCTAATGGTGAGAGAAAATAAAGAAAAGAAAGAGAGAGGTGAGAAAAATGCAAAGAAAGAAAAGAGTGAAAAGAAAGAAAAGAGTGAGAAAAATGAAGAGAGTGAGAGGAAATCATGTTTTTATGCAAAAGAGAGAGATTTGAAAAGTGCTTTGTTAGGCAAGAGAGCTTTGATTATGATTCGATTTAAGGGGGTTTTACTCTTTGAAACTGAACTTAACCCAAATTTGCTTAGTTGTTTTCTTTCTTTGTTGCAGGAGTTTGAGGACGTGTTCCCTATTGAGGTGCCAAGTGGATTACCACCATTGAGAAGGATTGAGCACCAAATTGATTTTGTGCCTGGAGCTAGTATTCCAAATAGACCAGCCTATAGAAGTAATCTTGAAGTGGTGAATAGGACTTTAGGGACTTTATTGCGTGCAGCTGTTGGTAAGAATTTGAAAACTTGGGAAGATTGTTTGCCTTTCATTGAGTTTGCATATAATAGAACCATTCATTCTTCTATAGGATTTTCTCCTTTTGAGCTTGTGCATGGCTTTAATCCTTTAACTATTTTAGACTTGATGCCTTTGCCTTTGAGTGATCTTGTTAGCTTAGATGGTGATGAAAAGGCTGAGAAGGTTAAAGTAATGCACTTGAAGGCACGTGAGTTGATTGAAAAGAAAAACAAGGTGACGGCTCAATGAGTTAACAAAGGTTGCAAACAAGTTGTCTTTGAATGGGTTTGGATTCATTTAAGGAAAGAGAGGTTTCCTACTCATAGGAAATCTAAACTTGACTCAAGGGGTGATGGTCCATTTCAAGTGTTGGAGAGGATCAATAATAATGCTTACGAGATTGACCTTCTAGGTGAGTATAATGCTTCAACTACTTTTAATGTTTCTGACCTTTCTCCTTTTGATATGGATGCAGATTCGAGGACGAATCTTTTTGAGGAGGGAGGGAATGATACGTGCTACAGAGGACAAATTGGACATCTAGCACAAGGGGGCAAGATGGAGAATTTAGCATGCCTGTAGGACCAATCACACGAGCAAGAGCAAAGAGGTTAAGAGAAGACTTTGGGAACTTGGCTAAAACAATTGTGGAAGAGATGTATCAAAAATGGGCCAAGAAGATGCCAACTCATACTAATGGACAACCCAAGATCTTGTTATTTGCTGTGAATTGGGCTTAGAAGCTTATTCTGGCCATATTGGGCCATTATCCTATTTTGGTCTTGTTTGGTTTAGTTAGTTTAAGTATTTAGGACATCTAAATTTTTAGTTATTTTATTTAGCCTATATTTTATGTTTTATGTTTCATCCAGCCCAATTCATATTATTTAGCATAAGAACACTTCTTATTGGGCTTCGACTTAGTTTAAGTGTTTAACCTAGTGTAAGAGGTTATAAATACCTCAAGGAACACATTGTTTAGGAGTTTTTGATTAATTGAAATTCTGTTTTGTTTTCTTTCAAGAAAACAGTGCTTTTGTGTGCAAGTGAGGTAAGTGATTTGCTTTGCTTGTTGCATCAAAAAATTGAGAGAATTCATCCTAAGGTAAGTTCCTTGTGATATTCAATCAATTTCTGTTTTATCTATTCCCTGTTATTTATGTTTTCAAGGACAGGTTTATTGGGAGTTTAGTAGGGAGGGTCTTTATTCTATATCTTGTTTTTTATCAAAGTGTGTGCTTGGGATTTTTGGATCTTTATATCCATGGGGTTCCTTCATCATCCTTACTAAGTTAGTCTGGCTTCTCTTTGAAGTTAAATTCCTATTAGTGGATATGAGACAAGATTCCAATTCACTTAAGCTTGAGCTTTGGGTGGCCCTAGTCCGTCCACCTAGAGCACCGGTGTAGCTCATCTTTAGCCATATACTCTGGCTATTTTTCTAACAGGTCTATCTAGTCCCCCGGGAGATTATTCCCCTAGGTTTATCATATCCAAAGGCAACATAGGACTCTTGAGGATTAATTTAAGGTGTTGGGTATTAATTCGGATACTCTAAGCTATCCGAGATATTATATATATAGTGTGAGTAATCTCACATTTTTATTTAAAATTGAGAGTAAAAAATATCAGTTATAGAGTTATTTCATGTATTTTAATTGCCTACTATGGTCATGGGACCCATATAATCCCAGAATTGGGATTTTTCTACGATTGCCCCTCTTATCAATCGTATACTCTTAATTACAATCTCGTCCCTCACTACAACAAATTTGGCCTATGACCACACTTTTTAAAACTACACTTAAAAAGTGTACCCTTATATCCTAATAGTGAACACTTTTGCAGGCGTTGCCTTTGAATTGGGGTTTTGGCGACAATTTTTTAGCATCACTTGAAAAGTGTGCTTTTAAAGATAAAAAAGCACGCTTGTAAATGTTGTTATACCACATTAGCTAAAGCTACACTTATTTGACAAAAAACATTTTCTAAGCGTTGCTCCTTTTTTTTCTCATAAGCAACGCTTCCAAAATGTGGTGTATATTTTTTAAGCCATACCCGCCATCCAAAAAATTTCCGACTAATTTTTTCCACTCTCTGTTGAATTTTCGTAAACCACGTTGAGAAACAAAATTTTTGGTACACTTATCCTCTCCCATTCTCCTATTCTGGCAAACCACACTTAAACAAAATTTGACTAGCTAGGGATTGTGAATCAATTCTTCACCGCTCTGTGAGGCATTTGGTTACGAGATCACTCTGTGACGGCATGAGAATTCCGCACACGGTGGCATCTTCTCTATGCGGCGGCATCATTTCTGCGTGGCAGCATTACCTTTGCGCACGGAGGCATCATCTCTAATTGGTGTAATCATCTCTACGCACAGCCGAAACAGCTCTTTTTCTCTTTCTTTCTTCCATCGAAAGATTAAGAAGAATGGCAAGATCATCACGGTGAAGCAGCTCCTTGACAAATTGGGCGTATGTTTCATGAATCCTCTGTTTTCTCTTTCAAATGAATTCTGAATACCCTCTGTTTTGCGGGTTGTGAGAGATATGTGTTAAGAGTATTGAGATTAAGAGTAAATATTAGTAGCAAATTTCTCGAAAAAGAAAATAATAAGCTTTAAATAGCAGTGGGAGTGCTAGGCCATTCATATTTAATGGTTTGCATAAGGCTTACATAGAGCGCAGGGCTTGCAAAAACATGTTGTTATTGTTCTCCACCTTGCGACACTACCTAATGTGGTTTTCAGTTGTTTTCACCTGCGGTTCGACAAAGGAATGATAATAAAAAAAACCATGCTAAAAATCCATATGTAGCATTTAATTCAACTTTGTTAACTTTTGAAAACTAGAAAGAAACTTTTGGGAGTCCAGGGTTGAACTAAGCCAACTAGTGCTATCAAAGTCAATCTTTGATGACAAATCTACAAAAGCAAAACTCCCTACGAATTCTATCAGCAAAGTTTGAAGACACGAAAACAAAGACTTGGATTAGAATAGAATCAAATCAGTGAACCTAGAAGATATGGGCATCATATGATGGTGGCTATGAAGGAATTACAATGATCAAACATTAGATTTTGATTAAGGCTGTGAAGTTTTTGATTTTAATAACTGAGTTTTTGTTGTTTTCTTCATTTGGCCTTCGTGAGTCCATGGACATTAGAGTTCTCATAATCCCCTATCACCACTTTCTAATGTGTACCCGAGTAGAAGTTGCTTATTACTAAAAAAAGGTAAGAACAATCCTTGAATATAGCTTTGAAACCTCATTGAAACATGTTACAAAAAATATAACACCTCATTTTCTTTAAGAAATGATTATGGATTAAAGAGGTACTGCTAACACATTCTTTCGCAAATAACTATTGTGCTATTGTGTAGAAGTTCTCATATTCATATATTTTTGCAATTATTATAAAAGTATTTACTTGCATTCTTTTAGTTTCTGTATGATTGTTAGTAGAATCACTTGCGGTGTTGCTATTTGCTTTCATCATGACCATTGGCATGTAAATAATCTAGTGTTTCTTGTTAAGATATGTCAGAACATGGATACTTAGTGATGGATAAAACACGATTTTTTTGTTGTGTGCCTTGCTAATATAGAGGATTTCAATACACTGTCATATAAGTATGATATCATTTTTTTAAGAGTGATAATAGTTCATGTTGTGTTCTTTGCTTGATATTAATAATTATTCTTTGAAAGAGGAAAACCCCATAAGGGACGAATACAAAACATCACAACAAATTGTTGTGAGGACTAATTCCATAATTTAATTTTGACAAAAAGTTCAGAATTTGACTCACCCATACCTGCAAATATGGATCACTAAACTTTGTACTGGTGTTTACTTACTATTGCATTGTTCTCAAATTCTCTTTTAAATGTGTGTATAGATGTATGTGTATGTGTGTGTGTGACACACACACACAAAGAGAGAGAGAGAGAGAATTTCCTACTAAGCCAACTAGTGCTATTAGAGTCAGTCTCTGATGACAAATCTGCAAAAGCAAAACCCACTAAGAATTCTGTCAGCAAAGTTTGAAAACACGACAAAGACTTGGATTAGAATAGAATCAAATCAATGAACCTAGAATTTTTGGCTTGGTGAACTTTGCTTGCTGATCCATGTAATATTGCTATGTAGTGCTTACACTTGGAGACTAGTAGCATCAAATTGCACAATTTATATAGGAGCAACGTGATTTGGACCTATTAAGATAGCACCTGAGTGACAGTTTGTAAGGAATAGGACTAGACCATGGGGTGCTTCGAGAAAAGATGACAGTTAGAGACATTGTTTCAGTTGGCTCATACAAATTTCGGCACCAGATAGCTCTAATTGAATTTTAGCTTGTCATTTGGCCATGCATGAACAATAATTGATCATAGTATTTTTCAATAATTTCCATCTACTGACAGAGATTTTGCTTACAATCGTTTTAGTGGTACATTTCCATAGGAATGAGCTTCAATGAAATTAACTTCACTATGGGTCATTTTCAACTACTCAGAATGTGTGAATAAGTTTAATTTTATTGCTCTTATTTTATATTGATTTTGTATTACATATAACATGATGCAGCTTTTTTCTTGTGAATCACTTTTAAGGGGTAACTCCAAAGCTTCTAGAAAATATTATTAATATGGTTGTATGGTTATGTGCAGCTCTCAAGTGGCATATTAAGTTGAAACTATGATTCTTCTCCATAGTTTAGTTTATATCTTGTACCTTTTATGTGAAGTGTACCTCTTTGACTATGTAAAATAGTAATTTTCTATTGTGTTTCACCTTTTGACATCCCTGTGGTTCTTGCCACTGAGGCAATTTGCAAATTTATCTAGTTTATCAGTTACTAATTTCACGCGAAGACAATATTAGTTACTACCAATTGTTGCATTAGTTAAGAATTAACATTCTTACTTTTTTTTTGTAAGTCACTTAAGATTCTTATATCAGTGACTACTGACTACTACGTGTATTGTTATCCCACTAAACCAATATGATAATTATTGGGCTTGAATTGCTAGCTTGTACAAATATGAATGTCAGATAACTATACTCTATATAATTCAGTCAATTATATATCAGGTTATCATTTGAACCAATAACCAAGTGGGATAACATATTTAAGTGGTATAACAATACACGATTCATATTTTTTATGGCCAATATGGGATTACATAGAGTATTGTAATTACATAATATAATGGTTCAATGCCATTCATATTTAATGCACAAGCAACTCCATGAGTAATATCAGTAGAGAAATGATAAAGGACTGAGCCAACATGGTTCAAGAATATTTATGTCATTCTATATAGTTGTTCTGCTATTTAAAATGGTCACATCTTAATTCCTCTCATCATTTGGGAGTTCATGGATGGTCGATTCTCTTTTGCTTTTTGTTATTTGAATATTCCAATCACGATTCCATGTCTTTTAGTCCCCTTTCTCAGATTCTGTAATTTTCTTTTGATAGTATAAGAGGGCCTTATGCAAAGTGTTATTTAAGTAAATACTGTAAAATTGCTCTCAAAGTAAGAGCTTGGAATTGAATTTTGGTTTGGGGCTTGCATTCTTTTCAACCTAAATTGTATTTGGCTTTGTATTTGTGGCTATCTACATACATTGTTAAGACACCCATTTAGGATAGTGAATGGTTTTAGATATTTATATTGAATTTCATGTTTGCCACTTCTACTGATATGCAGCTCTGCTTCAGCAAATTGGGCATATTTTTGAATTATTCTAGCTAGTAATTTACTTTTTGAGGTGTTTATTGTAACACCTTACCAGACAAGTACTATGCTTAAGTCATAATAGATTATCTGGTAAGTGATTACGTGTAGCGAGCTGATTAAATTCTATTTTCTGTATTCATTATTAATAGTAGTTTCTACTTGACAGTGGAATAAATACTAGTTAATTGGTGTACTATAAATAACATATAGTAATTAAAAGAGCAATAAAGATAGAACTATTGCAACATACATCTTAAATATATACATAAATGTTTGCTTTCAAAGTTTGACAAAATGATACAGGGTAAAAAAAATATGAGGCCACTAGCACAAAATAAAACGGCCGGTTCCTAAGAACAGTATCCTGGATGGTCCCCACGGGACATTTCATATATTGTTCCTAATCTATACCCATTTATCCATGGCCCAGACGGCCAAACGAGGGCCGTCCTGTACTTCTATTATCGCTACGGCATATCCACTGTCTAACCGGAGTTTGAAGAGAGAAACCCATTCGCCATGGGTGCGTCTGTAGGGGGATGGCCTGCGCTAGGAGCAGAGGACGAGGAGGAACTTGCTACCTCCGATGGATCCTCCTTTGACATCGAGGCAGAAAGCATCGGCTGCGGTGGTGAAGCAGGAGGGGCCATAGGGGCTGAAATTTTATTCTTCTTGCATTAGTCTTCTTCTTTGTCGCTAGTCTTCTTTATTCTTTGTTGGTGGAGGTGGAAATGGATGGGCCATATGTAGGGGAATGGCAATATGTGGGACAGCAGGGTCAAACAGTGGGTGCATAAGTGGTACGGCAAAGTCTCTCTGGAAAAAGAAATCAAATGAACCTGGCATCTGCCAGATATATATATAGAATCTAGGAATGGTCGATGTGGATGTGGAGCTTAGGAACTCAATGAATAGGACTCTTTGTCCTTTGCGTCTTTCCATAGTTTGAGAATGACGCGGAAATATATAGTAGGGTGAGAAATAAAAATTTCTCAGTAGGAATTCCTAGTTCTACACATTTGTCATCATTGTAATTCTCAGTTGCTTTGGTCTTTCAAAAATTTCCAGTTGTACAACATAAAATGATATTTAACTTAAATACTTATTGAAAAACATACACCGAAACAAGTTCAATTTTAATTAACAGAAACACTAAAGCAATTAAACAGTAATTGTAAAGGAGCAATAGCATATTACGAAAGTAAACAGGTATCTAGAACAGTCAATTAATAAGCATCATACTGTGTATATGAACGTGCAATTAGAAATGCATCTTATTCTTGGAGGCTTTCGCCTATTGGAATTTATTTCCATCCTTGGTCCTCTGGGAGTCATTGGCCATATACTCCTGGGTAATAGTCCGCTTTTCAGGACCGAACTCGTTCTCCTATCTGGGATTCTTTGAGTTTCTTTCGACCTTCCCACTGATTTATTCCTCTTAAGTTATTCCGGAGCTGGCCCAAATAAAATGGAATCCTTTACAATATCATGAATTGAATGCACATGTATCTTGATTCTTCGAGTATCATATATTCATGCCATTTCAAATCTCACAACACATGAATCTCTTACCGAAATTTGGCAGAATAACGGATCGAGTCCGCTTCCCTATGAATAGTGCCTGACAACCAGTACATTTAAGTTAAATAGTAAACTCCATGTAAGACATCATATTCATATCAAGAATATAACAATGTTGATAAATACAAGATTTAAAGTCTCAAGTATCAATCTAACTTGTAGGCTTTTAATATTTGTTAAGGTTCCCGAGTTCGACTTTCGATATCCAACATGTTCTGAGTTCCGACCTTATCTAGGTTTCGATTTCCCTACACTATGTTCAGTCTCCCGAGGTTATATCGTTTCCGATTTCCCAGTTATGCGACTTCTGACCTCATTCCACCATTAGTCTTTTGAGACTTTAATAGGTATGTTTCGTAAATCCCGAGCTCCCTAATTACTAAATTCCGAGTTCGACATCAATATACTCGATCTAGCTTTCTCTACTAAGTTACGAATACAGCCTTAAAGCGTGCCCGATATGGACTTTTTATTCACTACGTCCGAGTTCAATCACTAAGTAAACCCTCCAAGTACAACCTTGAGTATACACTTAGGGTTCATCCTTACACACTCAGCCCTAGCTTTGCTGTTTCTTTGAGTCGACTTGACTTCAAACATTCTCTACCTAGTCCCTTATTTACTAAGTTTAGAGTCCGATTCTAAATGTACCGACCTAGCTTCCTATTCACTAAATCCCGAATTCCGTTATTAGCTCAATTTTTCTTCGAGTCTTGTCTTGCTCCTAACTTGAGTTGTACTCTTGTGGGAGAAAATTCACTAAAAATAGAAATGTGGGTGAAATCATGCGAAATTTATATCCATGTAAAGGTGACAGAACAAGCTTTCAAATGAATAAGTTTATGTCATTTGGATGAGTATAATTTGAGTTATAGGCTTTAGAACTTGACCTTACTAGTCTACCCTATTCTAACTTGGATTGGACATAGGGAAACTTTCCGACTTACTGGGAACAAATGGGACTTATCAAATTCGAAAATTCTTATGGAACATTCTCCTATGTGTTAGGCTTTCAAACACCTTTGGTTGCGATTGATTTGGGTTGTGTACAGAGTGAGTTACACCCTTCTCAACCCGGCCAAATCTTCTGAGGTAGAACCCGAGATTTCTGTGCCTAACTTCAAAAATTCATAACTAATTCTATACTAATCCAATGGCCTTATATTTTATATGTATGGAAAGTTCTAGATGTTTAGTTTAAATGTAAAAATGGTTTCATCAAATTTAAATGGCGGTAGGCGTAAATACACTACATGCAGACGGACCGCTTGAGCGAAACCACTAACCTCGTTTCTAAATTTGCCTCCCCTTTTCAAGCCATTTGCTATCAATTTCGGTTTTAATCACCACATACATGCAAAATTAATCATAAACCATCATCATCACTCTACATACATCAAATTCTCAGATTATCCATGATCCCCATTCAAATTTCAATCAGAGAAAGTGAAAAGAAGTAGAATTTCCTACCTTGTCTAGTTGAGTTTGTGTTGATTTTGTGTCTTTGGTGCAAGCAATTTGTGATATATATATATATATATATATATATAATCAATTAAAATGCAAAATTTTAATTATTTATATATATAAATATCTATATAATTAAATGGGCTTGAAGAAGAGATGGGAATGGAGTGGAGATTGAGAGTGAGGAGAAGAAAATGAAGTGAGCTTCAGCAAAAGGAGTGACCGAAATTCACAAAGGGAGAAGGAAAGAAAAGGTAGAGATATTTGGATGTTGAATGCATGTGATTGGTGGATTTCATTATTCTATCTATTTTAGTTAGGCTTCCACCAGTGAGGGTTGCTCGAGTCTTGGCTTGGGTGGGTTGTTTGCTAAATCTTGCCATTGATCTTTGGCACTCATGGCATGATTTATTGATCCGGTTCAAACAATTTAAAACCTGAAATCTTCTGGATTGCTAACAAGTCAAATCGAGTCATCGGTTTGAAATTTTTCTGTGGGGTTTTCTACACTCCTAACCTAATTTCATCAGGCCTAATCTTTTCAACTCACCCTTAATTGACTTTAAGTGAATGTTTAATCAAATTTTGATTAAACTCACTTATTCGACAAAACCGAATAACTTAGTTGTTAACGATAAAGTTTTTCGGACGTTACATTTATTGCGGTTTATAAAAAAGATGCATATAAACCTTAAATTGCCCATAATATATGAAGTGAATAATCATGATGCATTTCTTTATGGAGTTTGTTTTTCATTGATCACCACCTTTTTTGTTTAATGACTAATTAAAAATTCCTAAATTGCCATTAACAACATCATAAAAAGGACATCTTTAGCGTTGCGTACATATATTATTTATGAATTGTCAGGTTTGGCTCATTATATTATTGGAACTTAATTGCATGTCATTCTTTTTTTTTTTTTTTTTAAGTGGCAAGTATGTCTTTTTAAGTGTTAGCAAAGAAGATCGAGCTACTGCTCGACCTTAGGTAGGGTGGGCCGAATTAGAGAAATTGGCTCAACATTTTAGCTTGTCCCATTTAAAGGCTGGTTGGTGAGTTGACCTGCTAAAAAAATGAAAATTATAAATAAACTTATTTTAATATTTTAATGAGTGAAATTACCTTAAAAAATTTTAAAAATTAGAAGAAGCTATCACTTGTTCTTTTGCTTTTCTTAGGTTCTTATTTTTAGCCCCTTTAGGCTAAACTAAGAAGCTTATCATCATTATATTAGTAGTAACCATAAACTAGAGTGGGAGCACTGTTTATGAAGAGGTAAACAAATTATTCACCTTGTTTGTTTGGACGTCAGTTGTTATGATGAACATTGAATCACAAAATTAGTAGAAGTCACTATGTAAATAGAATTCAACAATATGGGTTACTTTCAATTTTTTTGGGGAAAATATAGTCATCAACTAGCTAGACTTGTTTTAGTATACAAGTTACTTCTAAAATTAAAGTATAGTTATCAGCTAGCTAGAATGTAAGGCTACCTCAAATGCATTCATAATTTCTTTTACACACTTATTTAAGATGAGATTATATTGTTGTTTGGTTTGCATTTGCCTTATACACGGCATATAATTAACTCTTCATTTCTCTTAGCAGATTGATTGAGGCTTCGGAAGAGCTATAGTAGACTTGAAGTTGAGTTTCAGATTTCAATTAGTGTTATGGCTAGGTAAGAAATTCTTATGCTTTCTACTTTTTTATGTTGTTACTGTTTATATGGATTTTTTTTTTTTTTTTTCTGATTTGGGTTTACATTGGTGTCATTTTCATTCTTTGTTTGCTTTATTAACAATGAGGCAATTATCCATTGACTATATGATAATAAATACTAGTGCTATTGTTTCTTAGTCCTCAAGCCTGAATTTAGGATGACATTTTTATGGGGTAAAAGAATTTTATTTAGAAGAAGATAAATAGAAATTACAAGATAGGAGGACAAGGGAAATTGAAAAAGAAAATGTAGCATTATTGATATGATTTCCTAACAATGTGTCAAAGAACCCTAAGAGAATGTGTGTACAATTTAGAGGACTTATGAGAGTTTCTCCACCTCTCTAACTCACTAAATGACTAGCCAACCCTTTCTGACAACTCAACTCTTCTTTTATTGTTCCTTTCTTACTCCATTGTTTAATTGTCTCTTAACAGCCCCGAATAGATTTTCCTGTCTTAATATCAAAATTTGGTTAATTAGGTCTTATTATTATATATCCAACGATTGGATGGATCTACAAGGTATAGCAAAGAGTATATTGATGGCGTTGAATATTTCTTAGACTTTGCTTACTCTATTGGAGAACCTGAAGGGGAAGAAATTCAATGTCCTTGTGCGAAGTGTTGTAATATCAATTGGTATCGAAGGAATATGGTATATGATCATCTAATATGCTATGGATTTGTTGAAGGATATAGAACATGGATTAATCATGGGGAATGGGATATCCCGATGGATGTTGATGGTGACACAGTTCACATGATGACATTGAAGGGATGCTAAATGATGCTTTTAGAGATATGGCTCAAACAGGAGATCATGAAGATCCAAATGGAGATGAAAAAAGTTTTACAACTTAATTGATGAGGCAAGCCAAGAGCTATACCCAGGATGTAAAAGTTTTTCTTCTTTGTCATTCACCATCCGTCTATACTTGTTAAAGTGTCTGCATGGATGGAGCAATGCATCATTCACTTCCCTGTGAGAGTTATTGAAGAAGGCAATGCCTGACTTGAATATTCCTTTATCTTTCAATAAAATGAAGGGTATGATAAAAGACTTAGGTCTTGACTATATAAAGATTGATGCATGTCCTAATGATTGCATGCTATATAGGAATGACCATAAGGGTGACAAACATTGCCATGTTTGTGGAGCTTCTCGATATATTGAAATTCCTGTAGTTGATAGCGAGCTTGAGCATCCCAAAAAAGGGCGTCCTATTCCTGCAAAAACTCTAAGATACTTTCCCATTATTCCAAGGCTTCAAAGGCTATTTATGTGCTCAAGAATAGCAGACACATTGAGGTGGCATGATGAGGAACATTGTAAAGATGGGAAGTTAAGACATCCTGTTGATGGCAAATCATGGAAGGACTTTGATGACCTTCATAAGGAATTTGCAAAAGATTCTCGCAATTTAAGACTTGGGTTGGCCAATGATGGGTTCGATCCATTTCGTACCATAAGCATCTCTCATAGCACTTGGCTAGTTGTTTTGATGGTGTATAATTTGCCTCCTTGGATATGCATGAAACCAAAATATTGTATGCTTTCTTTGCTTATACCTGGACCTCAGCCACCTAGAAACGACATTGACATTTATCTACAACCATTGATAGAAGACTTGAAGGTGTTATGGGAGACAGGGGTAGAAACATATGATGCTTCAAGGAATCAAATCTTTCAAATGCGAGCAGCTTTGATGTGGACAATCAGTGACTTTCCTGCATATGCTATGTTATCTGGTTGGAGTACAAAAGGAAAGTTGGCTTGCCCATGCTGTAATTATAACACATCTTCTACCTATCTAAAACATAGTCGAAAGATGTGTTATATGGACCATTGTGTTTTTCTACCCATGGATCATCCGTGGAGATCTAATAAGAGGTCTTTCAATGGGAAAACAGAATCTAGACCTCCCCCTCCCTTCTTAAAGGGAACAAATGTTCTTGAGAACTTACAAAATGTTGTCAATGTATTTGGCAAGAAGAGAAAGAAATCAAATGATGGCCCTTGGAAGAAAAGGTCAATTTTTTTTGAACTACCCTATTGGCAACATAACACATTCCGCCACAACCTTGATGTCATGCATATAGAGAAGAACTTAGTTGATAATATAATTGGGACTTTTTTGGATATTCCGGGAAAGACAAAGGACCATATACATGCTCGATATGATCTAAAAGAGATGGGCATTAGAAAGAACCTTCAACCAAGAGACATAAAGGATGGCAAGAGAACAAAGTTGGCAAAAGCATGTTTCTCAATGACCGCGGGAGAAAAACCAGTTTTTTGTAGTGTTTTGAAG
This sequence comes from Pterocarpus macrocarpus, assembly GCA_031439585.1. Taxonomy (NCBI): domain Eukaryota; kingdom Viridiplantae; phylum Streptophyta; class Magnoliopsida; order Fabales; family Fabaceae; genus Pterocarpus; species Pterocarpus macrocarpus. Next base: position 38,263,280 of record CM062522.1, on the reverse strand, counting down.
ACAGCAAAGCTACCTGATGGTAGTGCTTCCAACATTTCATGACGTGTGCAACTAAGTGAAAGAAAAGTGTCTGGTTATAAGACCCATGATGCCCACTTCATGTTACATTATTTGTTGCAAATACCAATCAAAAGCATCCTTCTTGATCATGTGGCTATCCCTTTGATTCGACTAAGTTCCTTCTTCCGTCACTTGTGTCAAAAAGTTATTACACTTGAAGAGATACATCGTTTGGAAGTAGAGATTGTGGAAACACTATGTCAACTTGAGAGGATTTTTCCTCCTAGTTTTTTTGATGTAATGGTTCATCTTCCTATTCATTTAGCCAATGAGGTAAGACAAGGTGGTCTAGTACAATTTCGATGGATGTATCCTCTAGAAAGGTATATGTGTATGTTGTAGTCATACGTTCGCAATAAAGGTCGTCCAGAAGGGTGTATTGCTAAGGCATATTTGGTTGAAGAGTGTTTGATCTTTTGCTCAAGATACTTACATGGAGGTGTGCGGACTAGGCTTAATAGGCGACCTCGAAATGATGATGAATGTAGTTCGGATGAAGGCAATTTTTCACATTTGTTTCTAAACAAAGGCCGTCCTTTAGGAGGGAAAAAGGGTGATCCATTTGTTCTTGATGACAAGTTACATAGCCAAGCCCATGCATACATATTGAACAACTGTGATGAAGTTCAAGAATACATTAGGTAATTTGACTCACAATATTTCCTTATACTCAATAAATCATTGTTATTGTTTGCTAACATATAATAACACTTGTTGCCTTTAGGGAGTATGAGCTCGAAGTTAATAGTCAAAAGCGTGGATCAAAATGGAGCAAAGCCAAAAACCATAGTCAATTCTTCTCTCAATGGTTTGAAACTCGTGTTATGCATGAGAATGTGCCAGATTGGATAAAAGAACTATCTAGAGGGCCAAATTTAGTTGCGAGAAGATATTCTGGGTATTTAACCAATGGATACAGATTTCACACTAGGCAGCGTGATGCAAGACGAAAAACGCAGAATAGTGGTGTCACATTAGTCACATTAACTACAAGCTTCACAAGTTCAAAGGATAAAAATCCAGTTGACGCAAATCTAACTTATTATGGTAGAATAGTTGACATAATAGAATTAGATTATTATGGCCATTTTAAGGTTGTATTGTTTAGGTGTGATTGGTATGATGCTGGAGAAGATATTTATGGCCTTACATATGTTCACTTCAACAAAAAATGCTACCAAGAAGAGCCTTTTATACTAGCATCTCAAGCACACCAATGCTTTTATGTGCAAGACCCATTTGATCAAAACAAACATTATGTCATGAAAATAGTCCCAAGAGACTTATTTAACATAAGTGACCAAATTGAGTCCGATGCCTGTAACATCCCCATTTTTGAGTTACGACTTCGCCCCAAGATTGATTAATTCAAATTTCCGACTTCATCTTTGAATTTCTGATAAAAGAGATTATTTCCGAGTTCCGAGTTAGTCTTGCTCAATTTCCGACTTCATGACCTTTTCGACTTCCGATTTCGTCTAATTTTGATTATTTCTGATTTCCGACTTCATGTTCTAGTTTCGAGTTAAATGGATAACTTCCGATTTCTAAGTTCGTCCAACATTAGCCTACGACTTCTGACTTCATCTGGATTATTTCCACGACTTCCGAGTTTAATCTTCAAGTCTGAACAACATGAGTGATTCCCGATATTCGATTTCATTTCGAAGAAATGTACCCGATTTTTGGTCTGATGATGAAGCCTCCAGTGTCAACCGAGGTACCCGAGTTCCGGTCTTAAAGTTGAACTCAATTGGGATGGACATGAGTTCGAATCCTTGAGCTGGTTTCCAAGTTACACACGAGTTCCGATATCCAATCTTATTCTCTGGAGCTTTCCATTTCTGCTGGCGTTCCCGAGTTTGAATGGGGAGTTCTGAGATTATATAATTGTAAGCTGGAATACTTCCAACCTCCGACCTTAATTCCAAGTCTCGAAATAAACTGCATAAGATTTGTGAGTCACAAACAAGAGGGGCGAGTTCCGACATCCGGCTTCAGCCCAAGCTCAGGCAAAAATGACACGAGTTCCGACTTTAAGCTAATAGGGACGAGTTCTGATTTCAGGTAGTCCATAAGCGTATCTCACTTTTGGGACGACGTGGAGAGCAATTTAGCCACAAAAATGAGAGACATGGCCGAACTTCAACCACAAAACTCCAACCAATCAACACCACAACTTTCATGTATTTAAATCAGACTCTTCTCTCCATTTTGGTCTGATTTACGTTCCCCTTCCTCTTGCCCTCTAGCCTCCTTCTTCTTCCCTTCCTCTCTCAACCAACTCCATCAAATCTCCAAGCTTGGTCAAGGTTCCATCAATCCAAAACACAAATTCAGCAAGACTATACTCCAAATAGGTAGGATTCTACTTCTATTCTTAAATTACTTGCACTGTGATTGCATAAAATTGTACTCTTTTTCATGTGTTTGATGAACTATGGGATGTATTATGATGGATTATGATTGGATTAATAGGAGATTTTGAGTTAGAATTATGATTAGAAGGAGAAAATTAGAAGGGATGGAGAAGTAGGATGCTGTCTTGATGAGGAATTTAACGGCAGTTCGTACGGCAGAGTGTACGGCTCCGCCTACAGCCGGTTAAATCCGATGAAACCATTTTTAGATGAAAGTAGACATCCAAGGCTTTCCATACATGTATCATATAAGGCCATTGGATTAGTATTGAGAGAGATATGAATTTTTGAAGTTTGACCTAATAATCAGGACCTTCATTCGGGCAAGGTGACTTGAGAAGGGTATATCTCATCCTATACAACTCCAAATGGAGTGAAACTAATCTTGTTAGAAAGCTTACACATAGGGGAGTATCCCAATATAAAATTCTGAGTTTGTTATGGTCCCAATTGTTCCCAGTGATTCAAGGCAATTGCCCTATGTCTAATCCAGACCAAAATAGAGTAGTTCAGGAAGGTCGACTTTCAGGACTTATAACTCGAGCTATACTAAAGCAAATAAAATGAAACTTGTGCAAATGAAATCTTGTTCTGTTAGCTTTGATATGGCACCAATTTCATGTGATTTGAGGTTAGTTTCGATTTTTAGTGAATTTATACTTCTAAGAGTGTAATTCGGGCCAGTGATTGAACAAGCTGAAGCAAAAGTTAAATATCTTGAGTTTTATAAATCAAAATGATATGGGACTAAAGAGGTTAGAAAATAGACATATAGAGCTATGACATACCCAAAATTAAGATTTAAATGAGTTGAATGGAAATAAAGGTGGATTATACAAGATTCGGGCAGAATGGAATAGAATTGATGGAAGTGACCCAAGTGATGATTTCACAAGTGTTAGTGAAACATATAAGGTTTGAGTTGAGGATTGCCAGTTTTACATTGATAAATATATGTTAGATGAATTATATTGCTATGACTGAATTGTCTGTGAACTGGCACTATTCATGGGAGGCTAATCGATCCAGTTATCTTTCTTGGACTTACTGAAGTTTATGGAACTAGGAATGTTTATATGCAAGGATAAACATAAGTATGATACGAGTTATATGAGAATAAATTATGAAGCATATATGCAAGAACGACATAAGTACGACATGAGTACATCCCGCATGTTTATGCCGGATTATGCATGAAAATGAAAGAATGTAAATATGATGTATATGAAAATAAAGCAGGAAGCATATGTATGAAAGACATTCAAGCGTGACCATATGTGAGAATGACAAAGCATGAGTATAATGAATGTAAATCCCTTCACTCGGAGGCAGTTAAAGATCCCTCCCTGTGAAGGCAGTTAAAAGATAAAGATATGAATCCCTTCACTTGGAGGCAATGCACTTTGAATTCCTCCTTGAAGAAGCCTAAAACTATGAGATTCTCTACCTTGGAGGCACGTGGCGAGATGAGATCCCTCATATTGAAGGCACGTGGTCGGATGAGATCCTCAATTTTGAGGCACGTGACCGAAGAGATCCCTTCAAGTAGAGCACGTGGGTCCCACTTGCGGGTGGTCGGTGTGACGATGGTCACGGGTGGTGACGAGCTCACTCCAAGGCGCAGCTACCCAAAGGGCGATAATAGCACCCTGAGACCGCTATTTATCGTAACGCTTAGATGTGCCAAGTAAAGACTAAAGACTAAAGACTAAAGATTAAAGTATATGCAGACACCCCATTCACATGAGGCATGGCTTCGACCCAGCTAGTGTGAGTACCAAATGCAGATCCCATATTCTTAAGGAACGTAACATGGCGATCACGCTCCGATGGGGTATGACATGGCGATCATACTCTGGAATGTGGTACGTAAAGATTTTATGATGAAAAAGAAAGATGAAGAGCGAAAAGTAAATTTTATATATATGCATAAGCTCAAGTACAAGTAAAGCTATGTGCAGAAATTATGTTCCCTATATATTGATGCTACATGTATTTTAATATGTACAGTTATTATTTATAGTATAGTTTACAAATTGGTGTTGAATGGATTCATCCCAAATGACCAGTTTATGAGTAAAAGTGAACCTTGCTTCGGATAATATATTTTCGAACTAAAATTAAATGGTGTGTATAGCATGTTCACTTTTTTCATAATAAACCGAAGTAAACTGGAGATGACAACGATATCATTATGTATGATGATTAGAGAATCCTACTGAGAATTTATGATTCTCACTCTTATTTCTATGTTGTCTCCAGATAGTTTCAGAAGTTTAGAAGGCAGTGAAGGCTGGCTGTCGGATAAGGTCTGTTCAGAGTAACAATAGCAACTCGAGGTGCAGACTTATGAGCTTAAGCGTAGATCTTGTCTTGAGGAGGGTGTTACAATGCCCACCAAATGTATGGAAATGAGCTTTTTGAACACTCGATGGGTCCTTCTATACCTAATGATGAAGGTGAAATTGTCTTAGAGAGAAATGATGTAGCACCAATTGTTATTAATATGGTTCCACAAGTGTTTCTTGCTCAAGAACATGAAGAAAATTTGATAGAAGAGTCGGATTTTGAGCATACATCATGAGACATCGCTTGCCATATTTATATATTTATACATATTTCTTTTTTCTTTTTGTAAGCAATTTTTTGCACACTTTGTTTGAAAAAGTTTTGATATGATTTTCAATGAGTTACTTTTTTTTGATGCATTTCATTTTTTTTCTTGTCATGACTTAAGTGAGTCATTACGTTCATGCAGGTTTGGAGATCTCCATTGACTATTTAAATAAAAAAAATTGGTGGACAATTTTCCTTATAAAAGAAAGTGCAGGAAAAGGGACTCTTTTGTTATTTTGCTGGTTTCATTGTTTTGATATAAAATATTTGTGTTTGTGTTCACTTCAACCTTAGTCTCGTTAGTTATTATGCTTTATATTGATATGCCAACAAGGACTTCTGTAACATCCACCAAAATTCTTTAATCATTTTTCGATCAATCGTTCCATTTTATCGAATAATTGAGATTAATTAAAATTCGGTTAAATAATTATTTAGGATTAATTGATTGGAAAATGATTAAGTTTAGATATGAGAGAATTAAGTTAGAAGTATAGGAGATTTCATAAAATTTTATTGAAAACCGATTTACCGATTTAAAGGAAATCGGTAAGATTACGGTATTTAAACTGTTCGAACCAAACCGATAGAATTTCAGCTCATTATCCCTCAAAATGGCACAAAGGAGGCCACAAAGAAGGGAGAGGGCTGGCTGAATTTCAGCCATAGGTGCATCAACCAATCACCACCCCTCATTCTAACTGCCCCCATGTCTTTATAACACAATTCCTCTCCTTTCCCTCAGCCATTTTTGCGCCACTTCTCCCCTCAATTCAGCTCTCTTCTTCTCTTTTTCACTCACATAACTCTATCAAACTCTCAAGTTCAACCAGGTTTTGCTCACCCAAGCCCCAAAATCAAGCCAAATCACCTATAACAAAGGTAAACGTTTAATTCTTGCATTAATTCTGTGATCTTAGCTGGTTGAGGGTGGATTATTTCCACAATCTTTGTTGTATTGATTGAATGATTATGATGATATATGGCTGGTTATTGGCTGTTTGTTTGGTTAAAATCGAATTGGAAGCAAGAAAGAATGAATATAGGAAGAGCTGAAGGGCTGGAGAACCAAAAACCCTCGATAGTCCGTACGACGGAGTGTACGGCTCTGCCTACCACCGATTAAATTCGATGAAACCATTTTTATATGAAACTAGACATCTAGGGCTTTCCATATATATATCATATAAGGCCATTGGATTAGTATTGAGAGAGATATGAATTTTTGAATTTCGATCTAGGTTTCTGACTTTGATTCTGGGCAGACTGGGTTCTTCAGGGAAGAACTCGCCTTATACTACTTGAAATTTAATGAAACTAACTTTGTTAGAAAGATTACACATAGAAGAATGTCCCATAAAAATTTCAGAATTAGATAAGTTCCCGTTTGCTCCCAGTGATCCAAAAAAGTTGCCCTATGCCCAAACCGGGTCAGAACAGGGTAGTTTAGGAAGGTCAGAATTCGGGGCTTATAACTCGAGCCCTACTAAGTCAAATCAAATGGAACTTTTTAAATGAAACTTTGCCCTGTTAGCTTTAATATGAGACCAATTTCGGGGTGATTTGAAGCAGTTTTCGATTTTTAGTGGATTTTTACTTTTAGTTGTCTGATTCTAGCCACCATGGGCAGGCAGGATAAAACCTAAATAGCTTAAGTTATAGTTATCCAAATTAGATGTGACTAAAGAGGTTAGAAAATAGATATATAACACTTCAACATATCCAAAATTGAGGTCCAAATGAGTTAAATAGAAATTATAGCTTGATTTATAAAAATCGGGTTGACAGACCTTGTTGAGGCAGAAACTCTGCCTTAATGAGATTAATGTTATTATGAATTCAATGTTAAAATATGTATACAATGTTGTGACCCCTATGATAAATTGGTGTTCTGGTGTCTTGCTTATTATTCGTAGGGAAGCGGGCCAGCGTTACATTATCTTCTTAGAAATTTGGTAGAATCTAATATAAGTGCATCTTCAAGAAAGCTATGAAATTTATGATGAGAATTATGTTATTATGAAAGTTCCATGCTACTTGGGTCAGCCCCGGATAAAAAGTTAAGGGGAATAGATCGGTGGGAAGGTCGGGGAAAGCAAACCCGGCATTCCTGTATAAGAACGAGCTCGATCCTGAAAAGCATACTATTACCCAGGAGTCTAAAATGGCCAAAAACTCCCAGAGGACCAAGTGATGGAAAATGATGGAAAGTTATAGGAAAAGTTTATGAAGAAAGGTTCAAGAATAAGTTTTGCATGATTACATTAAATGCATGATTACCTTGAGCAGTTATTACATGTCGTTCTGATTAAATGCATTATGTTTATTCTTCTTAGAATATACATTTATTCTGTTTATTATTCTGTGTATCATTATTAGTAATTTATTATGTTTCTTATACTGTTTTAAGTAAAACTGGACCTTGTCTCGAATCGGACGTTTTCCTAAACTGATTAAATGTGAATAGTTAGGGTTGATCTCATGATTTTATAATTAAATAAAACCCGAGGCAACTGAGAATGAATGTGACATCAGCTAAACCCTCAGACTGAGCCTCTTGAGAATTTCTTCAAATTCTCACCTCGTTTTGCATTTCCGCATCATTCTCAGATGTTGACGATGGACTCAACGGCGACTCTATGTATTGAGCTCCTTGACCTACAGCTTCACCAGGACCCCGAGTTGCACTAGTTGTGCTTAGCTAGTTTCCACCATTTCCGGCCCTACTTTTTAGCAGCAGAAATTTAGCTATGCCTTTAGTTCACTCTACTTTTTGAAGATTGTATATAAACTGAAGTGTTGGCTTCCGACTTATATATGTAAATATACAACTGATGCTGTATTACACATTATTATTTTATTCTGCAGTACTTTTGTTAAATTCCATTACATTCTAAATTATTAACAGCGCTCCGTTTCTCCTGTTACAAAAAAAAAAAGTGACATGATAAAACGAAACGTAAATAGAATATTAACACAGTAACACAATCTACTTAATTTCATGCTATGACTTAAGCATAACATTAAATTGGTAGGGTGTTACAACTTTCTTGTGTACCATTGCATTGAAATAATTTCAAAATCCTATTCCTCTGTATTTATTAGAACTATTTGACTTACACACCCAAATGGCTAAAACTAAATCATTATTTAAGGTGTGGCTTCTTTATCAAAAAATAAAAAAATAAAAATGATAAAGCTTAAATAACAGTAGTCACTACCTAAACAAAATTATCTACATGCAAAGCAACCCAAAAAAAAAAAAAAAAAAATTAAACGTAATGGAATTAGTGAAGAAAGTCTTGGAAATTGCAGACTTGAAATCTTGGTTTGTTGATTCGTGGATATGGTATGTTACAATTGTGCTTATTTCAAGTGTATGCTAATATTTAGATAATTGGATATGATGTTACAATTGTGCTTATTCCAAGTGATGATATGTTACGTGTTATCCATAAGGAAAAACTCGATCTAGATTTACATGCTAATGTTTTTTAACAAATACGTCCTTTCTTAAATGTATATTTTATCTGCGGCTTTGGTGCACTTTTGGCTTGAGAAATCTGAGATTTCAGTACTCTTTATTGACATTGCCATGTATAGAATTCATATGCTAAGAGGCTTGTTGTGATGTTGAGTACATATAGCATGAGGACAAGAGAACACGACCTCTAGATATTGGTTAAATGTGCATAGCTTGTGTTTAGTTTCAATATCTCTTGCATATCAACTTCAGGGAGTCTATTAGAAAACCTTTGATTTTAGACTATACACTGCCAATGTTGGAAACCCATTGTAAAGCCTCTGTTGCTTGAATTGCCTAATCCTTATGCAGCAAATTTAGAGAAGAACCTAGTGAAACAGAATAGTACCATCAACACAATTATATTTGTGAACCAATTATTTGATTAGAGTGGACAATTTTTATACATTTTGTACAAAAAAGGACAAGTTTATTGGCTCGTAATTTAAGATTACAAATATGTACCTTTCTTCGTATGATACAATTCAAAATTCAAAGAAGATGCTTAGATCACGCTTTGATGCTATTTGCAGCCAAATATAGTTAGGCCACCTATTTTAATTGAACAGGCAAACTAGCACTAGGCCTTATAAGCAAAACCTGCTTAGTTTATTTCTGGTTTATTTGACTTATTTTTGCAAAAATTTTCTGCAGTATATTTCTTATAATTATAATCTAGTTTATTTGGCTTATTTTTCTCATTTCTGATTTAATTCTGCAAAATGTGAGAACATAAAGGGATCATTTTAACTAAAAGATCACTTATTTGAGAGCACAAAAACATCACTACTACAATATTTGAGAAAGTTAAACCAGAAACTCACAAAATGAACAAAGTGCCAATAATAAATTCCAATTACTAGCCAATAAATCTATCCAAAATGACACAGAAGTTCACTATAATGACTCCAAGTTCAGAAGTTCAAACCAAGCCCATAGGCATTGCATACTGCTATTAGAACAGGACATTTTATAGAACCTATCTTGTGATCATTATTAAATTAAACTTTTTACTATTGCATGCATTATTATAAGTGTTTATCTATGGATGAACTGTTATAAAACTATACAATAAGATCATGTTTTGGACTTTCACAGAGGAAGCAAGATAGCATAGACCAGAACACTTGTCATCAAGGTTAGATAGTCATTATGAGATCTAAAACAGATTTGGGTTTGTGTGTAAAAGCTATGGCCAAAGGGAACTCTCAAAGACTCATCCTGATGGCACTGACATATAATATAGCCAATCACATATAATACATAGATCATATATTGTTGTATTATTTCCACTATGATGTTCAAACTTTCTTTTTTAATATATTAATTACTTATAGTTGCAATATTATATTTTGACTAACTTTTATTTAACTGCACAATTTGTTGGTTTGCTGCCATTTTTTAGTATAAAGAATGAACAAAGAAGGAGCTATTAAGAAAAAGATGTTGATCTCACACAAGGTTCAAAGTCCTTCAAAGAAGAAACGTTTTGACTTCGACTTTCAGGCATGATCAAGCATTGACTTGCTTAGACAATTTGAAATTAGAAGAGAAAAAATTGCAAATGAACGCAAGAATTATGGTGTGCAAGGTCAGACACCAACTCAGAAAAGGCAGAATCATAAGCCTACAACCATGGATGCAAATGAAGGGCAAAGTAAGCTAAATGCAGTTCAATATATGTGCAACCAAAAGTAGGGGCAGAATAACACTATGCGAGATTTGGCACTTGAAAATCGTAAGAGGAAGAACCCGATGCCCACAACCTTGGATGCAAATGAAGGTCAAAGTAGGCTGAATTCAGTTCAAGCAAAATGCACCCAAAAGCAAGTGCAGAATATGTTACCTATGCGCAAAACCATGCCCAATCTTCTCAAAGCAAGGCTACAAGAATTTGCCTATATTTGGAATCATTCCACAAGTTAAAGAAGAAGATCAACCTGATATTTTAGAGCTGCAAAGTCTGAAAAAGGCCAAGAAGAAGCCAATTTGCCCATCAATGACTGTTGACCAATTTTGAGAAAAACAAGGGATACCTGTTGGAATAGAAGAACAACCTGACATTGAGCCAATGGAGAATGATGATGGAGAAAATAATATGACATCTGATGATGATGTTGCTGATCTTGAAATTGGTGAAAATAACTTTGACGAAGATCAAGTTATGGACATTGATTGTGATGAAGGCGGTATATACAATTATTTTATAATATTATTTCCATATATTTTGTATCTTGTATGAAAATATTGCATGCTTATTACTCAACTCTCTATTAACCATTTCTCTTATGTTTTGGCTAACATGAAACTAGGTATATTAGGAGAGAAAAAATTTCGAGGAAGAACAACTTGCAAGGCAATTCATGCAAGATCATGTGAAGCATGAGAAGAGGTCACTTTTGATAAGGGACAACTAGTAGGACCCATTGACAAAAGAGTATCTGATTTAACTAATTTTTTGGGCTCAATGGCCAGAAATCAAAGATTTGTTAGCCTACTGTACACTAATTGGTGTAACACCTTACAGGGCTGTCATACAATTATGAGAGATGAAAGAGTGAGATGCACCTGAATCATATAAAATGGTTAAAGTCTTATCATTTACTTCACATGTATCTTGGATCAAGTTTTTTGACTTCCTGACCTCCTGTGCATCCATAGTGAAAACTCTCCCTTGGCGTTGTGGCCTAGGAGTCGGTTGAGGATTTCGGGCAGGGCATTCATAGATTCTGTGGCCTGGTTTGCCACATCCAAAGCAGACATTGTGACCTGCCAAGCAAGGACGGTCGCCATGATTCTTGCCGCACTGGCTGCAAATTTGGTTCCCAAAAGGCCGTTGAGGTTGCTTGCCTTTGTTGTTCGCTGGTTGGAACTTCCTTCGCTGTTGTAAGTTGGGTTTGAACCTCGAACCTTGTGGAGCTAACCCCCTCTTAAAGTTGTTGCCGGATGCTCTAGCAGCAACTAACTTCTTGTTACAATCTTCTACCAAGCGGCACTTGTTCACCAAGGTAGAAAAGTCTCTGATCTCCATTGGTCCTATGGTGGCAAGAATGTCTTCTTTTAGTCCACCCTCAAATTTCATGCATTTCCATGCTTCATCAGGGCTTCGTTGATAAATAGTGGAGAATTTGTACAGCTCCTCAAATTTGGCAACGTACTCCGACACGTAACTATTTCCTTGATGAAGGTGCATGAATTCCAACTCCTTGGCATTGCGAATAGACACAGGAAAATACTTCTGGTAAAATACGTCCTTGAATACATCCCAAGTAATTTTTGTCTGGGCCCCTTCTAATAATCGTCACGCACCGTCCCACCAGAGTTCTGCATCAGCTTCTAACATGTAGGTGGCAAAAGTCACCTTTTGATAGTCTGTGCAATCTAACACGAAGAAAATCTTTTCCATAGCCTTAATCCATTCAGCTGCTTTATCTGGGTCAAAGGCTCCCCTGAAGCTGGGTGGGTTGGCCTTCCGAAACTCAGCAAACTTAAGATATTCTAGATCCATTCCAGGGCCGTTATGATTTCCACCACGACCTACCTCTGACTGTCCTCCTATTTGGCCCATCATTTCGGTGGCTACAGCTGCCTGCTCGCGCATAGTGTACGCCATCTCTCGCATCGTATCCAGAAACTCTATAGATTCCTCCTGGGCTGGAGTAGTTCGCAGCCTACCTCGCCTTCCAGAAGCCATTAAGTTCTGAACACACAAAACAAGAGTAATTGAGTTGATCAGGCTCAACCCTAAGTTCGGTGTGCTAGTAAATAATAGCATACAGTTAGGCAAACTACTTCACGTACGTCCTATCCATATGGACAAGACTCAGAACATAATAAGATCTAGGGAATACAGAGCATATGTGGAGAATAGTCGGTCCAATCCTCAGGCCTATATTAGGATGAACTGCTCTGATACCAAAAATGTAACACCTTACCAGACAAAGTACTATGCTTAAGTCATAATCATATATCTGATAAGAGATTACGTGTAATACTGAATAAATCTCTCTCTCAGTATTAGTATTAATTTCTCAAATAAGACTACCTGATCTCATAACAAAATTTTTCTGCGGGATGGCGGAATAAATACAAATCAATTGGTAAACTATAAGTAACTTAACATAAATAAAAATACAATAAGAACAGAATAACTGCAAACGGCGTCATAGATATGTATATAGATATCTGATTTCAAGGTTTGCTAAAAAGTACAAGGTGTCAAAACGAGACCGCTAATACAAAATGAAACGGCCAGTATCTATGAACAGCACCCTAACTGGTCCCCATGGGATATTTCATGTACATTCCTAATATATACCCATCCAACCATGACCCAAACTGTCAAAAGAGGGTCATTCTGTACATCTAACCCCACTACAGCATGCACGCTATCTAAACAGAGTCTGATGAAAGGAAACCGTTCGCCATGGCGGTGTCAGCTAGAGGGTGCCCGGCACTGGGAGCAGATGACGACGAAGAACTAGCCGCCTCGGATGGGTCCTCCTCTGAGGTCGAGGCCGACGACATCAGGCGGCGGTGAAGCAGGAGGGGCCATGGGAACTGGAGCTGCTGGTGCGGCTGGTGCTGCTGGTGGTGGTGGTGGAAATGGATGGGCCATGTGAAGAGGTATGGCTATGTAGGGGACAACAGGATCAAAGAAGGGATGTATAAGTGGTATAGCAAAGTCCCTCTGGAAGAAGAAATATAAACGAAACTGGCATCTACCCGATATATATACAGAATCTAGGAAAGGGTCGATGTGGATATGAAGCTCAGGAAACTCAATGAATAGAACCCCGGTCGCCGCGTGCTCCATGGTCTGAGAATGACGCGGAACATACAATAGGGTGAGAAATGAATATTTCTCAGTAGAAAATCCTAACTTCTATACATCTGTCATCGCTGTCTTTCCCAGTTGTTTCGGCCGTGCAACATTTTTATTTCAAATAGTATCATGAAACGATAATATTCAATTTAAATACTTGCTTGTAAAACATACACCGAAACAAATTCAATTTTAGTCAACAGATATACTAAAGTATTCAAATAGTAATTACAGCAGGACAATAGCATATTATGATTAATAAACAGGGATCTAGAACCATCAATAGTAAAGTATTCCATTGTACATATGCATGTGCAATGAGAAGATGCATCTTATTCTTGGAGGCTTTCGCCTTTTATAACTTATTTCGATACTTGGTCCCCTGGGAGTCATTGGCCATATACTTCTGGGTAATAGTCCGCTTTTCAGGACCGAGCTCGTTCCTATACAGGATGACCGGGTTTACTTTCCCCGACCTTCCCACTGATCTATTCCCCTTAATTTATTCCGGGGCTGGCCCAAGTGATGTGGAATTCTTTATAATGTCTTGAAATGAATGCACATCTAACTTGTCTCTTTTCATAAGATGTACTCAAGTTATCATAAATTTCATAACTTATGGATTTCTTACCGAAATTTCGGCGGCATAACGGATCGAGTCCGCTTCCCCGTGAATAGTGCCAGACAAATCAGTACAGTTGCACAACTAATAATTTCAGTATAAACCAGCAAACATGCATAAACACGTATAACATCATTCAACAATTACAAATCCAGCATTAAGAAGGTTCCAGCTTGTCCTTCCCTGTTCTGCCCGAGTTTGGCATGCTCCAATTTTTATTCAATCCAACTCATTAAATTCTCATTTTTAGATATGTTATAGCCTTATATGTCTACTTTCTACTCTCTTTAGTCCCATCTCGTTTTGAATTATATAACTCTAGATATAAACATTTTATCTCAGCCTGTCCTGTTCCTATCTAGAATTGGGTTCCTATAGGAGAAAATTCACTAAAATTCGAAAACTGGATGAAATCATGCGAATTTTATATCAAAATGAAGCTCACACAACAAGCTTTAAAATAAATTAAGTTTCATGTCATTTACCTAAGTGGATTTTGAGTTATTAGTCTCGAATCATTACCCTATTGAGCTGTCCTATTCTAGGCCAGTTTTAACCTAAGCCAACTTCATTGATGTGCTGGGAACAAATGACAGCGAATTAAATTCTGAAATTTTTATGGGATGTTCTCTCATGTGTTAGCTTTCCAACATCTTTAGTTGCACTCAATTTGAGGTTGTATAGGGTGAGATACACCCTTCTCAACCCATGCTGCCCGGGTGAGAACCCAGATTTCTAGGTCTAACTTCAAAAATTCATAACTAATTCTATACTAATCCAATGACCTATTATGATATATGTGTGGAAAGCCCTGAATGTCTAGTTTCACCTAAAAATGGTTTCCTTAATTTTTAACGGCGGGAGGTGAAGCCGTACACTCCGCCGTACGGACTGCCGAGGGTTTTGAGTTTTCCAGCCTCTCAACTTTTTCATATCTTCATCCTTTCTCACTTTCAATTCAGGTTTTAACCTCATAAACAGCCCATAACTCAGCTATAATTCATCATAATTATTCAATCAACATATCAAAATTAAGAAATTGGACCACCATCAATCCTTCAAGAATCAAAAAGTCAAGTAAGAATTTAGAACCTCTACCTCTTACTATGAATGATTTTGGTTTAAGTTTGTAGCTGCAACTTGGTAGAATTTCAAAGTGTGATGGAGTTGGGTGAGTGATGAAAAGAAAAGAGAGAGCTGGAGTGAAGTATGCAACGTGAGAGAAGAGTCTGAAGAAGAGGAGGAGAGTGTGTTATATAAGCATGAGTAGTAGTTAACTTGGAAAGTTTTGATTGGCCTCAAAACATAAGGCTGAGTTTCAGCCAACCTTGCTCTCCACGTTGTCTTATTTGTGTGGTAGAATTGCTCTCCACGTCGCCTAAAGTGGGACTAGTTTCCAGTATATTCTGAAAATGAAATCGGAACTCATACTCTCTATAAAGTCGGAACTCGTGAACATCCTGCATATGAAGTCGAAACCCGGGAAATGTATCCAGTTTATTTCGAAACTTGAAAGCAAAGCCTGATGTGAAGCCAAGCACTTAAAGCCGGAAGTCGTGAATTGTAGGACCTCGATCTCGGAACTCGGGAGGATAGAGAAATGAGAGCTCTTGGTATTAAACTCTAGATCGGAACTCATGAAAATTTGACTCGGACCGAGAGACAAGTTCAAAAATCTGATCTCGTGTCCATTTCTGGTCGAGATAAAATCGGACGTCGGACTTAGGGTTAAGTCGGAAATCTTAAGATCGGAAATTGGATACATCAGCCACTTGAAATGAAATCGGAAATCGGAATTCATACTGATGAGGTCGAAATTCTTACACGCTTACACAAGGTCGGAAATCGTAAAATGCAGTCGGCCCTTAAGCCTTGGAAACGAAGTCGAAATTTGAAACTATGACTAAGGTCGGAAGTCGGAATTTATAAGACAAACTCGGAAATCGGAAATTTCAACATTAAATGAGATCGGAAGTCGGAAATCGGACGTTACAATTGGCATGCTGTGCCAGATAGAAATATCAAGAGGATGTGGAAATATGTTAATGTAAGAATAATAAATATGTTAATGTAAGAATAATAACTCTTTCTTATTTCAATTATTTATTCACCATTTCTTACTAATTGGGAATAGTATATGTCTTTTGTTATGCATAGTCTAAGTTTATCCTTCCAAGTGATGCAAAAAAATGGGCATTGGCTACTATTCGTGAAGCTTGGAAGCGGTATAAGGGAAAGATTAAGAAGAAACATTTTGACAAGTATGATACCATTGAAGATATGTTAAAAAATGGTCCTGCACAAGTACCCGAGGCTCAATTCAAAAAATTAATTCAGTATTGGAGTCTTCCTATTGTCCAAGTGAGATAAGATAGCACTTTATATTATTTCACAAATAAAAGTAGCTCCCTTATCTGCTTCATTTTATATTAATTATTGATATATTTGTTTTTTTTTATTCAAATGTTGTCCATGTGTCGCATGAATTCTCACAATAGAAAGAAACAGAAGTTTGGGCATCGCATGGGGCCTGTAAATTTTGCTAGAGTACGTGTAGCATTGGTATGATTATTAAACACTTGCGTCAATAATGTAGTATATTTGTTTATTTCCATACCTTGCTATGTTATAGTTTTGTTTATTTGGAAAATATTTTTGTTCTTGTAGCACACAACCAAAGGGACAAATGAAGATCCGACAAAATCTAAAATGTTTGTTGCTACCCGCACAAGTCGCAAAGGGAAGGAAGTTGATTCAAACACGCAAGTTGCAATTGTAAGCTAATGAAGTGCATTATTAATAATGACATCATATATTAACGATATTATTTGTTAATATTATTTTTAATGTGTCTTATAAATAGTCTGAACTTCAAAACTGCAAAGATGCTGGAGAAATAGAAGAGGATGCTTTTGAACTAGTTTTTGGGAAAGAGCAGCCTGGTCGGTTTCGGTGCTATGGTAGATCAATTACAGCAACTTACTTGAAAAAAGATGCAGAAATTGCCCAACCCAAACAAAAACATAATGAGGAAGTCACTTCTTTGAAGAGTGGCATGGATGGGTTACGACATATAGTAAGAGTATTGGCTCAACGATGCGACATTGGAATGGACCCAGAAGAAGTTGAAGCATTATTGCAATTTGCTCAATGCTCTCCCCATGATGCAAACAATGCACCAGGTTTGGTAGGCCACCATAATCCACATTCCTCCGAATCCACTCATGTTCCAAACCAAGAAATGGTAAGTTCTTGCATTATATTACTTTTTGATCTGTTATATTTGCTATTGTTATGCTCTTGGGTTTTGCCTCTACTTGTTTGAAGGGAAGGCATTTGGGTTTGTCGATGAGCATATTTGGCAATTTTGGAATGTTAAGCCTATATAGATATAAGGATTGTTACACAATTGATAGATCATATATCTACTATATAATTGTTAACAATTTGCATTATTATGTTCTCTAATCATCTACATACATGCTTAAATAAAAGGACATGCTTAAATAAAAGGAATTGGTACACCAAACCTTTAAGTGAATGTTTGAGTTTATTCTAGATATGCTTCTAGTACACTATGCTCTATCAAAGAATTTGTCAAGAAGCATCCATGTGATATGATTGAGTCTAACAATTTGCATAAGGACAAATAACAATTTGTAGTCAAAGAATTGAAGGCAAAAAAGAGGTGGTCGCCCAGGGGCATGGAATAATTTATTTAAGAAGTTTTTTATTAAATCATTTTCAAGCAATTTATGTAGTGCCCATATCTTTCCCCCCTTTTTTTATGCAATTGCAAATGCTTTAACAAAATTTAATTTAATTATGCAGGATAATTTTGACGATGCACTTGGAGATGGCAATGGAGATATTTAGTTGATTTATTTGAAGTACATGAAGATTGTTTATGATAATAGTTTTTCATGTTTATGAACTATAGACATCTTTTGTTTTGATTTTGAGTTCATTGGTAGTGACAATGATAAGTCTAATACTTTTATTTATGAATACATTGAAGAATGTTATGGATTCCTTCATTACTTTGAATGTTATCTCAGTTGATACTGTTTCTTAGAATTTCATACTAAATAAATATTTTTATTTCATAAAATTAATATTAAAAATATGATAAAATTGTAAAATTACAATTATGTCTTCCAAATCTAATTTAAAATATATGCTTATAATATATGATAACAACGTCAAATGGAAAACGTTCCAATATCACTAAATGTAATGTAGGCCTGATTAAAGAAATTTTTATTTTATATTTTTTCTATTTAAAAAAAAACACAAGAGAGAAAGGCACACTTGTAAAGTGTAACAATAGGTTTTTAATTTGCCAACGCTTACAAAAAGTTCTTCTAGGCATATTATAGTGTTGCTTAATCTTTTAAACATTTGTTGTCTTTTGGTAGAAAAATGTTGTTATAGTAACTAAAGGCAACATTTGTAAGTGTTGCCAAGAGTTACAACGCTTGATAAATGTTGCTATAAGGATTATCTAAAAGTGTTGTCGTTGCTCATATCAAAGGTTACACTTTTAAATATTGTTGCTTTTTTGAATCAAAAAGTGTTGCCTTTAACCAAAGCCCACAGCTGATTTGGCAACCCCATAAAAAATGATGCCTTTAGCTTTAAAAGTGTAGCCTTTGTTAGAGGCAACACTTTATGGTGCCTTAAGGTACACTTTTGAAGGGTTATCATAGACCAATTTTCTTATAGTGTCTCCTTTTTCTATGGGTCACCTAATTACAATTTTGCCATTCCTTTTTCTATAATCTCCTATTTATAGTTTTGCCCTTGCCTCGGCTCGAGCTTTCTTCTATCCCGGTCTACCTGCAGGGTTCGAGATGTTACAAGTGACGTTTTTCACCATTGCAAACATTCTATGTAAAAGGAAGAGGAAGTCACGGCGAAAATCAAGAAAAGAGTTGGCATTACATTGGAAGAAAAAGAGGGAGTAAAACAACAGAATGAGAGCTAAAAGAGAAGAAGAAAGGAAAATAAAAGAGAAGGAAGAGGAAAAAGAAGTGAGGACAACAAATTAAAAAGGAAAGAAGCTCGGTGTGCGCACACCATTTTCGGTTGTTTACAATAATAAGAGGTAGATAATGAAATTATTTGTGAAATAAAACTATGACTATATTTATATTGCAAGTTATTTTATTTATTATTCCTTTATATTTTAGTTACTCATTGTCATTTATCATTGCAATTTATTCTAATTGTTGTTCCAAGTCATTTTACTTAATGATCCTTTATATTATTGCTCACTATTACTTATTATTGCAATTTATTTTATTTACTGTTCCAAATTATTTTATTTAATGTTAATCTATATTATTGCAATTTCTTTATTATTCCAAGTTATTTTATTTAATGTTTCTTTATATTATTACTCATTATTATTATTATTATTATTATTATTATTAAGATATTGTTTATATAAATATATATTACTTTGAGTTGTCAATTTTACAATAATTTCTCTAGAGGACGAATATTAGAAGTAAAATATAGTATGTAACACTTAAAATAAGCAAAATTTATTATACATAGACTTATGGATATTACTATGACTTTACAAGGACCATTGTAAGGACATGACTTTTATGTGCTAAAAATGCACCATGATCACAGGAACAAACTCATAGACCATGATGAGAATATTTAAAAGAAATTAAATAAAAATTATTTTAAATTTGTTTCCTTTAGAGATTAATATTTAGATTGACAAACTTATGCTTTGAGAAATTTTATTATGATATTATGTTATTTATTTTGCTTAAATTTATATTATCTCAATTATTATGAACTTCATGTAATTTAAGTTTATGAATCAATTTATGTTTTGTGCACTTATTCAGTTTATTTTATTGCTTAATTTTATGTCTTACTATTTAACTTATTATAATTAAAATGTGATAAATTTATATTATTCAAGTTTATTATTTATTTTATGTTATTTGAGTTTTTATTTAAGTTCTATTTTACTGCTTCAGTTTATGCATCTCCAAATTTATTATAAATTATGCATAATGACAAGCAAGTAGTTTTAAAAAGAAGACATTTAAGATTTGCTACTAACCACAAAGAAGGTAGAGGAATAGATGTAAAATCTTTTATATTACCTGCCTTGGTTAATATAGCGTAAAGGTCTTACTTTGTTGCCAACATGTTAAGAGTAATACCAAAAAATATGAATTCCCTAAGAGAAGGCCTTTAAATTTGTATGAGACAAGTAAACAAAGAAAAGTGAAAATCAAAGCAAAGAGATTATAATGCTATTAATGCTTGCTGCATTTTGAATTAAATAGCATTTTTTTTAGGATTTTCGACTCATAATATTACGAAGTGTTATTTGCTTATGAGTAATGTGATTTGATTATGATACAATAGCTGTATGTGTAACATCCATAGAATTTTATCATTTTTTGCCTAGTTTATCGAATAATTGAGGTTAATTAAAATTCGACTAAATATTTATTTAAGGTTAATTAATTAGCAATTAGAGAGCTTAGGTGTGAGGGAATTAGATTAGAAACATAGAAGATTTTATAGAAATTTTCCTAAACCGATTTAAAGGAAATCGATAAGATTTCAGTATTTTAAACTGTTGGAACCGAAACAACCGAATTCTACACATGAAGACCTGAATTATGAGGTTGAAAATTCAGCCACCTAGCCATTGGATGGTGGCGTCACATGCATCACAAATGGATGGAGAGACTTGGTCATTTTACCACCACCCATTTCAAGAGCCAATCAACACTAAGAAGCCAACCACTTTAATTAAAGCTTGGATGATATTTTTTTCTCCTTCTCTACGAGTAGATTTCGCCCTTCCCTTTCCCTTCCAGCCTCCTTCATCTCTTCTCCTTTCAACTTACTCCATCAACCTTCAAGCTTTGATAAGATTCCATCCACCTAAACTCAAAATCTAGCAAGATTACACATAAAGGAGGTAGATATTCAACCTCTTTCTTGTCTTCTTGGTTATGGGAGCTGTTTGGGGTTTCATTTTCTCATTTATTGATATAGTATTTGGATGTCTATGATAATTATTGGCTGGTTTAATGACTATTGTTGTGTTTAAATTGAAGAGAAAGTGAAAAGGGATGAGAATAGAAAGAAGTGAGGAGCTGGGTGATTAAAACCCTATAGCAGTCCGTACGGCATAGTGTAGGGCTCCACCTACAGCCATTTAAATTTGATGAAACTATTTTTATATGAAACTAGATATCTAGGGCTTTCTAAACATATAATTATAGGGTCATTGGATTAGTAGTGAGGGAGATATGAATTTTGCAAGTTTGACCTAGGTTTTTGAGTTTGATTTTGGGCAGACAAGGTTGTTTAGGGCAAAACTTGCCCTATAGAACTTGGAATTGAATAAAACTAACATTGTTAGAAAGCTTACACATAGAAGAACATTCCATAAAAATTTCAGAGTTAGAGTTAGTCTTAGTTGCTCCTAGTGATTCAAGGAAATCACTCTAAGTCCAAATTGTGCAAGAACAGGGCAACTCAGAAGGGTCAAACAGCGGAGCTTATAACTCAAGTTCTACTTAAGGAAATGAAATAGGACTTCTAGAGAATGAAAGCTTTCCTATTAGCTTTAATATGATACAAATTTCTTATGATTTGAACTAGTTTTCAATTTTTAGTTGATTTTTACTTTTGAGTATGTAATTTTGGCCAGCTACAGGGCAGGCCGAGATAGAACTTAAATAACTTGAGCTACATTTATCAAAATTAGATGGGACTAAAGAGGTTAGAATATAGACATACAACACTCCAACATATCCAAAATTTAGGTCTAAATGAGTTTGGCATTATTCATGGAAAAGCAGATACATTCCGTCATGCCGCCCAAATTTCTGTAAAGCCTATTCATGGGTTATAAGATATATTCAGATACATATGCATTTTTCAAGAAATTCATAAAGGTTATGTTATGATAAAAGTTCCATAATACTTGGGCCAGCCTCGAATTAAAGTTAAGGGGAATAGATCGGTGGGAAGGTCGAGGAAAGTAAACCCGATATTCCTATATAAGAACGAGCTCGATCCTGAGAAGTAGACTATTACCTAGGAGTTGAATGACTAAGAACTCCCAGGGGACCAAGTAACGGAAAAGCTTATAATACTAAGTTTAAGAATGAGTGTTTGCATGGTTGCATTGCATAGTCATTGTAAGTTGTTTATAGATTGACTATTATGTTTACTTGCTGCAATCTATTTATTGACTCTGTTCATTATTCTATATATTGCTATTTAGCAGTTTATTCTATTTCTTCTACTGTCTTAAGTAAAATTGAACCTTGCCTCGGACCAGGTATTTTCTTAAACTTATTAAATGTGGGTAGTTCACTTTGATGCCATTTTTTTTCTACATAATTAAACAAAAATTGAGGCAACTGAGAGTGAATGCGACGTCGGTTTAATACAGTACTCGAATCTACTAAGAATTTCTTCAAATTCTCATCTCACTTTATGTTTTCCGCATCATTCTCAGACTCTGGCAATGGATATGATGGTCGTACTGTTCATTGAGATTCCGAACATGCAGCTCCATTATGACCTATGTTTTACTCATTGCACATAGTTGGTTCCTGTCATTTCTGTCTTTACCTCTTTAGTAATAGGAACTTTGCTGCTCCTCTGTTTCACTAGGCATTTGATCCAGCTATTCCGTAGTTTGCTATTTCTTTACATGTAGCACACCCTGCACCTCCTCCAGCACCCGTAGCTCTTGCAGCTCGTCCACGAGCGTCACCTCCGTAGGTAGTCTTGGACATCTCGCTCAGTCTTGAGAGCGACCCGTCTGAGGCTTCCGGTTCATCCTCCTCCTCTTTTGGATTCGATACTGATTACTCCCCGGCCAGGCCTGATATGGCCAATGGCTATCTGACGGAGTAGGCTCCGACCTCAGGCTACATTGTACAGTATGGCCCTCTTTTAGCTGTGTGCAGTATTGGGCCATAGACTTAGCCAGATGTACGTAGTTATTTAGACTAGCTAGTTTGAAATGTCCTCTAAAGTCCTTGTAGGATTGCTTTCCATTGACACAGGCCTGATGTCTTTTTGGTGTATACCGGCCCCACATATGTATTCTCTTTTGAACCTGTATATAAACTGAAGCGTTAGCATTCGAGATATATATATATATATATATGTAAATAGAAGAAGTGGTGCTTTGTATATAATAAATGTGATCAACATCGCAGAACATTGAAAATAAATAAAAGTGCAACAAAAAGATAAAGATAAGTAGTATAACATCAGTTGTATATATATATATATATATATATATATATATATATATATATATATATATCCTCTGCACCCCCAAGGTGTATTTCGTTACAAAAAAAAAAGGAGAGGAAAAGAGCATATAATATAATAAATAAATAATAAACGGAGTACTAACATGGTAATGCAACTACTAAATTTCATGCTATAACTTAAGCATAATATTAAATTGGTAGGGTGTTACACTATAGACTTTTATACTAAGACACAACTGGAACCACCATAGTTGTAATACCTAGTCTGAAATAAAATGTTGGCAAGGGGAAGCTTTAAAATTTTGGGTAAATTCTATAATGATAAACTATAATTAAATTTAGTGAGAATGCTATGTTAAATAGAGAAGTGCACCTAATGAGAAGCAAAACATTCCCTATAGCATAGATTCTACTGGTTAGGACTACTCAACACCCTCAGCATTGATAGACCACACAAACCCCCTATCTTGTCTTCTTCATCCTTATCCAACCCCTTCCCTTGTTTTGACTGTGGCTCTCTCTACTTTTTTGCAGATCTCACTTCTCTTCATTACTTTCTCTCTCTCTCAACCCCGTTGCATATCTTCCCCTGGCCACCAGCATTGCATCGTCCACCACCACCGCATGCCTCACCATAATTGCACTCTTTGTCCCTTCGCCACCAGCCCTACATTGTGTGACCCTTTCTCTCTCTCTTTCTCTCTCTCTCTCCATGACCTACCTGATGTGCGTCTGGCCAGCCATCGGTCCTTTGCCTAGCTTTGCAGTGTAGCTCTGTCACGGGCCCTAGCTGACGTTCAGTCTCTTTATCGTGGCTGGGCAGTATGGTGCCTCTTCCAAGTAACTCCTAACTTCTTTGGTAAGTTTTTGCCCTATTATAACTCTTCGAGATATGGGTTGTAAGTTGCATTATTGTTATGATTCTTATTTGATTGTGGGTTGTTCTGAAATTTGCACCAAAGGAAATGAAATAAAGTTTTGAACTATTCCATTTTTTTCAACTTAGGGGATGGATCAAGACTTGAGTTGACTTGATAATTGCACTTTTGTTATTTGTTCAAAGGTTTGGGTGTTAACAAAATAAAGGAATTAACGTTATTTTAAAATTCTAATTTTTGGTTAGGGGAAGGGAAAAAGGATGGTGAGCTAGTTAGATTTATTTATGCATTGGAAGCTAATTAATCTAACTTGTTGGCTTGGTTGTCTATTAGTTAATAGTTGTAGTTATGTTGTTGTTGGTGATGACGAGGATGAATGGTGTTGGTTTGCCATGGGTTGTGTTTTATGTGGCATAAAACATTGGTTGATAACTTTAATTTTGAGGTACATCTATGAGGTGATGGTGGTCAAATTAATTTCTATTGAGGTAAATTGATTAAATATATTTTAGAATAAATTTAGGATACTTGAATTGAGCTTAAATTTCATAAAGAATGGAAGTCTGAATTGTGCAAGGGTATGTATATAGAATTAGTTGCATAGTTTAATCTGATGTTTTTATTCTCTCTATGGTGAGTCTCAAGATTAGTTGATTCATGAAAATTGGTACGTATGATTCCTGTTAGTAACTAATTGGCAAGAGGTGCTTGCATTAAATTAATAAACTTTAATTTGTATTATGCCTGAAGTTATTTCTTTTCTTTTTATTTAATCTTATATTTAGGTGTGTTACTACTTTTTGGAGTCAAATGGGTTGATGCCCTTGAATTGGTAAGTTGTAGTTAGATTATCCCCATTTATTGGAAGTGTTATTTTGTCTAAATTCATCATGTCCATGTGGTTAGAATCTTCTCAAGAACAACATTTTGGCTTTGGAACTCCGAGGAACTACTTTGTTACCTTTTGGAGTGTACAGTAAGTGGATAACTTACCTATGATCTTTCTTATATATATTTGAATATAACTCTATTAGATATCCAATTTTAATTTTACATAAGTTTCAAAGGACTGAAGGTTAAAGCTATGACTAAAGAGCTAAATTTTCTATAGCAAGGTAATTATTTGCAGTAAACCTTCTACTTGTTGAGTTTAAATAAGTTAATTTTGTAAATGTATGTGAAATGTTGATGGATAATTTTGAACTGATCTCTGTATTAACTATATTGTTATGACTATATAAGAGGATAAGTAGCTTGGATTGTTAATTGAGCTTTGATTTGCATATTGGGTTGGAATGAGAACTAGCTAATCGGATTGGCACTTACCTTTCTAGGAGCAAAGTTCCATGGATTATAAATTATCTGGGGGCCACCTCTTAAGTCCTAGGAGGGTCAGGAATAGGGCTGAAAGTGAGTCAAGTTAACTTGAGAGCTATTTTTTACTTAGTTCATTAATAGTTCAATAATCTAGGCTTGTGAGCTCATGAGTCGTGCTTGAGCTAGAGTTTTAAGCTCGTTTATTAAATGAGCCAAAATTGAGCTTTACTATATTTGACTCATTAGCTCATGAGCTGGCTCAATATATATATATATATATACATCTATGTGTGTGTGTGTGTGTGTGTGTTCATATAAATAAAATTATATTTTGTCATTATTATTATTATTATCGTTGTTGTTAAGATTATATTCTTATCACTAAATATCCTATAGTTTATTAAGTCAAAAAAGACTTAATTTATATCTAACTTGAGCTATCTCATTAAGTTTGAGTAGCTTGTGAGTTAGCTCAAGCTGGATGAGCTTTTGGTGAGCTAAGCTTGAGCCTAGAAATTAGGCTCACTTTGAGCTCAAGCTCAAGCTCGAGTTCGGTCTAATGTTAACGAGCCAAGCCTGAGCTATGCCAAGCTCGGGCTCAGCTCGACTCACTTTCAGCCCTAGTCAGGAGCAAAGTGCCATGGGTGATAAAGTACCCGGGGGCCACTAATTGAGTCCTTATAAAGGCTACGAATAGAGTGTCATGGTGATAAAGTATCCAGGGGCCACCACTTATGTAACACCTAAATAATAATAACAATAATAACAATAATAATAATAAATTATAATTCCACATTAGTTGAGTATAAATTGGTTAATATAAACAGAATCTTAAACTCCATGTAGTAACATCAAATTATACCATAAAAAAATTTAATTTAAAATTAATCTTGGGCTTCAGAAAAACAAAAAAAAATATTGGACTCATAAATATTAAATGGGACAATGGAGAGCATTAGTCAAAGATGGGTTTCAGAGTAGTGAAATCAAATCCAAAACTAATTAGGAAATAACCAAGTTTTACATTAAAAAAAATAGTAATAGAGGGAAAGGGAATGGGGAATTTCCTAATACCATTAGGGTGAGCTTGTGAGAAGAAAAAGGAATTTTTTGATTATTGGCCCATTTTTGGCCAAGTAATTTTAATCTTTATCAATATGTAATGATGTTAGATGGTAGAAAAAAAATACACAGCTTGACTTCCTTTCTCTTTAAATATTGGGCTGAATCACCACAAAAAAGAATAGAGGGAAATCTGAAAAAAAAAAAAAACTAAACAGTTCAAAAAAGTTATGAGGCTTGGCTAGAGAAAGTTTCCTCTTATTCCGTCCTCCATCTCAAGCACCATTGTTAGGTATGGTCTTTGGCTAAACTGAAAGCTATGTTTGTTTTATTTGAATGCTTTAGTTGTTCTCCTTTATTTGCTTTAAATTCTTGTCCATGTGTGCACCTAAAAGTTACTCTTAATGAAAGAGTCTCATGTAGATAAGGTTTCGAAAATAGAAATAAAAAAAAATTTCTTGCACTTGATGGTGCAAATGGTCAAGGAGACAACATGCACAAGGGGTTTTGTTTCTAAGAAAAAATCTTATTTAGTTAGAGAGACTATGTGTGTATGCGACGCATACGCACAGAAGTGGCTTAAAAAAATGAAATACACTTGGTAAGGGAGATAAGTTGGAGTAGAGGAAGGTTGGTGTATGGTGGAGAAGCAGAGATAAAAACGCATAGCAAAAGGAGGGGATTAAGGTGGACTTGGATACAAATCCTCTACAGTGGTGAATATGGAGTAAGAATTTGAAAAAGAAACTGTGAGAGTGCACTCCCTCTTTGATACACTCAAGCAACCCCGGTACCTTTTACGCCATTCCCCTTTCTCCAGCTGTGCCCTTCCCTTCGTCCCTCTCTGGCAGCCCACTTTCGCAAACTGTGTCATTCCTTCCCTCCGTTTGTGGCGGCTCATGTCTCTCGTTGGATGCAAGTGAAGAAGACCGGAGCACCACTGTGGCCATTTCAATCCACCTAGTTGGGTTTCCCGAAGAGAGAGTTGCTTGATTGCAAAGCCCCACCCCCTGAGCTATTTTCATGTTCTAGGATTGTATTTTACCGACATCACTCTGTCTCTAAAACACTCGACCTCTATCACTTGGTCTGCCCTCTTCCATTTCAATCGTTGGAGGTTGCTGTTAGCTGCTTCTCCCTGCTTCCTCTAGTGTGCTTTCTCTCTTTCGCGAGCTTTATCTCAAGTAACTTGACCTTTTTTTTTGCAGCTTATTTCGGTGATTTTGGCATGTGGATACTTATCCTTTTTTTCCCTGAATTGTGCTATAATGTTTAAATGCTATGGTATCATTTGATTTATTGGCATGAAATATGCAAATTTATTTTTAGATGTCTGTGGATGATTTGAATGGTAAATGGTATGATTGGTATCAATCTGCATCAAACACCCCTTTTTTTTGTTGTCTACATGTGGATGATTTGTATTTACTTGAATGTTTGTGAACCATGAACTCAATTTTTTAGTTTTACATGCAATTTAGTGTCAATTGTTGTGCTATTTTGAAATAATGGTGGTGGGTGAGAGTATTTAATACAGTTTGTTTTAGAATGTGGGTGAGAGTGCATAATTTGTTTAAGGTATAATCCATCAGCTGAAGTTAATCATTTTTAAATTGTTACATAGAATCAGCTATTTATTGAAGAATCTTTTGTAGAGGTCAAATTGAAGCTATGCTGAGAGCCTGAAAGAGGAGCATTGAGAAAAAGCTAGGGGAGGTATGAGGACCGATAAAAGAAGTACCTTTAAATGAGTTAGTGTGTTACTTATTTGCTTTTATTTTGGTTAGGATAAGGACCGCAGCAAGCATGAGAAGGTTAGGTCTAATGTTGCGAAGAGTGATTTCACTCCTAAGACTAAAAAAATAAGCCATGGAATAGTAATGTGTATTAACTCGTTATTCGTATATTAATATGATTTTTCTTGTCTTTAGTCTAGTTGATAGTGAAGTTGTATGATTGACTAATTTTATTAGTAATACATTTTACATGCAGCTTGCATTTGTTATGAGGTGTTCGCCCACTCGATTGTAGAAGTTGTGTGCAAGCTTGACAAAAGATCAAGCTGATGCTGTAAAAGATATTGGGTTTGGTTCAGTTTTTCATGTGAAATGTACATTGGACTGGGTGCTCTGCTTGCAGCTAGTGAATGCTTTAGACCTCAATAGGATGTGCATATTTGTTAAGGGTGAACTGGTCCCAATTAGCTATCATGATGTAAACATGGTGTTTGGGTTACCTAAATCTGGTATTTTAACAAACCCATTATAGTTTTTTGTTCCAAATTATAAATAATGCCCTGCCTGGAATGACATATGAAGCTGTGTAAACTTGTTTATAATAATTTTTCTATTCGAAATTATAATAATTTCTTGTTAGAAGAGTGTATTATTGACGGTAATGGTAGTAAACTTAATTTCCTAATATCTTTATTAGGAAGGGCATACCCGAACAAAGTTGACTCTAGGAAGACCTTCTGTGAATTTAAAGTAAATGTGATTTTGCCATATCGGGCATTCTTTGCCAACTTACCACACATTAGTTAATAGAGAACCCTTTAGTTTATTTACATTTGATCTATATTAGGCATCTTCTTTTGTTTGGTTTTCATGATAGAATATATTGTGACGTGTTACTTGTCCTCAGTATGTTTTTCTAAATATGGCAATTGATATATTTTGGGTGCAACAATAGGGCTTGAGATTCCAAAATCTGTTAGTGAAGAGTAAAAGAGTGTCTTGGAAGATTTTGATGAGGTGACTGATATATTATTGGAGGATATGATTAGGCAAGGCACCACTGATAAGTTGTTCAAGCGAGCGTTCATCCTGTATGTATTATCTGGATTTTTCTGCCCAACTTCGAACATGGCACCAAGCCGGAAGTTATTGGGGGCCATAGTTGATGTGGAGAATGTACCAGAGTACAATTGGAGCCGACTAATCTTCGATTGGTTGGTCACCTAGATTACAATGTACAAGACACGTGAACAAAAGATGAAGAGCATAAGCGGTTGCTTGTTTTTTCTTATGGTATGTAATGAAACATTTTTTTGCTTAGTTGAAGAAAAGGTTGTTATGTACCCATTTTATAATTTGTCTGTCATGTTTATTTATGTAAGTTATCACTGTACATACATAGATCTTGAGTGGCTAAAAATGTAAGTTAATTTAGCATTGGTAGATTATGTATTTTCATTGTCGTTCACTTGGCAAGATGGCTTCTGTAACATCCCAATTTTCTTTGCGCTAAATTATTCCACTTTACCTCCACAACGAGTTCTGAGTTCCGAGTTTATTAGTTTTATGATTTACGACTTCGTACTCGAATTCCACATGAAATGGAACAATTTCCGATTTTTGAGTTTGTCTTCACGTCAATATTCTGACTTCCGACCTTATCCCAGCATGTTCCTCATTCCCGACTTCATGTCCTGTCCAACTTCCAAATTGGTCTGCAAAATTCCGACTTCATGGACTTTCCGATTTCCGACTTAATGTTCTAGCTTCGAGTTAACTGGAGTGGCTTCCGAGTTCCAATATTCGAGTTAAAGTATAGTGGGTATAATTTCCGACCTCCGATTTCAACTTGAAATTCCTCATTTCCCGACTTCCGACTTGGACTTCAAGTCCGAACAACATGACGTAATTCCACGATATCCGACTTCATCTCTCAAAGAAAATTTACCCGAGTTCCGATCTAACCTTAATAGTGTACATGGTTTCTGACCTCAGAAGTTATAGTTTAACATAATGGTGCAAGTACCGACTTCCGAGTAAAATGTCACGAGGTCCCGCATTAAAGTGGAATTCAGTTAGAAAGGGCTCGAGTTCGGATCTTTGAGCTGGTTTCCAAATCATCCACGAGTTTCGATTTCATCTCATGAAGTGCACGAGTTCCGATGTCATCTTCAGAATATACTGGAAACGAGTCCCACTGTTAGAGCGATGTGGAGAGCAAATTGTCACAAAAGAGGGGAAGGTTGGCAGAATTTCAGCCTTGTGTTTTAAGGCCAATCAGAACCCTCCAAGTTGACTACCACTCATGCCTATATAACACCTTCTTCTCCCCTCATTCAGACCCATTTTCTGCGCCCCCTCTTCTCCCTCACTTCAGCTCTCTTTTCTCTTCTCCACTCACCCAACTCCATCACTCCTTCAAGCTTGGCCAGGTCCTAATAATTCAAGTTTCAACACTTAACTCAAGATCACACTCCAAAGAGGTAGGATTCTACTTCTCTTCTTGAATTATTTGCCCTAAGGCTGTATGAACTTGTATTCTCCTTCATGTATTTGATGAGTTAATAGCTGAATTATGATAGGATTATGATAGGATTAATAGGAAATCTTGAGTTGAAATTATGGTTAGAAGAGAAAATTAGAAGGAGAGAAGCATCAGGATCTTTGTCTTGGTGAGAATCCCACGGTCAAATGCAGACGATGGAGTGTCTGATTGTAACACCTTACCAGACAAAGTACTATGCTTAAGTCATAATAACTTATCTGATAAGAGATTATGTGTAATACTGATTAAATTTCTCTTACTGCATTGGTGTTAATTTCTCGCATAAGAATACTTGACCTCTTAACAAATTTTTCTGCGTGATAGCGGAATAAATACTAATCAATTGGTAACTGTAAATAACTTAACATAAATAAAAATACAATAAGAACAGAATAACTGCAAATGGCATCATAGACATGTACATAGATATCTGATTTTAAAGTTTGGCAAAAAGTACAAAGTGTCAAAATGAGGCCGCTAATACAAAATGAAATGGCCAGTTTCCATGAACAGCACCCTAAGTGGTCCCCATGGGACATTTCATGTACATCTCCTAATATCTATCTATCTACCCATGACCCAGACTACCAAAAGAGGGTCATTCTATACACCTACTACCACTATGGTACGCCCACTATCTACCCAGAATCTGAAGAAAGAAACCCATTCTCCATGGGTGCATCTGCAGGAGGGTGGCCCGTGCTGGGAGCAGAGGATGAGGAGGAACTCGCTGCCTCTGATGGGCCCTCCTCTGATGTCGAGGCGGAAAGCATCGGATGTGGTGGTGAAGCAGGAGGAGCCATAGGAGCGGGGGCTGCAGCTGGTGCTGCTGCTGCGGGAGGAGGTGGAAACGGATGAGTCATATGAAGTGGAATGGCAATGTATGGGACAGCGGGATCAAACAGTGGGTGCATCAGGGGTACTGCAAAGTCTCTCTGGAAGAAGAAATATAAACGAAACTGGCACCTGCCAGATATATATACAGAGTCTAAAAATGGGTCGAGGTGTATGTGAAGCTCAGGGAACTTAATGAAGAGAACTCCTGTCGCTGCGTGCTCCATAGTCTGAGAATGACGCGGAATATATAATATGGGGAGAAATGAATATTTCTCAGTAGAAAATCCTAACTTCTATACATCTGTCATCGCTGTCATTCCCAGTTGTTTCGGTCGTGCAAGATTTTCAGATAGTACGGTAAAATGATAATATTTAACTTAAATACTCATTTGTAAAGCATACACTGAAACAAGTTCAATTTTAATTAACAGATATACTAAGGTACTCAAACAGTAATCACAGTGGAACAATAGCATGTTATGAAAAAAAATACAGAGATCTAGAACAATTAATAGAAAAGGATTACACTGTACATATGCATGTGCAATGAGAGGATGCATCTTATTCTTGGAGGCTTTTGCCTCTTATAACTTATTTCCATCCTTGGTCCCCTGGGAGTCATTGGCCATATACTCTTGGGTAATAGCTCGCTTTTCAGGACCGAGCTCGTTCCTATCCAGGATTGGCGGGTTTACTTTCCCCGACCTTCCCACAGATCTATTCCCCTTAATTTATTCCGGGGCTGGCCCAAGCTTGTTAAGGGTAGGGCTATTTGGGAGAAGTTCTTAACAAATCTTCTGTAGTATACTGCTCCTGTTCTGTCTTTGAATAGACAAGTATGTCATCAATGAACACCACCACAAATTTATCAAGATATGGTCTGAATATTCAGTTCATGTAGTCCATGAATACTGCCGGTGCATTTGTCAATCCGAAGGACATCACGGTATACTCACAATGTCCATAACGAGTCCGAAACGCCGTCTTCGGAATATCTTCTTCTCGAACCCGAATCTGGTGATATCCAGACCGTAGATCAATCTTGGAAAATACAGTAGCCCCTTGCAGTTGATCCATAAGATCATCAATCCTTGGTAACGGGTACTTGTTCTTGATTGTCACCTTATTCAACTGCCTGTAATCTACACAGACTCGCATGCCTCCATCTTTCTTCTTAACTAACAAGACTGGGGCTCCCCACGATGATGCACTTTGCCTAATGAATTTCTTTTCCAAGAGTTCTTCAATCTGCCCCTTAAGTTCAGCCAGTTCCAAGGGCGACATGCAGTACGGCGCTAAAGATTTTGGTCCTACTCCTGGTACCAGTTCAATAGTGAACTCAATCTCTCTCTCAGGAGGGAACTCAGGAATATCTTTGGGGAGCACATCAGGATATTCCCTAACAACTGGAATATTGTATAACTCCTGATCAATCTCTGTCATGCTGGTTGATAGGAAAATATACCCTTGACTTCTATTCCCACAAGGGTGCACTATTAAGGAACTTAAATAAAGATTTACAGGAATTACGGATTCAGAAGATGAAACAGAAGGGAGTGTAATGGATTTATCGGAGCAATTTAACAGGGCTTGATTGGCAGAGAGCCAATCCATACCCAAGATGATGTCAAGTCCGGACAAGGGAAGACAAATTAAATTAGCCGAAAAGATCCGACCTCCTATTTGACAAGGGACATTGATACAAATGTGATTGGTTCTAACGGGCTCACTTGTAGGAGTAGAAACTAACAAGTCATAAGGTAATTCAGAAATAGGTAGCTACAAGGCTATCATGCAATCATGAGAGATGAAAGAGTGAGACGCACCTGAATCGTATAAAATGGTTAAAGTCTTACCATTTACTTCACATGTATCTTGGATCAAGTTTTCTGACTTCTTGACGTCTTGTGCATCCATAGTGAAAACTCTCCCTTAACGTTGTGGCCTAGGAGTTGATTGAGGATTTCGGGCAGGGCATTCATAGATTCTGTGGCCTGGTTTACCACATCCAAAGTAGACATTTTGACCTGCCAAGCAAGGGCGGTCGCCATGATTCCTGCCGCACTGGCTGCAAATCTAGTTCCCGAAAGGCCGTTGACGTTGCTTGCCTTTGTCGTTGCTACCGAACTTCCTTCGCTGTTGTAAGTTGGGTTTGAACCTTGGACCTTGTGGAGCTAACCCCCTCTTAAAGTTGTTGCCGGATGCTCTAGCAGCAACTAACTTCTTGTTACAATCTTCTACCAAGTGGCACTTGTTCACCAAGGTAGAAAAGTCTCTGATCTCCATTGGCCCTATGGTGGCAAGAATGTCTTCTCTCAATCCACCTTCAAATTTCATACATGCTTCGTCGGGGCTCCGTTGATAAATAGTGGAGAATTTGCACAACTCCTCAAATTTAGCAACGTACTCTGACACGGTACTATTTCCTTGACGGAGGTGCATGAATTCCATCTCCTTGGCGTTGCGAACAGACACAGGAAAATGCTTCTGGTAGAATGCATCTTTGAATACATCCCAAGTAATTTCTATCTGGGCTCCTTCTAATAATCGTCGTGCACCGTCCCACCAGAATTCTGCATCAGCTTCTAACATATAGGTGGCAAAAGTCACCTTTTGATGGTCTGTGCAATCTAACATGGAGAAAATCTTTTCCATAGCCTTAATCCATTCAGCTGCTTTATCTGGGTTAAAGGCTCCCTTGAAGCTGGGTGGGTTGGCCTTTCGAAACTCCGCAAACTTAAGATATTCTAGATCCATTCCAGGGCCGTTATGATTTCCACCACGACCTACCTCTGACTGTCTTCCTATTTGGCCCATCATTTCAGTGGCTGCAGCTGCCTGCTCGCGCATAGCGTGCGCCATCTCTCGCATCGTATCCAGAAACTCTGTAGATTCCTCCTGAAATTTGGAGTAGTTCGCGGCCTACCTCGCCTTCCAGAAGCCATTAAGTACTGAACACACAAAACAAGAGTAATTGAGTTGATCAGGATCAACACTAAGTTCGGTGTGCTAGTAAATAATAGCATACAGTTAGGCAAACTACTTCATGTATGTCCTATCCAAATGGACAAGACTCAGAACATAATAAGATCTAGGGAATACAGAGCATATGCGAAGCATAGTCGGTCCAATCCTCAGGCCTATATTAGGATGAACTGCTCTGATACCAAAAATGTAACACCTTACCAGACAAAGTACTATGCTTAAGTCATAATAACTTATCTGATAAGAGATTACGTGTAATACTGATTAAATTTCTCTTACTGCATTGGTGTTAATTTCTCGCATAAGAATACTTGACCTCTTAACAAATTTTTCTACGTGATAGCGGAATAAATACTAATCAATCGGTAACTGTAAATAACTTAACATAAATAAAAATACAATAAAAATAGAATAACTGCAAATGGCATCATAGACATGTACATAGATATCTGATTTTAAAGTTTGGCAAAAAGTACAAAGTGTCAAAATGAGGCCGCTAATACAAAATGAAATGGCCAGTTTCCATGACCAGCACCCTAAGTGGTCCCCATGGGACATTTCATGTACATCTCCTAATATCTATCCATCTACCCATGACCCAGACTACCAAAAGAGGGTCATTCTATACACCTACTACCACTATGGTACGCCCACTATCTACCCAGAATCTGAAGAAAGAAACCCATTCTCCATGGGTGCATCTGCAGGAGGGTGGCCCGTGCTGGGAGCAGAGGATGAGGATGAACTCGTTGCCTCTGATGGGTCCTCCTTTGATGTCGAGGCGGAAAGCATCGGATGTGGTGGTGAAGCAGGAGAAGCCATAGGAGCGGGGACTGCTACTGGTGCGGGAGGAGGTGGAAACGGATGGGCCATATGAAGTGGAATGGCAATGTATGGGACAGCGGGATCAAACAGTGGGTGCATCAGGGGTACTGCGAAGTCTCTCTGGAAGAAGAAATATAAACGAAACTGGCACCTGCCAGATATATATACAGAGTCTAAAAACGGGTCGAGGTGTATGTGAAGCTCGGGGAACTCAATGAAGAGAACTCCTGTCGCTGCGTGCTCCATAGTCTGAGAATGACGCGGAATATATAATATGGTGAGAAATGAATATTTCTCAGTAGAAAATCCTAACTTCTATACATCTGTCATCATTTGTCATTCCAGAGTTGTTTGATTAGTCGTGCAAGATTTTCAGATAGTACGGTAAAATGATAATATTTAACTTAAATACTCATTTGTAAAGCATACACCGAAACAAGTTCAATTTTAATTAACAGATATACTAATGTACTCAAACAGTAATCACAGCGGAACAATAGCATGTTATGAAAAAAAATACAGAGATCTAGAACAATTAATAGAAAAGTATTACACTGTACATATGCATGTGCAATGAGAGGATGCATCTTATTCTTGGAGGCTTTTGCCTCTTATAACTTATTTCCATCCTTGGTCCCCTGGGAGTCATTGGCCATATACTCCTGGGTAATAGTCCGCTTTTCAGGACTGAGCTCGTTCCTATACAGGATGGCCGGGTTTACTTTCCCCGACCTTCCCACTGATCTATTCCCCTTAATTTATTCCGGGGCTGGCTCAAGTGATGTGGAATTCTTTATAATGTCATGAAATGAATGTACATCTAACTTGTCTCTTTACATATGATGTACTCAAGTTGTCATAAATTTCATAACATATGAATTTCTTACCGAAATTCCGGCAGCATAACGGATCGAGTCCGCTTCCCCGTGAATAGTGCCAGACAACCAGTACATTTATACACTTACAATTTCAGTATAGAGCAACAATTATACAAGTGCATTCATAACATCAATCAACAATCTCAATTATACATGTACATTCATAATCTCAATCAACAATTTGAATTTAAACATCAATAGAGTTTCAATTTAACCCCCCCTATTCTGCCCAAATTTGGTGTGTCTCATTTCTCATTCAGTTCAAGTCATTTAAATCAAATTTTTGAATATGTTATAGCCTTGTATGTCTAGTTTCTACTATCTTTGGTCCCATCTCATTTTGAGTTGTATAGCTCTAGATATAAACATTTTATCTCAACATGTCCTGTTCTTAGCCAGAATTGGGTGCCTATAGAAGAAAATTCACTAAAAATCGAAAACTAGATGAAATCATGTGAATTTTATATCAAAATGAAGCTAACACAACAAGATTTAGAATGAATTAAGTTTCATGTCATTTGCCTAAGTAGATTTTGAGTTATGAGTCTCGAAACATTACCCTATTGGGCTGTCCTGCTCTAGTCCGGTTTAAACCTAAGCCAAATTCATTGATGTGGTGGGAACAAATGAAAACGAATTAAATTCTGAAATTTTTATGGGATGTTCTCTCATGTGTTAGCTTTTAAACATCTTTAGTTGCACTCAATTTGAGGTTGTATAGGGTGAGATACACCCCTCTCAACCTATGCTGCCCGGGTGAGAACCCAGATTTCTAGGTCTAACTTCAAAAATTCATAACTAATTCTATACTAATCCAATGGACTATTATGATATATTTATGGAAAGCCCTGAATGTCTAGTTTCATTTAAAAAATTTTTCATCCAATTTAAACAGTGGTAGGCGGAGCCGTACACTCCGCCGTACGGACCACCGAGGGAAATCCTATCCTGTTTCTAGGTTTGTCTCCTCCCTTCAAACTATTTGCTCCCAAATCCAATTTTAATCACAACACACATGCAAAATCAGTTATAAAACATCATCATCACTCTATAAAATATCCAAATCTCAGATTAAGCATGCTCCTCATACAGCCCCAAATCAGAAAGAATAAAAGGAGAAGTAGGATTTCCTACCTTGTCTTAAGTGATTTAGGCTGATTTTGTGTCTTGGATGGTGGTGGCTTGAAGATGGATGAGAATGGAGTAGAAATGACAGCAAGGAGAAGAGAAAGAGAGAAGCTTCAACTACTGAAAGAGCTCGAAAATTCTGATGGAAAAAGAGAGAAAAAAAAGTGAGATATTTGAATCTATTTTGGTTTTGATTGGTGGATCCAAGTCTAGTATTGATTTTGGTTGAGCTTCCCACCATCAAGGGCTCCCAAGGCACCACTTGGTGGGTTGTTTGGCTAAATCCTAGCCGTTGATTCCAGGGCACTCATAGAAAAATTCTACTGATTCGGTTTCGACAGTTTGAATTACCGAAATCTTACCGATTTCCATGAAATCGGTAAATTGGCTTGAAATTTTTCTGAGGTTTTCTATGCTTCTAATCTAATTCCATCATGTCTAATCCATCTAAATCACACTTAATTTGACTTCGAGTAAATGTTTAATCAAGTTCTGATTAAACTCACTTATTTGATTAAAAACCGAATAATTCAGTAGTTAACGATAAATTTTTCGGTTGTTACATACGGCGCCGCCTACAATCGGTCAAATCCAATGAAACCTTTTTTAGATGAAAGTAGACATTCAGAGCTTTTCATGGATATATCATATAAGGTTATTGGATTAGTATTGAGAGAGATATGAATTTTTGAAGTTTGACCTAAAGTTCAGGACTTTCTTCTGGGCAGGGTGACTTGAGGAGGACATAACTCACCCTATACAACTCCAAATTGAGTGAAACCAACTTTGTTAGAAATCTTACACATAGAAGAACATCCTAATATGAGATTCCAAGTTTGTTATGGTCCCAGTTGCTCCCAGTAATTCGAGGAAGTTACTCTATGTCCAAACTAGGCCAAAACAGAGTAGTTCAGGAAGGTCGACTTTCAGGACTTATAACTCGAGGTATACTTACGCAAATGGAATGAAACTTGTGGCAAATGAAAGGTTGTCCTGTTAGCTTTAATATGAGACCAATTTCGTATGATTTGAGCTTAGTTTCGATTTTTAGTGAATTTATACTTCCAGGAGTGTAATTCGGGCTAGTGACTGAACAGGTTGAGGTAAGATTTGAATATCTTGAGTTATATGGATCAAAATGATAACCAAAGAGGTTAGAAAGTAGACATATAGAGCTATGACATATCAAAATTTCAAATTTAAATGAGTTGAATAGAAATAGAGGTGGGTCATATGAAATTCGGGCAGATCTGAATCGATGGGCAAAAGTGACCCAATTGATGATTTCACAAGTGTTAGTAAAACATATAAGGTATGAGTTGAGAATTGCCAGTTTGACATTGATATATATGTGTGTTAAATTGATTATATTGCTATGATTGAATTGTCTGTGAGAACTGGCACTATTCATGGGGAAACAGAGCTGATCCGTTATGCTGCCGAATTTACGGTAGAAGTCTAGGAAACTAGGAAATGTGTACAAGCAAAGATGAAT
The DNA here is from genome assembly GCA_031439585.1 of Pterocarpus macrocarpus. Taxonomy (NCBI): domain Eukaryota; kingdom Viridiplantae; phylum Streptophyta; class Magnoliopsida; order Fabales; family Fabaceae; genus Pterocarpus; species Pterocarpus macrocarpus. The sequence continues at coordinate 38,224,235 of CM062522.1, read as the reverse complement.
TTTAGGCATCATATGAGTTATGAGAGCTTATGCAATGAGAGATTATACCTTGAATATATTACATTCACATGTTATGTTCATGTATGCCATGCATGCAAGCATAATTAGAATATGATATGAGAAATAAGACATGAGGCATATTCATGTATGCACAAGCATCTGTACGCATGATAAGATATGGAAAGGAAAGATGATAAGAACTTTCAAGAGGGACGTACTAAGCTACCACGCCAGGCATGGCATAGACCCAACTAGCGTGGGCCAAAGCGGTACTGTCTAAGACTTGGGCCAGCCCTCGACCAGATTAGTGGGAATAGACCGGTGTGAGGGTCGAGGAAAGTAAACCCGTCACCCATGTATAGGTACAAGCTCGGACCTGAAAAGCAGGCTATTGCCCAAGAGTGAGAAAGGCCATTCACCTCCGGGGGACCAAGCACAGAAAAGTAAGATCAAGTTGCAAGCTAAAGAAAAATATGAATTAAGTCAAGTGCACTTGCATACAGTCAAGCATAAGCATCTATGAGCGCATCCTTAGTTATCTCATCAAGTCATATTATTATTATCATGATTCTGGCCGAAGCATATCATACTAATCATATTTCTATGTCTATAATATAATATGGTAAGTGATGGTTAAAATATAACCCGCTTCGAGAAGGGTATTTTCAACTTAAAATTGAACCACTATTTGTTTATATATGCTCATATTTTCATAATAAACAAAGCGGTGGAATGTTTATGATGACATCATAAGTTTTGTTCAAATTTACCTACTGAGAACCCTAGGTTCTCACTGCCTGCTTGTATGTTCTTCTTTTCCGTAAATATTCCAGTACCTAAGTTGGACATCCAGTGCAAGACGGAATTGTAGCTCATTGAGCACGACTCAGGCGCTAGCCAGATTAAGAGACAATCGAAGCTAGCTAATGATTAGTCGGAAGTACACATTGTTTACTCTGTCGGTCACAATTTGCTTTTAAAGTGTAATTATTTTATTCTCTATGTATTAGAGTTTAGTAGTTAGTAATAAAGTGGACAATAAAAGGGCCATGTATTATATTTTCCCTATTTTAAAGAATTTTTCAGCACTGTGACAACCTTTTTATGTAATTCCATGACTCGAACATGGCTTATATGATAGAGGGTGTTACAGCTTCATTATTACAACATCCCTTGGTTGCATTTTGGGAGGACAAGCTGGTGCGAATGCGGATTCGTATAGAGAGAAAAGATAAACAGGTACCCAAAGTTAAAATTGTTTAAAAATAAGTATTTGGTTTTACTTTATTTACCAAATAAAAATTTGGTCAAGTTATGTTGTTACCAACTTGGTTTTGAAGTGGTTGTTGTTCAATACTTTTAATTGGGCAATACTTGCAATGGCTCAATATATTTTTTGGATAGGGAATACTATACCATAGTTGGGGTTGAGATGAGCTATTTGATGAAGAGTGGTTGTTGGAGACCTATAAGACTGAGGAATACGAGATTTAGATGTTATATACGGTTTTAACTTGATCATGACATCTTCTACCCATTGGTGCTTCCTTTTTGCTATAGCTAACTAACATTTATGTAAGCATCTGTATGTAGATTGCTAGGGAGTTGGTGGTGGAGCATTTGTAGGCATTGAAGAAGCTAGATGATGCTATTCTTGCTGGCAAGTATAATGTCCATTCTTCCATGCCAAAGCTGCCAACATTTGACCAGGAGCAATGGTTGAAGGGTAATGAGGACAATGAAGAAGACATCAATGATGAGGAGAACCAAGATGACAAGGTTGACAAAGGCTTGGTCATTAGTGACGAACCAATTACACATGAAGAAGTTGTCTCGACTGTGAGTGGATCTATAGGCTCAAAAGTAAAGAAAATTACTCGAAGAAAAGGTGAAGGGCCGATGCTTAAGTTATACATATATTGCAGTAGAAACCCAGGACAAGATTCTTGTAAAGCTAAAGATTATGATTTTCGTATATTGACATATTGTAACTTTAACTAATGAATTCCAAAGTAACTTATGCTTAGGTTTAAGACTAACTGTTGTTGGTTTTGGTGTAGAGGGATAGTGAACATTAATGACCTTTTTCTAGACCGGCATGATACTGCAACAATGAGGCCAAGGACTTGGTTGTTGAATACGACATGCAACACATCCATTTCAAGCTTGTTTCATTAATTGTAAGGTTTCACCTGAGAGAAGCTTATCTTGATTTATGTTTGCTTTTACCTGATCAGGTTGTTACCTTTGCATCTATGATCCTAAATGAACTAGAGAAAACTCGATCTAGGAGGTCTTGTCATTGCCTGTCTTCTTGGTTCATGGTGCTGAGTTCCACTAAATTTTGGTTTGGGTTACTTCAGATAACCTTCCTAAAATTGTACTAGCAATAACAAATTATTCCTATGGATGCAGGATACAGTGATAAATGGTCTTGAGGAGTTTAAGAAAGGTCAGTTTAAGCCATGGCAGAGTGTGCCTAAAGAGTTATCTTTATATTCAAGTGAGGTTGAGACAAGCACAAGCAATTTGGTATGTAATTTCTACGATTGTGTAATATTTTTTTGCTTGCTGGGTTTAGGGCTCATGGAATGCAATTTTTGCATTTGTGCTTATAGCTATTTGCCCCAGTGGTGATTAATGAACACTGGTGGTGTTATGCTGTGGATCGTTCGAAGAATTGCTTGTTTGTTTTAGATTCCATGGCCCATGCCCATTCGGGTGACAAAGCCATGCTTGATGACTTGATGGTATGTTTTATAGAAAGAAGTCAAGTTAACAGAGCTGTATAAAATCTCCGATTGAAAATGCATGAACGAAAGCGAAGAGTAGGGCCCCAAAAGAGCACTCTTTACACTGAACGACACATGAAGCGGAGAAAAGGAAATGCTTCTTAGGGCAAGTTTGCAAGTTGGGTTTAGGACAGAAATAGGAAAGATTTGGAGTCTTTTAAGATGGCTAGTGTAACATCCTCAATTTCATATCGTGTTAAATTACCTCAGTAACCCTGAGTAATTAGGCACTTAATGAGAAATTATGAGATTAAGGCTTAATTAAGGGGTTAACGAAGAGTTAGGATAGGAGCCAACTCGGATGAGAAAAGTCAAAAGAATGCTTAATCAAGATTAGATAATTTCTATTTAAGCAAGTCAGAGCCTTAATAGCTTAATTAAGCACTAATCACTCTTAATTAGCTTAATCAAGTTTATTTAAGGATAATCAAGTTTAATTACAAGTTTAATTTTTCTCAATCATGTTTTTATGCGTTAATCACTAATCCTCACTTAATCATGTTAATTAGGTTACAAGAGCACCTAATCACATGATTAATTCAAATTTAGTCAACTAGACAATAAAGCATTGATGGCATCACTAAAGTGAAAAAGTAGAAGACAATATTGCTTTATGTAAGAAAAGCATTAGGTCTTGTCTAAAGTAAACCCCCTAATTAACCATCTTGTTCCCTTAATTATAACAAAAGGAAAATATCTCCCCTTCCCTAAGCCAAAGAAGCTCACGGTCACTCAATGCACAATCACACACCTTCACTTCATTTTCAACTTCTCATTCTCTCTCTGAAGTTCTCAAACTCTCCAACCTCTCTCTACAATTCCTCTTCTTCTTCTTCATCATTCTCTACCTCCATAACCAAACCTTCCTCACTAAGCCCTTCAAAGATCACATCTTTGGGTCTTTGGAGACAAGATCTAAATACTACAACATTCATTTTCACAAGAACTCAAGAGCTTCTCCTTCCTTCTTACAAAACCGTGACCATCATCATCAAGAGGAGCCATCATCTTCTTCTTCCTCTTATCTTGTTTTTGCGCCATCTTCAAGAAAGGTAGCGATCTTCATTTTTTTTATTTTGCTTGCTCAAGAAAGCTTGAAGCTTGGTTCTTTTCATGACCAAGGTCTTTAAGTGAAAACTTGAGAAGATCCTTCATGCTCTTCATGAGCAAAAGTTTCCGTTTTTAACAAAATATATTCTTGTTGTTCTTAAAGTGTTCTTGATGTTTCTACTTTTGGAAAAATATGTTCTTATTCTTCTTCAAGTGTTCTTGATATTTCTATTTGTGGTAAAATATGTTCATATTCTTATTCTTGAGTGTTCTTGGTGGCATCTTGCTTAAAGTTGCTCTTTTTCTTATGATGAGTTTATGATTAGAAAAGTTTCATCTTTACATGTTTTTCATGATTTGATAAGGCTATGAATATCCTAAAAGCTTAAAACTTTAAAAAGTTTGCTTCTTGATTCCTTAAAAGTGACGCAACTTTTAAGCTTCCATAAAGTTTTATTTTGTTTTATTTTGAAGGCAAGAATACATGCAAAAGTCTAAACTTTTGGTATAATAAGCCTTTTTGAGTTAGAAAAATGATATCTTGTCATTTTATGTCTTAGAAATCAAACCTTAAAGAAAAGACCTTTCATAAAGTCTTAAACTTTAATCAAGAATGAGACCTTTAAGTCACAAAGGTTTTGTTTTGTTACATTTAATATATAAAGTTTAGATCTTGAACCAAAATAATGCTAAAGGATGTTAACTTTTATAAAGATCAAGACTTTTTAACCTTAAAGTTAATGTTTCATATCACTAGTTGATAAAGTAGGAACCTTTTTAATATAGAGATAATTTTAAGTCATAAAGTTGAGACCTTGATGGTCTTAGAATAATTAAATGAGTCAACTTTCATAAAGAACAAGACTTTTTTGTTAAAAAGCTAGTAACTTATATCATTATTTCATAAAGATCTAATCTTTAAGATAAGAGCTTAATGTTAAAGACACTTACTTTCATAAAGAATAAAACTTTATGAATACTTTATAAGAATGATAACTTTTATAATATTTAATATAAGATCGTGTTAGGTTAGTGATAAAAGCTTGAAACTTTGTAAATTGGTTAAGTTAAAAATCACCCTTGGTGTTTAGTGAACACGGTGTTGTTGGGTTCATGATGTGGTTATGCGTTGTCATGACCCAAGGATTAAAGGGATCTCAAACTCCTTGGGAACAGAAGTATGATTAGGGCCTCTGAGTATACCATGAACCTAGGAATCACTAAATGCAATATCTCAAGGAAAGGAAACAATCACTTAACTTAATTAATTTGAATAAATGTTCCATAAGACATGAACTAAAGTAAAAAAGAATTTTATATGAGAGCTAAGTAACTAAAAGACCACATACACATATCTTAACTACGTGATTCTCTCATAGGTAACCACGAGAAATCATATGATGATTCATAATATTCTTCACAAAGAATAACACAACTATAAACCTTTTTAGGGTATGAATGTATGATGCCATTCGGCATGATGAATGATGAGTTTGATTGAGCTTTGTCTCATGATTAATTGATTATTGTAATATGATAAAATATTGGTTGAAAGCTTATGATTGGCATTTTGGGGAAAGCTTCGGTCTAGCTGTTATGCTGCCGGATTTTCGTCAAAATTATGGACTTAGTCATATCATTACATGTGTCTAGTCAAAGAATACTATGCATGTAAAGTATAATGATAAGAAAAAAAACCATGGGATATGACCCCTCGATCACTTCTGGGAAGTGAAAGACGGTGATCCACAAGGAACCTCTCTGAGGGAAGCAAGGGTGACATGGAGGACCCTCCAACTTAGAGATAACCAATATTGGCTTAGTCTGATTTGGTTAGTATTGCATGGCGACGGTCACGGAATGAGCTTATGTTCAAAAGCAGTCTATTTCAAAAGAAAGTAAAGAATGTTAAGCACGTGCTAAAAATGAAAGTAAAGTCAAAGTAGAACCTGGTCAAATTGATGAGTTGCATAATCATGCATGTTTCTATATTTCTCATGCGTATTATGAATGTTTATACCATGCTCTCACATGTATATGCTCTTATATGGTAGCTTTGAGTTTCTTTATATTGTGTTTATATGGGAAAGATTAAAAGAAACCCGCTTTGAGAACCTATGTTTTCAAACCCTTTAAAAAATAGAACTTATACATGCTCACTATTTTCATAATTAAACCCGAAGTGGCTGGGATGACGACGATGACACATTAGTTGTCTAATCGAATCCTACTGAGAAATCTTGTATTTCTCACTCCTATGTTTCTATGTTGTCTTCAGAATAAATCGATGGCAAATTTCAAGAAGACTCTGCTGGTACCTAATTGGATGAAACGAAGAGCTGCTATGTTTCTTCACCTAGCTAAGGAGGATCGAGATAGTAGCATAGTATTTTCATTTTCTTAAGAGCCCTAGTTGGGCAGTTTATGTGTAATTAAGAGGCTACAGGAAGTCATGCTGCTTAATTTGACCTATTACATATGTGATACTTATTAAGTGTAATGATGACTCTTGAGTATCTACGATTATATTCTTAGCTTATGGTATTGTGTTATATTGTTTCAATTTTATCATACGTTTTATTAGTAACTCAGGGATATAAGGAACAACATCCATGTGAATACGAGTAAGTAAGTGCTTAAAGGCTCAGTTTTCAAGCATAAAGGTTTTACAAAACAAAATTACATGCTATTTTTGTATATTATGCTAATTTCAACAATAAGAACTTCCGCTAGTTAAGAGTAACAACTAGTAATGCCATAAAATGACTTAAGCATAGTATGGTATTATTAGGATGTTATATTTTGGTATTAGAGCAGTTCGTCTTTGTAGAGCCAGGGGATGGACTGACTATGCTTCTAAGCATACTCTGTCATGTGTTAGAAATCATGCCATGGATCTTATCACAGGGGTAAGATATAGGAATTAGGTAGGCATGACTGTCTAGTTGTGAATGTGATTAGCTACTACCACACTTAGCTCGATATTGAACCTGATCAACTCAATATCTTTGTTTGTGTGTCCAGGAACTGATGACTTTTGACAAGCAGAATAGGTTCCGAGTTGAATCTGCCACCTTAGGTATGGCAGATGTGACAAATGTTTCTCCTATCCTGGTCTCAGTTGCGAGGGGACAGGTTGCTGTAACTAATCGAGCCTTAGGAGGAATAGCAAGAACTGAGGCTGACCCAGAATACTTGAAGTTTGCTATGTTTATGAAGGCCAACCCACCAGCTTTCGAAGGAGACTTCAACCCTAAGGAATTTGAGGGATGGATCGAGGCATTGGAAGGGACATTCTCTGTGTTAGGTTGCACAGGGCTACAGAAAGTAACATTTGCTACGTACATACTGGAGACTGATGCTGAAGCTTGGTGGGCCAATGCTAGAAGGATGATTGAGGATTCCCAGTCCCCCATTACCTGGGAAATATTCAAGGCTACACTTTATGGTAAGTGCGCCATGCCAAAGAAAGATGCTTCTGGGAAAATGAAGGTTTCCCAATACCAAGGGACTAGGTACAATTCGTACTGCAAGATACAATCGCAGTTTGGGAGGGGCACGAGTGGTCAGTTACCAAAACAAATGGTAACTCCTAGGTGCCCTAAGTGTGGCAAGAATCATGGAGGCCGACCCACTTAGCAGGACAAAATGCATATTTCCGTTGCGAAAAGCCTGGGCATATGACTAGAGACTACATTATCAACCTGTTATCCCCTGCCAACAAGCCCCAACTCCAAGGAAGGGTCTTTGCCCTTAATGCTGAGAAGGCCACTCAATCCGACGATCTAATCCAAGGTAAGTGCGAGGTCAATGGTAGAACTTTAACTGTACTATATGATTCTAGAGCTACACACTCCTTTATTTCTCATGATTGTGTAGATAAATTGGGATTGTTTGTGTTTGAATTGCCTTACACGTTGATTGTTTCTACTCCTGTTGGGAAACTAGTTGACTCTAACCCTTCTTTTTCATGTATTTTTCAAGCACTAGAACCCCTAAGCTCTTCATAGCTAGGTGGTTTTAGGACTTGCTTCAAGGTCTCATGACCATATCTTATTCTATGAACTTTTTTTGCCTTATTGAAAATATTGTCTTAAAATGAGATTATGTGGTATGTTGATTTTTATATATCTTACTTTATTTTTATTCTAAAATACTGATTTTGTGATTAAAACCTTGAATATGAAGGTGAGATAAAACATAAAAATGGTGATTTGAAGTGAGATAGCAACATTTCCACAAGTTTGAAATGTAAAACATAAAAACTAGTTGAGTTGGAATTCTGGCAGTCTATAATTCGTACTGTATAACTCGTCCTACAAAACTCAAAATGTGATGAAACTAATTTTCTATAAAAGCAGACTCAGAGAGCTTTTCATAATATAAAATACGTGAACTTTGGCTTTGAAACGTGGGAGATATGAATTTTTGAAGTTGGCTGTCTCTAGATGTGTTTATGTCTAGGTAGTCAGTACTAAAACATGCCCAACTTGAGTTATACAAAACATTTTTTAGTACGACCAAGTTTTTCTGAAAGTTAAGACATTAAAGAACAACCCCCTAAAACAGTTTTTTTCAGATTCCATGTGAGGAACTCCCAGTGAAGTTGACAAGCCACTGACTCGAGATGAACTTTCAAGTCTGAGCAGTCAGAGCAAAAAGTGTATAACTCAAAGTACAGAAGAAATTTTTGAGTGGGACTTATTTCATTTGAAAATAGACTCAGAAAAGTACAATCCTACCAAAAATCAAGTTAAAAAGATAAAAGAAGAATTTATGGTGAATTTTTAAAGTTACTGCCTTGCAGTAAAAGTAAAAACTGGTTAAGGTAAAATTTCTAGCACTAATGAGAATCTCACTTAAGCACACTACGGCTCTTAATTTAAGGTAATGGAAATTTCATAATTCAATTTAAGAAAGTTTAAAATAAGTGATAGGCAGTACTTGCCCTATAATTAGTGAAAACACCAAACGAGATGCCAATCAAATTAAAAAGCTTGCACCTAAGTTACTAAGCTAAGCTCATAACATTTTAATGTGATATATCTATGTCTATGTGCAATATGATAATATGATGATATAATGATGATATGATAATATGATGATATGATGATGGTATGATTATGATGACGATGATTATGTTGTATACGATGTTGATTAATACATATGATAATGTCTTGTGATTGGATTCTCTGTTTGGAAAAAATCTTGGGAAGTTTCGGTCTAGCTGTTATGCTGCCGAAATTCTGTAAAAATTGTGGGTTTAGAATAATTTTGCATCATAAGCCTTAATAAGAAGAGATTGAACTAAGGGTGTGATCCTTCAAAAGGGAAGGTGACCCATAATAAGAAGCTCCCCTCACCCACGACTCACATGAGGCATGGTATAGACCCAGCTAGTGTGAGTATAGGGGATAGGGCCTACATGAGGTATGACATGACCCAGCAAGTGTAAGTACTGAAAATTTATGGTGGCGACGGCCATGGTATGAGCTCATTACCACTTATGTTTAGTGGGTGAAAAGAAAAAGACCTGAGATAAAGGTTAAGTGAAGAAAAGAAAGGGACTTCGGTTCGACCTAAGTAAAGAATGAAACTCTCAAGATGTTCATGCATGATATGAATTGTCATATAAGCTCCTATGTATACCATGATGTCGTTATTATAATGAGAATACGTACTTAAAGTTGAATCTGCTTCGGATACTTATATTTTTGAAATCTAAGAATTGAACCTTATGAACGCTCATTGTTTTCATTTATAAAATCGAAGTGGCTGGGATGATGACGATGACACTTTCGTGTCAAGTTCGAGTCCTACTGAGAAATCTTGTTTCTCACTCTAGTTATTTTCTGTTTCGTCATCAGATACCTATGACACACCTGGTGGAGTGGAGCATGGGCCCTCCCCACCATGAGTGGACCTATAATGCTGATGCCCAGGCTATCGTGGCTATGACCACCACAGTGGTCCGCACCTACTTTTACCTAGGTCGTATACATGAGGGAGAGGAGCCTGATGCTTCGCCAGCCTTAGTAGACATTTCTTCAGCATACCTTGGACAGCCATTAGGTCCTTGGGATTTTCCCCCCGGGCCCTTGCTAGATGTTGAGATGGAGCCGATGTCTCCGGACCTACTGCAGTCGAGCCCATGCCACAGCCTGTGATTCCAGTGGTCGACATGAGTTCCATGGCCACTTTAAGGGCTACAGCCGCCTCGCCGCCACTCCCTAAGTATCACCCCATTACGTCTGAAGAGGATCCCTCCAAGGAATATTCTTCGATAGCCAAATTTACTTCGGGTCATCGTGTTCGTCGCATCGAGGTGATCAGTAGGCACCCTCGTATCATCCATACTCCTCACGTTCCCGGAGGTCGAGGAGCGAGGGGAACCAGGCACTCGACGACCTGATTTCATCTGATCGAGGAGTGCAGAAGGGGCAAAGGAATCAGAACGTGTCTACTTGGGCCTATTTTATTATTGCTCCTTATCTTATGTATTTCATTTTATGACGAACTTTGTCATATGTGCTTATGCTTGATATTTTGGGGCCATGGTATGACCATGAGTTTCCTTTTCATGTATTGTTGAATATTATGAGACTTTAAATATGGTTGTTTAAGTAAGGTGAATGCATTATATTTCTATATATCCTTTGTCCCCTTATTTTATGACTTAAATTTATGTGACACGCTCGTTTATATCTATCAATGTTTCATCGGAGATGGTAGGATGAAATTTTGATATCAGTTAAATTAGTGTTTGATAGTTTGTATTATTTACTAACATGAATCTAACCTCAGTTGTTTTACTGTATTTTACAAATGTAACACATTTCACAGTAAATTGTTAATTGGAAGGATTTCTCCTTCAAGTTTTCATTTCAGGGCTACAGAAATGCTGAATGTCAGCTTACGCTTATGCCAAAATTATAACTTGTTCCTAAAGCTTCACTAGCTGACTTATGCTTTGTTTTTGAGGTGGAAACAAAAAAATGAAGCGAGAATAATATGAGAGCTAAAATGTTTTTTTCCCTATTATATATTTGAGAAGAAAAATGTTGTTTTATATAAATAACTTTGACAAAGATGTCTTCAATCAACAAAATGATAATGGGCTAACAACAGTAATTGGATTTAAATAAGTTGGTAACCTCAATAAAGAAGTTGGTAAACGGATGAGCAAGTTGGTAACTTCTCAGATCGAGGTGAACAACCTTGCTAGCTTGGGTTAGGGATCATTACTAATTTAACCACTTGCAGGATTAATTGATTCTCTAGATATCTAAACAACATGGGATGATTGCTATGTTAGCTATTTTGAAATTGTTTCCTTATTGCACCTACTTGGTAACCTTATTAAAGAAGTTGGTAACTGTGGTTTAAAAAGTTGGTAACTGTATGAGAAAGTTAGTAACTTTCAGATCCAGTTAAACTTGCAAATATTTAAAGTGAAATTATTAGCTTCGGTTACGAATCATCATAAATTGACACCTTTGCACCATTAAATAATTTGTCTAGTGATCTACATAGCATGGAATGATTGCTATTGATGTGTCCTTGGCAAATATACCGGGTCATTAAAGTAACAAAGTTGTGAAAAAGAAATCATTCACACTAGAATAGTTCAAGTATCTCGGTTAACTAATTGGACATAAACTTGAACTGTGAAAATAAAGACAACAATGAATAAAAGAGACACAAAGTGAACAATTTAAAGACCCAAGGGGAAGGGACAAACTTCAATTATGCAGAAAATGGAAGTTACAAACTCAGCAAACCATGCTCGAGTTATGAATTACACGCTCGAGTGTGGTCTACTATGGATACAAGGAGTATTTCTAGTAATTTCCATGCTCTAGCACCCAATCAAGCGCTAGAGCGTGTGTTGCTACAGAGGCTATGGGGATTTGATTATCGATTTAAAATGGCGACGCTCGAGCGCGATACCCATGCTCGAGCATTAGTTATTACAAAAGTAATGCGATTGCTTTAGGGGAGGACGCTCGAGCTCTTAAATCCATGTCGAGCGTGACAAAATGAAAGGCTGATGAGGAAGGTTTTAAAAAACCCATATGCTCGAGCCCCATCACTTTCTCCCCCTCACACCTATTCACTCGCTCCTTTTCCACTTACAAAAAACCGCGCATTCCCCTACTCACTCCTTCTCCCTCTCACACTCACTTCTCCTCACCCCACCACTAATTACCTTAACAACATCGTTATGTCACCCTAACCATAGCCCTAACTCACACCTAGGAAAGGGGTGGCTATTGTGAGCAAAATTTTCTTACATTCTGCAACGGGTTTTGGTCGCTCTAACTCACTCAAGGGGCTGGTATGTACTCTTTACTTTTGCTTCTTGCCCTAGGATCAGCTATTTTAGCTTTCTGCTTGGTGCATGTGCAATACGCATATGTTTGGGACTTTTACATTTTATTGTGGGTTAATTGGTGGTTACAAGGGATGTAGGGAGTTGTCAAAACTATCAAATGTTGGAGAATTAGATGTTTTACATTGTTGTATCCATGTTTTGTTTGATGCATGTCGTTGGATAACAATGAAATGGAGTGGTTAAGTGTCCTTGAGTTATGAGTCAAGTTATATTTCAAATTGGGGGTGTGAGTTTAGGGAGTAGTAGGTGCCATCAATTATAAATTCTGCCTATTCATGTACTTATTCCTGGATGGGGGTGTTATTGTATTTCTTATGAGTTTAAGGGAAAATGGGGCCTAAACGAGCATGACAGCTGTCGCTTGGATGACGCGTCATGGTGCGGGAAGGGGTGAATCATCATCTCATCATCAGTGTGGCACCGAAAGGGGTGGATCGTCATCCTGCCAGCAACCCACTACTCGACCCCCAGTAGCATGCTAAACACAGCAAGCTGAGGATTTCGGCCGACAACGTTTCATCAGTGTCGAAGCCTATAGCTGGTACGGGACATCATTCAACTCCAGGAACATAGTCATGGAGTGAGCCATTAAATTTAGTGCTCCAGATTATGAGCACTTTGAAGATGAACTTGAAAGGAGGCAGTGGCTGAGATTGGCTGCTAATCTAGCACCAGCCTGCAACCATCATGTCGAGGAGTTCTATGCCAACCTTCGTTACACCAAAGGCAACAAGGTGTATCTTCGGGGGCAGCAAGTTGATTTTAGCTCCCCAGCCATCAACCATTTCTACCGGACCCCTAAGGTAGAAAATGACGCATTCACTCGGATGGTAGATGGAGAAGTGAATTGGGAGGAGATACTGCATTGGACATCCTGGGAGCTATTGGACATATCACACTCAGCCTGCAACCAAACGCCGACATCTAGAAAACCGATTTCTCAATAGAGATGCACAGGTTTGGTTACAGGTCATCCTTACTAGACTCAGGCTAGTAACTCATATGTAACATCCCCATTTTTGTCTAAGCTAATTAGCTCGATGTCTCCATCTAATTAGAGGGATTAGCGATTAATTGAGAACTAATCAGCTAATCTCGAGAGCAAGGGTTTAGTAAATTAAAGGCAAGTCAACAATTGGAACATAATGCATTACAAGTTATAATTAAAAGCCTAATTGCCTAATCCTTATTAATCCATGATTTAGAACATAAAATCAAGGTGGTCTAACCTAATTAACTAAGAGCATATAAGTATCACACCTTAATCACATTAACCCTCACATCTTCTTTACATAACTAATTAGGAAAAATCCTTTTCATTGAAAATGTGTTAAAGTGTAATTAAACCAATTGAATTGATTAGCATTTAGACAATTGTAACAATTGTAAAATTTAGAAACTTCCCCTTAATTATTGTTTGAAAGTTTGGTCAAAGCAAGAGCCATATTCAACCATCCATTTGCCTTCTCATCATACACCACTAGATCAAGAGTCCATGTTAGTAGATTCCTTGAGTCAAGACAAAAGCTCTACTCTCCTTCATCAAGATTGTGTCACTTGGAGTGATCACAATCATCCAATGCCAATTCTAGGATAGATCATGCTTTTAACCACTTGAAAAGAAACACTACAAGGTCTGTACCCAAGTGCCAAGACTCAAAGGAAACACAACTCCCTCTTTTGCCCCAAGGTTTTTCCCTCTCTCTTGCTTGTTGCAAGAAGCAAAATCACATCATTCTCCTCCCCCATTTTGCGCCATTAGTCTTCCTTCTCTCCCCCTCATTTCATTTTTTCATTCCTCTCACTAAGACACACACAAAGCTCTCTCCTCTTTCCAAGTCTCATAGCCACTCTCTTCTTCTTTCAACCTTCCTTGTTCTATTCCAACCTTCTTACTACTTCCTACCTCATCTCCATCACCACACTCACAATCCCTTCAAGGACCACCATTTTTGGTCTTTGGAGAAACAAGATCACTCATACACAAGCCCCATTTTCAAGCCTTCAAGTAGGAAGACTCTCTCCAACCTTCTCCACCTTCAAAATCCTTCAAGAAAGCTCTCTTTGGTAGTGACTCTAACCCTTCTTTTTCATGTATTTTTCAAGCTCTAGAACTCCTAAGCTCTTCATAGCTAGGTGGTTTTAGGACTTGCTTCAAGGTCTCATAACCATTTCTTGCTCTATGAGTTTTTCTTGTCTTGTTGAAAGTGTTGTTTTGAAATGAGATTATGTGGCATGATGGTTTTATGTATCTTGCTTTATTTTGTTTCAAAATACTGATTTGGTGGTTAAAACTTTGAATATGATGGTGAGATAATACATAAAAATGGTGATTTGAAGTGGTATAGCAACATCTCCATAAATTTGTTATGTAAAACATGAAAACTAGTTAAGCTGGAATTCTAGCAGTATGTAATGCATGCGGTATAAATCATTCTAAAAAATTCCAAATGTAATGAAACTAATTTTCTGTGAAAATAGACTCAAAGAGCTTTCCACATATATAAAATTTGTGAACTTTGGATTTAAAATGAGGGAGATATGATTTTTCAAAGTTAGCTGTTTCCGGATGGATTTCTGTTTGGGCAGTCTGCACTAAAAACCTTATAATTGGAGCTACAAAAATTATTTTTGAGTGGGACCAAGTTTTTTAGATATCTAAGACATAGAGGAACACCCCCATAAAACAGTTTTGTCAGATTCCATGTGAGGAACTCCCAATAGAGTTGACAAGCCACTAACCCGAGTTAAACTTTTAAGTCTGGACAGTCAGAATAAAATGTGTATAACTCAAGCTGCAAAATGAATTTTTGAGTGGGACTTATTTTATTTAAAAATAGACTCAGAGAAGTATATTCACACAAAAATTTGAAACAAAAGAGTAAAATATGAAATTATGATGAATTTTTAAAGTTACTGCCCCACCGTAAAAGTAAAAACTGGTTATGATGAAAGTTAAAGAATAATGAGAAATAAGCTTTGAAACACTGAAACCTTTACTCTAAGCATTAGAAAAACCCTCATAACTCAACTTAAAAGCTTCAAAAAGGATAATAGATGAAATTGGCCCTACGCCTAATAAAAGAGTTTACACAAGAGACTATAACAATTAAAAGCTTGCACCAAATTTACTAAGCTAAGCTCATAAAATTTTGTTTAAGAATATGCCTATGTTTATGTGCAAGCATGATGCTATGATGATGATGATATGAATAGGATATGTTGATGATATGATGCTTAATGATATGTGATATTGGATTTCTGTGTTTGGCAAAATTTTGGGAAGCTTCGGTTTAGCCGTTATGCTGCCGAAATTCTACAAAAATTATGGACTTAGAAATATTTTGTATCATAAGCTTTAATAAGAAGAGATTTAATTAAGTGTGTGATCTTTTAAAAGGGAAGGTGACCTAATTTAAGCTCCCCTCACCCACAACTCACATGAGGCATGGCATGACCTAGCTAGTGTGAGTATAGGGGATAGGGCTTACATGAGGCATGGCACGACTCAGGTAGTGTAAGTACCGAAATTTTATGGTGGCGACTGTAACATCCCCAATTTTTGTCTAAGCTAATTAGCTCGGTGTCTCCGGCTAATTAGAGGGGTTAGCAATTAATTAAGAATTAATCGGCTAATCTTGAGAGCAAGGGCTTAGTAAATTGAAGGCAAGTCAACAATTGAAACATAATGCATTAAAAGTTACAATTAAAAGTCTAATTGCCCAATCCTTATTAATTCATGATTTAGAACATAAAATCAAGGTGATCTAACCTAATTAACTAGGAGCATATAAGTATCACACCTTAATTATATGAAGATTAACCCTCACCTCTTCTTTACATAATTAACGAGGAAAACCCTTTTTATTGAAAATGTACTAATGTGTAATTAAACCAATTGAATTAATTAGCATTTAGATAATTGTAACAATGGTAAAAATTTAGAAACTTCCCTTTAATTATTGTTTAAAAATTTGGTCAGGGCAAGAGCCATATCCAACCATCCATTTGCCTTCTCATCATACACCATTAGATCAAGAGTCCATGTTAGTAGATTCCTTGAGTCAAGACAAAAGATCTACTCTCCTCCATCAAGATTGTGACACTTGGAGTGATCATAGTCATCCAATGCCAATCCTAAGATAGGTCATGCTTTTAACCACTTGAAAACACCAACAGTCTTTACCCAAGTGCCAAGATTCAAAGGAAACACAACCCACTCTTTTACCCCAAAGTTCCTAACTTTCTTGCTTGGAAAAAAAGTAAAACTCACCCACTCCCTCTTGCTTGTTAGAGAAGCAAAAGCCATCAGCCCTCCCTCACCCATTTTGCGCCCCAAACAGCCCCCCCACTCTCTCATTTGTGATTTTCATCCTCTCACTACAAGCCTAAGCTTTCACTTCTCTCTAAGTCTCATTCTAGCTCTTCTATTTTTCCAATTCCTCTTGTTCTTCTTCCCACTTTCACACCCCATACAACTCTCTTTCCTTTCACAATTCCACAAGCCCTTCAAGGACCACCCTCTTTGGTTCTTGAGGAAGCAAAACAAACACTCACTTAGCCCCATTATCAAGCTCAAGGAGGAGGAAGGTCATCTCCAACCCATCAACTCTTTCTACTCCTCAAGAAATTCATTTGGTAGTGACTCTAACCTTCTTCTTCAAGCCCTTGAACTCCTAAGCTCTCCATAGCTAGGTGGTTCTAGGACTTGTTTCCAAGGCCTCATGGCCATGCTTGTTGATATGATGAGTTTTCATGTGTTGTGTTCTTCTCTTTGGCATGAAACTTTCGGTCGGTGTGTCTGTTGCTATTGAACCAAATTTTTAGAAGTTAAAACATTGAGTTAATATCAAGATCTCAAAGATTAGAAGTGAGTTGGAAGAGAAAAGTGATCACTTGAGGAAAAGCTTTAATGTTTTTACAAGAAAACTCAATGAAACCAAAATCGTGGAAGCTGGGAAATTCTGGTAGTCTATATGGCGCGACTGATAACTCTTCCACTATAACTCCAAATGCAACAAAACTAATTTTCTGTGAAAATAGACTCATATAGATTTTTATACATACGTGAAATTTGGATTTAAAAGGAGAGAGATATGAATTTTCAAAGTCTGCTGTCCTCAGATGTGTTTCTGTTCAGGCAGTATGTAATAAAATATGCATAACTCAGGTTATACAGAACATTTTTGAGTGGAACCAAGTTTTTTGGAAAGCTAAGACATAGAGGAACATTCCCATAAAAAAGTTTTGACAGATTCCATGTGAGGAACTCCCAGTGGAGTTGACAAGTCACTGACCCGAGTTGAACTTTCAAGTCTGAATAGTCAAAATAAAATGTGAATAACTCAAGCTACAAAATGAATTTTTGAGTGGGGTTTGTTTTGTTTAAAAATAGACTCATAGAAGTATAATCATACCAAAATTTGAAACAAAAGAGTAAAAGATGAAATTATGGTGAATTTTTGAAGTTACTGCCTCACTGTAAAAGTAAAACTGTTATGGTTAAGTTTTAAATGTTAATGAGAAATAAGCTTTAAGGCATTAAAACCTTTACACTAAGCATTGCAAAAACCCTCATAATTCAACTTAAAAGTTTCAAAAAGAATAATAGATAAAATTGGCCCTATGCCTAATGAAAGAATTTATACAAGAGGCAACCTCAATTAAAAGCTTGCACCAAATTTACTAAACCAAGCTCATAAGACTTTGTGTGATATGTATGCCTCTATGTATCCATATGATGATGTTGATATGATGATGATGATTATGATATGACATGATGATGATGATGATTATGACATGATATGATGATGATGATGATGATTATGACATGATATGATGATGATCATGATGATGATGATATGATATGATGATGATCATAATGATGATGATGATTATGGCATGAAATGATGATGATCGTGATGATGATGATACAATATGATGATGATGATTATGATAATAATATGATGTCGATATGAATATGATATGTTGATGATATGATGCTTAATAATATACGATAAAGGAATCACATTTGGGGACGGCAATATGTAACGCCTAAATGTGGAAAAGAATTAGAACAACTTTGCATCACAAGCTTTAATAAGAAGAAGATGAATTAAGGGTGTGATCCTTCAAAAAGGAAGATGACCTAATTTAAGTTCCCTTCACCCACGACTCACATGAGGCATGACATGATCCAGCTAGTGTGAGTATAGGGAATAGGTCTTACATGAGGCATGGCATGACCCAGCTAGTGTAAATACCGAAATTCTATGGTGGCGACGGCCACAATATGAGCTCATTACCACTTATGTTTAGTGGGTGAAAAGATAAATCCAAGTTAAGAAAAGAAAAGGGATCTCGGTCCAAACCCTAGAAGGGGAAGAAGTTAAGAGAAGCTTATAGCATAGCCATGCATGTTTTATGTAATTATACTTGTGCTTATGCATATTATGATATAAATGATTAGAGGATACATTAAAATTGAATCCGCTTCGGATATTCATATTTTCGAAAACCTAAGAATGGAACCTTATGAATGTTCACTATTTTTATTAATAAAACCGAAGTGGCTAGGATGATGACGATGACACTTTCGTGTCGGGTTCAAGTCCTATTGAGAAATTCCATTTCTCACCCTAGTTATTCTTCCATATCGTCATCAGATCTCGATGGCGCATCCGGTGGAGTGGAGCATGGACCCCCTATATTGTGAGCGGATGTATGACGTGGGATGTTAGACAATGCTGATTTGGGCTTGTAGTCGCCGTAGCTCTACAACCTCATACATTCCTTTTTATGACGAATGATGTCAATTTAAGTTTGTATCTAGTATTTGGATCATGGGACGATCATGAGCCTCCTTCGCTGTAATGCTGATATGTATGTATATACATATTATGAACCCATATGAATGTAATGATTTGCTATATAATGCAATGTATTTGTGAATTATTATTTGTTTACCTTTCCCATGTTTTATGAATTTGGGGTATGTATTTTATGCGATACGCTCTTTCTCTATCTAGCTTCTTGCTCAAGGCTTTACTTTTCAAAACGCTGCAAAGCGACGGCGTATTTAAAAAAAAAAAAATCTTACCGTATTTTCCGCGTAACTTAATTTCAAGTGAAGTTTAGTTTTCCACGAGCATAAGTAACAACTAATAAAATGCCGTAACACGACTTAACCGTAGTATGGATTTATTAGGGTGTTACAGTGACGGCTACGGTATGAGCTCATTACCACTTATGTTTAGTGGGTGAAAAGATAAGACTTAAGATAAAGTCAAGTTAAGAAAAGAAAAGGGACTTCGGTCCAAACCCTAAAAGGGGAAGAAGTTAAGAGAAGCTTATAATGTAGTCTTGCATGTTTTGTGTAGTTATAATTGTGCTCATGTATGTTATGATATAAATGTTTAGAAGGTAAGTTAAAAATTTAATCTGCTTCGGATATTCATGTTTTCGAAAATCCATGAATTGAACCTTATGTATGCTCACTATTTTTATTAATAAAAGCCGAAGTGGCTGGGACGATGACGATGGCACTCTCGTGTCAGGTTTGAGTCCTACTGAGAAATCTTATTTCTCACTCCAGTTATTTTTCCATCTCGTCACCAGATACCTATGGCACACCCAGTGGAGTGGAGCATGAAACCTCCCCACCATGAGTGGGCCTATGATGCAGATGCTCATGCTATTGTGGCCACGACCACCACAGTAGTTCGAACACATTTTTACTTAGGTCGAATTTTTGAGGGAGAGGAGCCAGATGTCATGCGAACCCCTGTAGACGTCTCTTCGGCTCACCTTGGACCACTGTTGGGTACTTGGGATTTTCCGCCTGAGCCATTGCCTAACATTGAGGTGGAGCCGATGTCTCCGGGCTTGCCCGCAGCTGAGTTCGTGCCACTGCCAGAGATCCCCGTGATTGACGTGAGTTCCACAGCCACCCCTAGGGCCGCAGCTGCTTCGCCGCCGCTCCCCGAGTATCATCCTGCTACATCTGAGGAAGATCCCTCCAAGGAACTTTCTTCGGTGGCCAGCTATACCCCAGGTCATCGCGTGCGTCGCATTGAGGTGATCAGTAGGCACCCTCGCATTATCCGTACTCCTCACGTCCCCCGAGGCCGAGGAGCGAGGGGGACCAGGCACTCGAGAACTTGAGTCCATCCGATCGAGGGGCATGGAAGGGGCAAAGAAATCAGCATGTGTCTACATGGGCCTATTTGTACTTGTGTTCCTTATCCTGTGTATTTCATTTTGTAATGAATCTTGTCATATTTGTTTATGTTTGATACCTTCGGGCCGTGGCATGACCATGAGTCTCCTTTTTATGTATTGTTGATTATTATGAGATTTTATGTATGGTTATTCTAGTAAGATGAATGTATTACATTTCTACTTATCCGTTGCTCCTTTATTTTACGGTTTGTATGTAAGCGACACGCTCATTTATCGCTATCTTCTCGCTCCAGGCTTTACTTTTCAAAACGCTGCAAAGCGACAACGTATTTCAAAAACAAAAAAAAAAAAATTTACCGTATTTTCCACGTAATTTGATTTATAAATGAAGTTTGATGTTCTACGAGCATAAGTAACAACTAATAAAACGCTGTAATACGACTTAAGCATAGTACGGGTTTATTAAGGTGTTACATTATGGTATCAGAGCAGTTCATCTTGTTAAAGCCTGAGGTTGGACTGACTATGCTTCCAAGCATAACTCTATGTGTGTTATGTTAAGTCATGTTGTGGATCCTGTCTGTATGACGGGATGTAGGACTTAGAATGCATGACCGTCATGTGAGATTGCCTTTAGTTGCCGCCATGCTTATGCTTGATATTAGGCCTGAGCAACTCGATATTTTTGTTTTGGTGTGTTCAGGAACTAATGGGAACTCGCAGACATACCGCCAATGAGCCTAGCGACAGCACGAACATCGTCGATTTCATGAGGACTTTCCAACAAATGGCGAACGCCATGCAAGCTCAAGCTGCGGCAGCCGAACACATGATGGATCAGTTAAATTGAAGGTCTGAAGAATCCGTCGGTGGAAATGGGGCAAGTACCGAGTATCAAAAGTTCTCGGAGTTTCGCAAGGCCAACCCGCCCAGTTTCAAAGGGGCTTTCAACCCTGAAGAAGCTGATGAATGGATTAAGGAGATCGAAAAGATCTACTCTGTGTTGACTTGCTCGGTGACCCAGAAGGTAGCCTTTGCTACTTATATGCTGAAGGTGGATGCCGAATTCTGGTGGAAGGGAGCGAAGAGCTTGATGGAGAGCGACCAAAGAGAAATCACTTAGGACGTCTTCAAGACAGCTTTCTATGAGAAGTATTTCCCGATGTCTGTAAGGAATGCGAAGGAAATGGAATTCCTGAGGCTCTACCAAGGAGGTATGAGCATTGCTGAGTACACGGCGAAGTTTGAGGAGCTATGTAAGTTCTTTACACTATATCAGTGGAACCCCGATGAGCACTGGAAGTGCATGAAATATGAAGGAGGTCTGAGGGCTGACATCCTGGCATCCGTGGCCCCGTTGGAGATTCGGAACTATGCGGCCCTTGTCAACAAGAGTCGCATAGTGGAAGAATGCAATCGCAAATTGGCAATCCAGAGGTCTGAGGCCCACAAGAGAAGGCAGGCATCTCAAGGGCAACACTCGAAGCAGCCCCCGCAAAAGAAGCCCTACCATGGTGAAGGTTCTAAGGGCAAGCAACCACAGAGGCCCTCCGCCAATCCTCCAAGACCTGCCAACCAGCCCCCGAAGCCTGCAACAAATTCTGTCTGCCCTAAGTGTGGGAAGCAACACGAAGGGGTTTGCTATGCCGGACAAAATGTTTACTTCAAATGTGGACAGCCCGGGCATTTCGCCAAGTATTGCACCAAGAACATGCCTACCTCTAAACCACAATGCCAAGGAAGGATTTTCACCATGAATGCTAAAGAGACCACAGAGTCTGATGATCTCATTCGAGGTATGTGCGAAGTGAATGGTAACATCTTAACTGTACTGTATGACTCTGGTGCTACGCATTCTTTTATTTCCCGTGATTGCGTAAGTAGATTGGGACTGTCTATTTCTGAAATGCCTTATATGTTGCTTGTTTCTACTCCCATTGGGAAACCAGTTAGAACTTGTCTGTATTGTTTGAAATGTCAAATTCACATTGAGGGTAAAACCTACGAGTCCGATTTAATCCGCCTTCCTTTATCTGGTTTAGATCTAATCTTAGGCATGGATTGGCTCTCAGCCAACCATGTTATATTAGATTGTGCTACCAAGTCGATCGTATTCCCTTCTATACCTTCTAAACCTGTTAGTTTAAGTTTGAAACCCGTTGTGTTATACTGTTGTAAGACTGAGAATCAAGAATATGTTCTCCTATCAGCTAGTGAGGCTGAACTAGAGCAAGTTCTTGACGAGATCCCTATGGCAAATGAGTATCTTGAAGTTTTTCCTGAGGATATCCTTGAGTTTCCCCCTGAGAGAAAAATAGAGTTTTCCATAGAATTGGTACCGGGTACTGGGCCAATATCAATTGCACCCTACTGAATGTCCCCTTTGGAGTTGGAGGAGCTAAAAACCCAACTGGAGGAGTTGTTAGAAAAGAAGTTTGTGAGACTAAGTGCCTCACCTTGGGGAGCCCCAATGCTATTTGTCAAGAAGAAGGATGAAAGCATGAGGCTGTGTGTAGATTATTGGCAGTTGAACAAGGTCACAGTGAAGAACAAGTACCCCTTGCCAAGGATAGATGACCTGATGGATCAACTCAGAGGAGCAGAGGTGTTTTCAAAGATAGATCTGAGGTCGGGATACCATCAGATTAGAATGAAGGAGGAAGATATTCCTAAGACGACCTTTAGAACTAGGTATGGAAATTATGAGTTTAGAGTAATGTCATTTGGATTGACCAATGCCCCGACTGTGTTTATGGATTATATGAATAGGATCTTTAGGCCATATCTGGATAAGTTTGTTGTGGTCTTTATAGATGATATCTCATCTATTCAAAGACGAAGGAGGAGCACGGAGAGCACCTTAGGATTGTGTTGGAAATCCTGAAGGATAAGAAGCTTTATGCAAAGCTGTCGAAGTGTGAGAAGAAGTGAAGTTCTTGGGTCACATCGTGTCTAAGGGAGGGATATCCGTAGACCCAAGCAAAGTGGAAGCTATGATGAACTGGGAGAGACCTATGACGGTGACGGAAATTCGAAGTTTTCTTGGCCTAGCCGGATACTACCGGAGGTTTATAAAGGGATTTTCTCAGATATCCCTACCCTTGACTAAACTCACTAGGAAGAATGCTGCTTTTGTTTGGACTGCGGAGTGTGAGAAAAGTTTTCAAGAGTTGAAGGCAAAGTTGACTTCCATACCTGTACTAGGTTTACCTAACCCTAAGGAAGCCTTTGAGGTTTACTATGATGCCTCTGGGAGAGGTTTAGGTTGTGTTCTGATGCAAGATTGTAATGTGGTAGCTTATGCCTCTAGGCAACTGAAACCTCATGAAGTTAATTACCCAACCCATGATTTGGAGTTAGCAGCCGTGGTGTTTACTTTGAAGATATGGAGGCACCATTTATATAGAGTTAGGTTTGAGGTATTCTCGAATCACATGAAGTACTTATTTGATCAGAAGGAACTTAATTTGAGGCAGAAGAGGTAGATGGAATTCTTGAAGGATTATGATTTTGGTTTGAACTACCACCCTAGTAAGGCCAATGTGGTGGCAGATGCGCTGAGCCGCTAGTCATTACATGTGTCATGGATGATGGTTAAGGAAGCGGAGTTGATTGAGAGTTTTAGAGACCTGAACCTCGGAGTTGCCCTAACCCCTCATAGCATAAGGTTGAATCTGATCAAGGTAACGAGTGAGTTCAAAGGAAAAATCATGCGGGCTCAGGAAGAGGATGAAGAGTTCTTAAGGATAGTAGCCCAGGTTAAAGAGGGGAAGTTGAAGGATTTACTCAAGGTGTTGATGGCATGTGGAAGTACGAAGGAAGGATATGTGTACCGGCTCAGGATGACTTGAGGAGGATGATTGTAGAAGAAGCTCATAAAGGTCATTTCACCATGCATCCTGGCATGACGAAGATGTACCAAGACCTCAAGAGGATGTTTTGGTGGCCAGGCATGAAACGGGACGTAACAGATGTGGTGAATAAGTGCTTAGTTTGTAAAAAGGTGAAGATTGAGCACCAGAAGCCCTCGGGCATGCTGCAACCATTGGAGATCCCTGAATGGAAATGGGATGGAATCTCTATGGATTTTGTGATGGGTTTACCCCGAACACAAGCTGGATTTGATGCCATATGGGTTATTATGGATAGATTGACAAAGTTTGCCCACTTCTTACCTAAAAGAGCGAATTATCCTTTGGATAAGCTAGCCTAGCTATACATCCAAGAGATTGTGTGATTGCACGGTGTACCTTCAACCATTGTGTCTGATAGAGACCCACGGTTTACCTCTAGATTCTGGGGGCCTTGTAAAAGGCATTCGGGACGAGTCTTTGTTTAAGTACAGCCTACCACCCCCAGACTGATGGACAATCGAAAAGAACTATACAAACCCTAGAGGATATGTTGAGAGCATATGTAATGGATCGACTCGGAAGTTAGGACAAACACCTACCCCTCATCGAGTTCGCCTACAACAATAGTTTCCATGCTAGTATTGGGATGGCACCTTATGAAGCCCTGTATGGCAGAAAGTGCAAATCCCCACTTTGTTGGTACGAACCGGGTGAGCAAAGCCTCTTAGGACCTGTTTGGTCAGACAAACCACTGAACAAATTAAGAGGATAAGGGAAAGGATTCTCATTGCACAGAGCCGTCAGAAGAGCTATGTGGATAAGAGGAGAAAGCCAATCGAGTTCCAAGAGGGAGAACACGTATTATTGAAAATCACTCCTACAACAAGTATTGGTAGAGCCCTTGGAGTCAAAAAGTTGAGTCCTCGTTTTCTTGGGCCTTTCCAAATCTTGAAACGAATAGGAGCAGTTGCCTACCAAATAGCATTACCACCCCATTTGTCAAACCTTTACAATGTTTTCCATGTTTCCTAATTGGGAAAGTACAACTCCGACCCCAATCATCTTCTTGAGCCAGAAAGTGTACAGTTAAGGGGTGACCTAACCTTCGACCTACCACCTATGAGAATCATAGATAAAAAGGTCAAGCCGCTGAGGAACAAGTCTATGCCCTTGGTAAAAGTGGCATGGGGAAGAGGAAGCTTGGAGGAACACATATGGGAACTCGAGGCAGAGATGCAAAGAGATTATCCCCACCTATTTTCAGGTAACGAATTTTGAGGGCAAAATTCTTTTTAAGGAGGGGAGAAATGTAACATCCCCATTTTTGTCTAAGCTAATTAGCTCGGTGTCTCCGGCTAATTAGAGGGATTAACGATTAATTGAGAACTAATCGGCTAATCTCGAGAGCAAGGGCTTAGTAAATTAAAGGCAAGTCAACAATTGGAACATAATGCATTACAAGTTACAATTAAAAGCCTAATTGCCTAATCCTTATTAATCCATGATTTAGAACATAAAATCAAGGTGGTCTAACCTAATTCACTAAGAGCATATAAGTATCACACCTTAATCACATTAACCCTCACATCTTCTTTACATAACTAATTAGGAAAAATCTTTTTAATTGAAAATGTGTTAAAGTGTAATTAAACCAATTGAATTAATTAGCATTTAGACAATTGTAACAATTGTAAAATTTAGAAACTTCCCCTTAATTATTGTTTGAAAGTTTGGTCAAAGCAAGAGCCATATTCAACCATCCATTTGCTTTCTCATCATACACCACTAGATCAAGAGTCCATGTTAGTAGATTCCTTGAGTCAAGATAAAAGATCTGCTCTCCTTCATCAAGATTGTGTCACTTGGAGTGATCACAATCATCCAATGCCAATCCTAGGATAGATCATGCTTTTAACCAATTGAAAAGAAAACTACAAGGTCTTTACCTAAGTGCCAAGACTCAAAGGAAACATAACTCCCTCTTTTACCCCAAGGTTTTTCCCTCTCTCTTGCTTGTTGCAAGAAGCAAAATCACATCATTCTCCTCCCCCATTTTGCACCATCAGTCTTCCTTCTCTTCCCCTCATTTCATTTTTTCATTCCTCTCACTAAGACACACATAAAGCTCTCTCCTCTTTCCAAGTCTCATACTTACTCTCTTCTTCTTTCAACCTTCCTTGTTCTTCTTCCAACCTTCTTACTGCTTCCTACCTCATCTCCATCACTACACTCACAATCCCTTCAAGGACCACCATTTTTGGTCATTGGAGAAACAAGATCACTCATACACAAGCCCCATTTTCAAGCCTTCAAGTAGGAAGACTCTCTCCAACCTTCTCCACCTTCAAAATCCTTCAAGAAAGCTCTCTTTGGTAATGACTCTAACCCTTCTTTTTCATGTATTTTTCAAGCTCTAGAACTCCTAAGCTTTTCATAGCTAGGTGGTTTTAGGACTTGCTTCAAGGTCTCATGACCATTTCTTGCTCTATGAGTTTTTCTTGTCTTGTTGAAAGTGTTGTTTTGAAATGAGATTATGTGGCATGATGGTTTTATGTATCTTGCCTTATTTTGTTTCAAAATACTGATTTGGTGGTTAAAACTTTGAATATGATGGTGAGATAATACATAAAAATGGTGATTTGAAGTGGTATAGCAACATCTCCATAAATTTGTTATGTAAAACATGAAAACTAGTTAAGCTGAAATTCTGACAGTATGTAATGCGTGCGGTATAAATTGTTCTAAAAAATTCCAAATGTAATGAAACTAATTTTCTTGAAAATAGACTCAAAGAGCTTTCCACATATATAAAATTTGTGAACTTTGGATTTAAAATGAGGGAGATATGATTTTTCAAAGTCAGCTATTCCTGGATGGATTTCTGTTTGGGCAGTCTGCACTAAAAACCTTATAACTGGAGCTACAAAAATTATTTTTGAGTGGGACCAAGTTTTTTAGAAATATAAGACATAGAGGAACACCCCCATAAAACAGTTTTGTCAGATTCCATGTGAGAAACTCTCTGTAGAGTTGACAAGCCACTGACCCAAGTTAAACTTTCAAGTCTGAACAGTCAGAATAAAATGTGCATAACTCAAGCTACAAAATGAATTTTTGAGTGGGACTTATTTTTTTTTAAAATAGACTCAGAGAAGTATATTCACACAAAAATTCGAAACAAAAGAGTAAAAGATGAAATTATGGTGAATTTTTAAAGTTACTGCCCCACCGTAAAAGTAAAAATTGGTTATGGTGAAAGTTAAAGAATAATGAGAAATAAGCTTTGAGACACTGAAACCTTTACTCTAAGCATTAGAAAAACCCTCATAACTCAACTTAAAAGCATCAAAAAGGATAATAGATGAAATTGGCCCTACGCCTAATAAAAGAGTTTACACAAGAGACTATAGCAATTAAAAGCTTGCACCAAATTTACTAAGCTAAGCTCATAAAATTTTGCTTGAGAATATGCCTATGTTTATGTGCAAGCATGATGCTATGATGATGATGATATGAATAGGAAATGTTGATTATATGATGCTTAATGATATGTGATATTGGATTTCTCTGTTTGGCAAAATTTTGGGAAGCTTCGGTCTAGCCGTTATGTTGCCGAAATTCTGCAAAAATTATGGACTTAGAAATATTTTGCATCATAAGCTTTAATAAGAAGAGATTTAATTAAGTGTGTGATCCTTCAAAAGGGAAGGTGACCTAATTTAAGCTTCCCTCACCCATGACTCACATGAGGCATGGCATGTCCCAGCTAGTGTGAGTATAGGGGATAGGGCTTACATGAGGCATGACATGACCCAGCTAGTGTAAGTACCGAAATTTTATAATGGCGACGGCCATGGTATAAGCTCATTACCACTTATGTTTAGTGGGTGAAAAGATAAGACTTAAGATAAAGTCAAGTTAAGAAAAGAAAAGGGACTTCGGTCCAAACCCTAAAAGGGGAAGAAGTTGAGAGAAGCTTATAACGTAGTCTTGCATGTTTTGTGTAGTTATAATTGTGCTCATGTATGTTATGATATAAATGTTTAGAAGGTAAGTTAAAAATTTAATCCGCTTCGGATATTCATATTTTCGAAAATCCATGAATTGAACCTTATGTATGCTCACTATTTTCATTAATAAAAACCGAAGTGGCTGGCACGATGATGATGGCACTCTCGTGTCAGGTTCGAGTCCTACTGAGAAATATTATTTCTCACTCCAGTTATTCTTTCATCTCATCACCAGATACCTACGGCATACCCAGTGGAGTGGAGCATGGAACCTCCCTACCATGAGTGGGCTATGATGCAGATGCTCATGCTATTGTGGCCACAACCACCACAGTAGTTCGTCCACATTTTTACTTGGGTCGAATTTTTGAGGGAGAGGAGCCAGATGTCACGCCAGCCCCTGTAGAAGTTTCTTCGGCTCACCTTGGACCGTTGCTGGGTCCTTGGGATTTTTCACCTGAGCCATTGCCCGACATCGAGGTGGAGCCGATATCTCCGGGCTTGCCCACAGCCGAGTTCGTGCCACCGCCGGAGATCCCCGTGATTGACGTGAGTTCCACGACCACCCCTAGGGCCGCAGCTGCTTCGCCGCCGCTCCCCGAGCATCATCCCGCTACATCTGAGGAGGATCCCTCCGAGGAACGTTCTTAGGTGGCCAGCTATACCCTAGGTCGTCGCGTGCATTGCATTGAGGTGATCAGTAGGCACCCTCACATTATCCGTACTCCTCACGTCCCTCGAGGCTGAGGAGCGAGGGGGACCAGGCACTCGAGGACTTGAGTCCATCCGATCGAGGGGCATGGAAGGGGCAGAGAAATTAGCATATGTCTACATGGGCCTATTTGTACTTGTGTCCTTATCCTATGTATTTCATTTTGTAACAAACCTTGTCATATTTGTTTATGTTTGATACCTTTGGGCCATGGCATGACCATGAGTCTCCTTTTTATGTATTGTTGATTATTATGAGATTTTATGTATGGTTATTCTAGTAAGATGAATGTATTACATTTCTACTTATCCGTTGCTCCTTTATTTTATGGTGTGTGTGTACACGACACGCTCATTTATCGCTATCTTCTCGCTCCAGGCTTTACTTTCCAAAACGCTGCAAAGTGACAACGTATGTCAAAAACAAAAAAGAAAATTTACCGTATTTTTTACGTAATTTGATTTATAAATGAAGTTTGATGTTCTACAAGCATAAGTAACAACTAATAAAACGTCGTAATACGACTTAAGCATAGTATGGGTTTATTAGGGTGTTACATCATACACATTCCATCATGCCAGATAGGTGCATCCTCCTTCACTGCCTAGTCGCAGGGCAGGACATTAACCTGGGAAAGGCAATCTGGTGGCACATGCAGCACGTTGCAAATTCAACAGCTGCCTTAGCTTTCCTGTCCACCATCACATCCATGGCACTAGGAGGTAGAGTTCAAGTTGATAAGAATGAGGACCTAACCTACCCAGATGATCTGTTGGACAATGCAGTCCTTCAATATGTGTTTAAGTGAGCTCCATGACCTCCTCCGATCCCACCTGCTGAAAAGCCTCAGCAAGAGGTTAAAGCAGCTCCTGTAGCTCCATCAGAGGTAGAACCTACGCATGTTGTAGCACATGTTGCTGCTGACACACCGCAATAGTAAAATGTGCAGCCTATTTTTCATGAGCTTCGAATGTTGAGAGAGGAGCTGCGGCGGATAGAGTTGGCCCAAAACCAGGACCAAAATCGCATAAACAGAGAGTTTTGGGCATTGTCAAGGTAGCTAACTTCCGTTGCCATTGATATGAGGACCATGGAGCAAATTATGCGGATGCAAGCACCTCCAGATCTTCTTCCACAGCTGCCCCGTCTACCACCGATGCCACCAGCAGACGATTATAAGGATATGCAGCCCGAAGATCCCGAGCATGACAACAGTGACAAGGACAAATTCTGGGACCTTTTTTTTATAATCCATGATTAATGCATTAGGGACAATGCTACATTTAAATTTTGGGGACTAAAGAGAGCATGCATATGCTCTTTATTCTTTTTTTATTTTTCCTTTTTCTTTTTTGTTATTGAAGCATTAAGAGATGATGTATTTCATGCCATGCAGTTTGTATTTCTGCTGTTTAATTTATGTTTTAGGTATTCTACAATAACATTCTGTAGTGTATGGTGTTTCCTTAAACTATGTCTCTTAGGTTTTTTTTTATCTCATTTGCATGATATGACAAGTTGCTCTTCGTTTTAACTTGTTAGTAACTATCAATCTTGATTTAAATTTGTTTAAATTCTCTTTCTCTCCTCTCATTATTGGGAAAGAATGAGACTTTCTGCACTGCCTTGTGAATAAGTAAGTTAGGGATATCCATGGCACCATGTTTAATGTTTTAATTAAAATGGGGACATTGCCCTTTTGTAATTGAAACTCTTTTGAGATAAATAGGAGCGGGTTGTAACTTTAGATTGGATTTAGGCCATGATTGTGATGCATGGAGTGGGTTCACTTAACCATTGTTACCGTTTTTGGGCCTAAAAGGAAATTAGAGTTCCCTTAATAATAATCAGGCCCTGAAAAATGATATAGACTCGATAACCCATTGACTCTATCATCACATACAATACTAGAGTGCTTCCTATTAATTGTCATTATTTATTATCTTCTGCAAGATAATAAATGACAATTTATGGCCCTACTATGATATCAACACCTCAAAACTTTTGACCACACCAAAGACATGGATGCTTGATTTTATTGACTTGTATGCAGAGGTGGCTGAGCTCTCAACTGCAAAATAGAAAATTTTGGTTTATTAAGATTTGCATATTTATACACCAGTCTTGATTAAACAAACTCATCACACTAATTACAAGAAGAAGAAAATTGGATAACGCTCTAAAGTTCTTGACAATGATTAGGGTTAGGAAATGGCTCAAAAGATCCTGTAAATGGCATTTAGATTCTTTAAATATGCTTGAAGATCTTCTCCCAACAGATTGGATCAGAAAACATGACTTTCCATGTTTTTCGCCTCTAAGCTTGAGCGTGTAGGTCGTGAAGCTCAATTCATTTTCTTAGAATGGGATGCGCTCGAGCTCTTGGTTGTGTACTCGAGTTTGTTCGTGGCTCCAAACCTGGATCATTCTGTCCGAACCACACCTGAGCACGGGAACGAGCGTTGGGGCGTAGATCTATAAATGCGAACTGTCCCTTTTCCTTCATCTGGCTCTTCATTCCTTCAATAAAAATAATGAATTATGAGTGAAAATATTCCACAATGTATGCAATTTCAATATTAAGCCATCATGCAACCTAACTCGTAATATGGTACTAGGGTCAAGTAAACTACTAACTAATAAACATGGACGTCCTGAAAGGGCGTAAGAGGGTCAAGAGGAAGTTAGCAATATGCAACTTAGTTTTAGATGAAATGTTAATAGGCGCAAAGATAAAACAGTAATTTTGTAACTAAATAGATAAATAAAAATTTAAGATTTTATGTCATTTCTCCCAAATTGAGGGGGACAAAATTTGTGACGAGATAGCATGAGAGAAAATCTCTTTTATCCTCTTCTATTCCAATTCATGTAATTTCCTTTTAAAAATAAATCCAAACAATTCTATTCTATCCCTGTTCACCAACATGAGTCAGTGGCACCTTCATCTCATCGCATGGGCATCCAAAATACATGGACTTGAGGGATACTTTGGAAAATTTTGATGCATGATGCTGCTGCACATGGTTAGTAACTAGGGTCAAGAAGTTAGTAACTTGTATTGAAAAGGTTGGAAACCAACACAAAAAGTTGATTACCTTTCAAGGCCTAGCAATTTTCATTTGGAGAGGAATTCTAACTCCTTGTTACCATGCCCTGGGGGGCGGACAACATGAGTCATTGGCACCTTCATCTCATCCCATGGGATTCCAAAATACATGGACTTGAGGGATACTTTGGAAAATTTTGATGCAAGATGTTGCTGCACATGTTTGTAGCTAGGGTTAAGAAGTTGGTAACTTGTATTAAAAAGGTTGGTAACCAATACAAAAAGTTGATAACTTTTCAGGGCTTGGCAATTTTCACTTTGAGAGGAAGTCTAACTCCATGTTACCATACCTTAGAAGGCGGACGACATGAGTCATTGGCACCTTCATTTCATCCCATGGGGTTCCAAAATACATGGACTTGAGGCATACTTTGGAAAATTTTGATGCATGATGTTGCTGCACATGGTTGACAACTAGGGACAAGAAGTTGGTAACTTGTATTGAAAAGGTTGGTAACCAACACAAAAAGTTGATAACCATTTAGGGCTTGGCAACTTTCAATTGGAGAGGAAGTGTAACTCCTTGTTACCATGCCTTGGGGGGCGGACGACATGAGTCATTGGCACTTTCATCTCATCCCATGGGGTTCCAAAATACATGGACTTGTGGGATACTTCAGAAAATTTTGATGGATGATATTGCTACAAATGGTTGATAACTAGGGTTAAGAAGTAGGTAACTTGCATTGAAAAGGTTTGAAACTAACACAAAAAGTTGATAACCTTTCAAGGCTTGGCAATTTTCATTTGGAAATGAAGTCTAACTCCTTGTTACCATGCCTTAGGGGGCAGATGGCCTGAGTCATTGGTACCTTCATCTCATCCCATGGGGTTCCAAAATACATGGATTTGTGGGATAATTTAGAAAATTTTGATGCATGATATGGCTACAAATGGTTGATAAGTAGGGTTAAGAAGTTCATAACTTGTATTCGAAAGGTTGGTAACCAACACAAAAAGTTGATAACCGATGAGGGCTTGGCAATTTTCATATGGAAATGAAGTCTAACTCCTTGTTACCATGCCTTGGAGGGCGAACGACCTGAGTCATTGGCATGCTCATCTCATCCTATGGGGTTCCAAAATACATGGACTTGAGGGATACTTTGGAAAATTTTGATGCATGATGTTGCTGCACATGGTTGACAACTAGGGATAAGAAGTTGGTAACTTGTATTGAAAAGGTTGGTAACCAACACAAAAAGTTGATAACCATTTAGGGCTTGGCAACTTTCAATTGGAGAGGAAGTGTAACTCCTTGTTACCATGCCTTGGGGGGCGGACGACATGAGTCATTGGCACTTTCATCTCATCCCATGGGGTTCCAAAATACATGGACTTGTGGGATACTTTGGAAAATTTTGATGCATGCTATTGCTGTACATGGTTGGTAACTAGGGGTAAGAAGTTCATAACTAGTATTGAAAAGGTTAGCAACCAACCCAAAAAGTTGATAACCTTTCAAGGCTTGGCAATTTTCATTTGGAGAGGAAGTCTAACGCCTTCTCACCACAGCTTGGGGGGCGGATGACATGAGTCATTGGCACCTTCATCTTATCTCATGTGGTTCCAAAATACATGAACTTGTCGGATACTTTGGAAAATTTTGATGCATGCTACTGCTGCACATGGTTGGTAACTAGGCTTAAGAAGTTGGTAACTTGTATTGAAAGGGTATGTAACCAACATAAAAAGTTGATAACCTTTCAGGGCTTGGCAATTTTCATTTGGAGATGAAGTCTAACTCCTTGTTACTATGCCTTGGGGGGCGGATGACATGAGTCATTGGCACCTTCATCTCATCTCATGTGGTTCCAAAATACATGGACTTGTGGGATACTTTGGAAAATTTTGATGCATGCTGTTGCTGCACCTGGTTGGTAACTTGGGTTAAGAAGTTAGTAGCTTGTATTGAAAGGGTTAGTAACCAACACAAAAAGTTGAAAACCTTTTAGGGCTTAGCAATTTTCGTTTGGAGATGAAGTCTAACTCTTTGTTACCATGCCTTGGTGGGCGACGACATGAGTCATTGGTACCATCATCTCATCCTAGGGGGTTCCAAAATACATGAACTTGAGGGATACTTTGGAAATTGTTGATGTATGATGTTGCTGGACATGGTTGGTAACAAGGGTTAAGAAGTTAGTAACTTGTATTGAAAAGGTTGGTAACCAACACAAAAAGTTGATAACCGATCAGGGATTGGCAATTTTCATTCGGCAAGGAAGTCTAGCTCCTTGTTACCATGCCTTGGGGGGCGGACGACCTGAGTCATTGGCACCTTCATCTCATCCTATGGGGTGCCAAAATACATGGACTTGAGGGATACTTGGGAAAATTTTGAAGCATGATATTGCTGCACATGGTTGGTAATTAGGGTTAAGAAGTTGGTAACCAATATTGAAAAGGTTGGTAACCAACACAAAAAGTTGATAACGTTTCAAGGCCTGGCAATTTTCATTTCGAGATGAAGTCTATCTCCTTGTTACCATGCCTTAGGGAGCAGACGACATGAGCCATTGGCACCTTCATCTCATCTCATGGGGTTCCAAAATACATGGACTTGTGAGATACTTTGGAAAATTTTAATGCATGATGTTGCTGCACATGGTTGGTTATTAGGGTTAAGAAGTTGGTAACCAATATTGAAAAGGTTGGAAACCAACAAAAAAAGTTGATAACTTTTTTGGGCTTGGCAATTTTCATTTGGAGAGGAAGTCTAACTCCTAGTTACCATGGCTTGGGGGGTGAATGACATGAGTCATTGCCACCTTCATCTCATCTCATGAGGTTCCAAAATACATGGACTTGTTAGATACTTTGGAAAATTTTGATGCATGCTGCTGCTGCACATGGTTGGTAACTAGGGTTAAGAAGTTGGTAACTTGTATTGAAAGGGTAGGTAACCAACACAAAAAGTTGATAACCTTTTAGGGTTTGGCAATTTTCATTTGGAGATGAAGTCTAACTCCTTGTTATGATGCCTTGGGGGGCGGACGACATGAGTCATTGGCACATTCATCTCATCCCATGGGGTTCCAAAATACATGGACTTGAGGGATACTTTCGAAAATTTTGATGCATGATGTTGCTGCACATGGTTGGAAACTAGGGTTAAGAAGTTGGTAACTTGTATTGAAGAGGTTGGTAACTAACACAAAAAGTTGATAACCGTTTAGGGCTTGGCAATTTTCATTTGGAGAGTAAGTCTAACTCCTTGTTACCATGCCTTGGGGGGCAGACGACCTTTGTCATTGGCACTTTCATCTCATCCTATGGGGTTCCAAAATTCATGGACTTGAGGGATACTTTGGAAAATTTTGATGCATGATGTTGCTGTACATGGTTGGTAATTAGTGTGAAGAAGTTGGTAACCAATATTGAAAAGGTTGGTAACTGACACAAAAAGTTGATAACCTGTCAAGACTTGGCAATTTTCTTTTGGAGATGAAGTCTAACTCCTTGTTACCATGCCTTGGGGATTGGATGACATGAGCCACTGGCACCTTCATCTCATCCCATGGCTTGGGCCGCGGATAACATGAGTCATTGGCACCTTTATCCCATCTCATGTGGTTCCAAAATACATGGACTTGTGGGATACTTTGGAAAATTTTGATGCATGCTATTGCTGCACATGGTTGGTAACTAGGGTTAAGAAGTTGGTAACTTATATTGAAAGGGTTGGCAACCAACACAAAAAGTTGATAACCGTTCAGGGCTTGGCAATTTTCGTTTGGAGATGAAGTCTAACTCCTTGTAACCATGCCTTGGGGGGCAGACGACATGAGTCATGGCACCTTTCTCTCATCCCATGGGGTTCCAAAATATGTGGAGTTGAGGGATACTTTGGAAAATTTTGATACATGATGTTGCTGCACATGGTTCGTAACTAGGGTTTAAAAGTTAGTCATTTGTATTGAAAATGTTAGTAACTAATACAAAAAGTTAATAACCTTTCACGGCTTGGCAATTTTCATTTGGAAAGGAAGTCTTAATCCTTGTTACCATGCCTTTGGAGGTGGATGACATGAGTCATTGGCACCTTCATATCATCTCATTTGGTTCCTAAATAAATGGACTTGTGGGATACTTTCGAGAATTTTGATGCATGTTGATGTTGCACATGGTTGGTAACTAGGGTTAAGCAATTGGTAACTTGTATTGAAAGGGTTAGTAACCAACACAAAAAGTTGATAACCTTTCAGCGCTCGGCAATTTTCATTTTGAGATGAAGTCAAACTCCTTGTTACCATGTCTTGGGGGGTGGACAACATGAGTCATTGGCACCTTCCTCTCATCTCATGTGGTTCCAATATACATGGACTTGTGGGATACTTTGGAAAATTTTGATGCATGCTGTGGCTGCAAACTAGGGATAAGAAGTTGATAACTTGTATTGAAAGTGTTGGTAACCAACACAAAAATTTGATAACCTTTCAAGGCTTGGCAACTTTCATTTGGAGAGGAAGTCTAACTCCGTGTTACCATGCCTGGGGGGCGGACGACATGAGTCATTGGCACCATCATCTCATCCCATTGGGTTCCCAAATACATGGACTTGAAGGATACCTTGGAAAATTTTGATGCATGCTGTTACTGCACATGGTTGGTAACTAGGGTTAAGAAGTTGGTAACTTGCATTCAAAGGGTAGGTAGCCAACACAAAAAGTTGATAACCTTTCAGGGCTTGGCAATTTTCATTTGGAGATGAAGTCTAACTCCTTGTTACCATGCCTTGGGGGGCGGACAACATGAGTCATTGGCACCATGATCTCATCCTATGGGGTTCCAAAATACATGGACTTGAGGGACACTTTGGAAAATTTTGATGCATGATGTTGCTGCACATGGTTGGTAACTAACCTTAAGAAGTTGGTAAGTTGTATTGAAAAGGTTGGTAACCAACAGAAAAAGTTGATAATCGCTTAGGGCTTGGCAATTTTCATTTGGAGAGGAAGTCTAACTCCTTGTTACCACGCCTTGGGGGGCGGACAACTTAAGTCATTGGCACCTTCATCTCATCTTATGGGGCACCAAAATACATTGACTTGAGGGATACTTTGGAAAATTTTAATGAATGATGTTGCTGCACATGGTTGGTTATTAGGGTTAAGAAGTTGGTAACCAATATTGAAAAGGTTGGAAACCAACACAAAAAGTTGATAACTTTTCAGGGCTTGGCAATTTTCATTTGGAGAGGAAGTCTAACTCCTTGTTACCATGCCTTAGGGGGCGGACAACATGAGTCATTGGCACCTTCATCTCATCCCATGGGGTTCCAAAATATATGGACTTGAGGGATACTTTGGAAAATTTTGACGCATGATGTTACTGCACATGGTTGGTAACTAGGGTTAAGAAGTTGGTAACTTGTATTCAAAAGGTTGGTAACCAACACAAACAGTTGATAACCGATCAGGGCCTGGCAATTTTCATTTGGAAAGGAAGTCTAAGTCCTGTTACCATGCCTTGGGGGGCGGACAACTTGAGTCATTGGCACCTTCATCTTATCCTATGGGGTTCCAAAATGCATGGACTTGTTGGATACTTTGGAAAATTTTGATGCATGATGTTGCTACAAATGGTTGATAACTAGGGTTAAGAAGTTGGTAACTTGCATCGAAAAGGTTGGAAACCAACATAAAAAGTTAGTAACCTTTCAGGGCCTGGCAATTTTCATTTGGAGAGGAAGTCTAACTCCTTGTTACCATGCCTTG
The DNA here is from genome assembly GCA_031439585.1 of Pterocarpus macrocarpus. Taxonomy (NCBI): domain Eukaryota; kingdom Viridiplantae; phylum Streptophyta; class Magnoliopsida; order Fabales; family Fabaceae; genus Pterocarpus; species Pterocarpus macrocarpus. The sequence goes on along the minus strand of CM062522.1, from coordinate 38,186,412 downwards.
GGGGGAGGACGACCTGAGTCATTAGCACCTTCATCTCATATGATATGGCTCCAAAATACATGGACTTGTCGGATACTTTGTAAAATTTTGATGCATGCTGTTGCTGCACCTGGTTGGTAATTAGGGTTAAGAAGTTGATAACTTGTTTTGAAAGGGTAGGTAACCAACACAAAAAGTTGATAACCTTTCAGGGCTTGGCAATTTTCGTTTGGAGATGAAGTCTAACTCCTTATTACCATGCCTTGGGGGGCGGACGACATGGGTCATTGGCACCATTATCTCATCCCATGGGGTTCCAAAATACATGGACTTGAGGGATACTTTGAAAAATTTTGATGCATGATGTTGCTGCACATGGTTGGTAACTGAGGTTAAGAGGTTGGTAACTTGTATTCAAAAGGTTGGTAACCAACACAAAAAGTTGATAACTATTCAGGCCTGGCAACTTTCATTCGGAGAGGAAGTCTAATTCTGTGTTACCATGCCTTGGGGGGCAGACGACATGAGTCATTGGCACCTTCATCTCATCCCATGGGGTTCCAAAATACATGGACTTGCAGGATTCGTTGGAAAATTTTGATGCATGTTGTTGCTACAAGTGGTTGATAACTAGGGTTAAGAAGTTGGTAACTTGCATTGAAAAGGTTGGAAACCAATACAAAAAGTTGATAACCTTTCAAGGCTTGGCAATTTTCATTTAGAGAGGAAGTGTAACATCTTACCAAACAAAGTACTATGCTTAAGTTATAATAATTTATCTGATAAGAGATTACGTGTAATACTGATTAAATTCTATTTTCTGTATTAGTATTAATTACTTGCATAAGGATACTTGATCGCATAACGAAATTTGTTGCGTGACAGCGGAATAAATACTAATCAATTGGTAAACTGTAAATGACTTAACATAAATAAAAATACAATAAGGACAGAACTACTACAAAAGGGCATTATAAACGTGTGTATATATATATATATATATATATATCTGATTTTTAAGTTCGTCAAACTGATACATGGTAACAAAATGAGGCCACTAATATAAAACAAAATGACCAGTTCCTATGAACAGCACCCTAAATGGTCCCCATGGGACATTGCATGTACATTCCTAATATCTACCCATCCAACCATGAACCAGACTGCCAAAAGAGGGTCATTCTGTACATCTAACCCCACTACAGCTTGCACGCTATTTAAACAGAGTCTGATGAAAGGAACCCGTTCGCCATGGCGGCGTCCGCTGGAGGGTGTCTAGCATTGGGAGCAGAGGATGATGAAGAACTAGCCTCCTCGGACGGATCCTCTTCCGAGGTCGAGGCCGACGACATCGGCTGTGGCGGTGAAGCAGGAGGGGCCATGGGAACTTGGGCTCTTGTTGCCGTGGCCTTCTTCTTCTTCTTTGGAGGAGGTGGGAATGGATGGGCCATATGAAGTGGAATGGCAATATATGTGACTGAGGGGTCAAACAGTGGGTGCAATAGTGGTACGGCGAAGTCCCTCTGGAAGAAGAAATATAAATGAAACTGGCACCTACCAGATATATATACAGAATCTAAAAACAAGTCGATGTGGATGTGAAGCTCGGGAAACTCAATGAATAGAACGCCGGTCGCTGCGTGCTCCATAGTCTGAGAATGACGCGGAACATACAATAGGGTGAGAAATGAATATTTCTCAGTAGAAATTCCTAGCTTCTATACATCTGTCATCGCAGTCATTCCAGTTATTTTGGTCGTGTAATATTTTTCAAATAGTGCGGTAAAATAGTAATATTTAACTTAAATACTTGTTAGTAAAACATGCACCGAAACAAATTCAATTTTAGTTAACAGATACACTAATGTACTCAAACAGTAATCACGGTGGAACAATAGCATATTAAGAATAATGAACAGAGATCTAAAACAATCAATAAAGGAGCATTACACTATACATATGCATGTGCAAATAAAAAAAAAAATTATGCATCTTATTCTTGGAGGCTTTCGCCTATTATAACTTATTTCCATCCTTGGTCCCCTAGGAGTCATTGGCCATATACTCCTGGGTAATAGTCCGCTTTTCAGGACCGAGCTCGTTCCTATACAGGATGGTCGGGTTTACTTTCCCCAACCTTCCCACTGATCTATTCCCCTTAATTTATTCCGGGGCTGGCCCAAGTGATATGGAACTCTTTATAATATCATGAAATGAATGCACATCTAGCTTGACTCTTGAATATAATACATTCAAGCTATCATAAAGTTTCACAACATATGAACTCCTTACCGAAATTTCGACGGCATAACAGATCGAGTCCGCTTCCCCACGAATAGTGCCAGACAATCAGTACAATTGCACAACTCATAATTTCAGTATAGACCAGCAAATATGTATATACATTTATAGCATCATTCAACAATTACAAATCAAGCATCAATAAAGTTTCAGCTTGTTCTCCTCTGTTCTGCCCGATTTTGGCATGCTCCAATTTTTACTCAATTCAACTCATTAAATTCTCATTTTTGGATATGTTACTATGTCTAGTTTCTAATTCTTTTGGTCCCATCTCATTTTGAGTTGTATAATTTTAGATATAAATATTTTATCTCAGCATGTCCTATTCTTAGCCAGAATTGGGTTCCTATAGAAGAAAATTCACTAAATATCAAAAACTAGGTGAAATCATGCAAATTTTATATAAAATGAAGCTAACACAACAAGCTTTAAAATGAATTAAGTTTCATGTCATTTGCCTAAGTAGATTTTGAGTTATGAGTCTTGAAACATTACCCTACTGGACTGTCCTATTCTAGGCCATTTTAAACCTAAGCCAACTTTATTGATGTGTTGGGAACAAATGACAATGAATTAAATTCTTAAATTTTTATAGGATGTTCTCTCATGTGTTAACTTTCAAACAAATTTAGTTGCACTCAATTTGAGGTTGTATAGGGTGAGTTACACCCTTCTCAACCCATGCTGCCCGGGTGAGAACCCAGATTTCTAGGTCTAACTTCAAAAATTCATAACTAATTCTATACTAATCCAATGGCCTATTATGATATATGTATGGAAAGCCCTGAATATCTAGTTTCATTTAAAAATGGTTTCATCAAATTTAAACTGCGATAGGCAGAGCCGTACACTCCGCCGTATGGACCGCCGAGGGAAACCCTATCCTGCTTCTAGGTTTATCTCCTTCCTTCAAGCTATTTGCCCTCAAATCCAATTTTAATCACAACATACGTGCAAAATCGGTAATAAAACATCATCATCACTCTATAAAACACCAACATCTCAGATTATGTATGCCCAACATGCAGCCCCAAATCAGAAAACAAGAGGAGAAGTAGGATTTCCTACCTTGTGTGGTGGAGTTTGTGCTGATTTTGTGTGTCTTTGATACAAGAAATTTGTGATGGGGCTTGAGGGTGGATGATAATGGAGTGGAGATGAAGGTAAAGAGAAGAGAAAGAGAAGAGCTTCAGCACTTGAGAAGGGCTGCTGGCTGGTCGAAATTTTGGAGGAGAAAAAGAGAGAAAAGGTGAGATGATTGAATGATGAAGGCATGTGATTGGTGGATCTTTCTTGTTCATAAAATCTGGTTCATTCCCCATCATCAAGGGCTATCTAGGCGCCACTTGAGGGAGTATTTGGCTAAATCTTAGCCGTTGATTCTAGGACATTCATAGAAAAATTCTACTGGTCCGGCTCCGACAGTTTAAAATTCCGAAATCTTACCGATTTCTCTTAAATCGGTAAATCGGTTTGAAATTTTTCTGTGGGGATTTTCTATGATCCTAATCTAATTCCATCAAGCCTAATCCATCTAAATCACACTTAATTGGCTTTGAGTAAATGTTTAATCAAATTCTGATTGAACTCACTTATTTGATAAAAATCGAATAATTCAGTTGTTAACGATAAATTTTTTTCGGTCGTTACATTCTACCCTCCTAAAAAAAAATTTTGTCCTCAAAATTTAGTACCTGAGAATAATTCGGGATGCTCCCTCCTCATATTCGATTCTAACTCCCACGTATAGTCCGCTGAGTCTCCGCGTCCCCATGCTACCTTCACCAATGGTACAGTTTTGTTCCGAAAGTGTTTGATGCTCCTATCCACTATCCGTGCTGGGGGTACATGAAAAGTTAAGTCATCCCTTAACTGGATTGATTCAGGTTCCAAAAAGTGAGTAGGATCCGGCTGGTATCTTCTGAGTTGCGAAATGTGGAAAACATTGTGAAGGTTAGATAGATGCAGAGGTAAGGCAACTTGATATGCGACTAGCCCAATTTGCTTTAAAATTTGAAAGGGACTTATAAAGGGAGGGTTTAGCTTTTTGACTTTAATGGCTCTACCTACTCTAGTTGTGGGTGTGATTTTTAGAAACACGTGGTCTCCCTCTTGAAATTCCAAGGGTTTCCTCCGGACATCCGCCTAGCTCTTCTGACAGCTCTGAGCTGCAAGTATTTTGCTACGGATCTTTTTGATCTGCTCTATTGTCTGTCTAACTAGTTCCAAACCTAGGAGACTCTGTTCTCCTGCTTCGTACCAACATAGAGGAGATTGACACTTCCGGCCATATAAAGCTTCATATGGAGCCATGCCAATGCTAGCATGGTAACTGTTGTTGTACACAAATTCGGCTAACGGTAAGTATCGATCCCAATTTCCCCGTTGCTCCAAAATGTATGCTGGTAACATATCTTCCAAAGTTTGAATCGTTCGCTCCGTTTGACCGTCTGACTGCGGGTGATATGCAATACTTAGACATAGCTTAGTACCGAACGCCTTCTGGAGCGCTCCCCAAGACCGTGAAGTGAACCTTGGGTCTCGATCCGAAATGATTGTTGAAGGAATACCGTGTAGCCGTACCACTTCTTGAATATACAGTTGAGCCAACTTCTCTAGAGGAGAATTCGCTCGCATGGGCCAAAAAGTGAGCTGACTTGGTTAGCCTGTCCACTATGACCCATATAGCATCATATCCTGAGGGGGTTCTTGGTAAACCCATCACGAAATCCAGAGAGATGCTCTCCCATTTCCATTTCGGAATCTCCAAGGGTTGTAATGTCCCTGCTGGCTTCTGATGCTCTATTTTCACCTTCTGGCAAGTCAGACATTTATTTACAAAAATGGCCACGTCTGTTTTAAGGTCTGGCCACCAAAACATCTTCTTAAGATCTTGGTACATCTTGTTAATGCCGGGATGTATAGTAAACTCACTCTAGTAGGCTTCCTCCAAGACCTTCCTCCTGAGGTTGTTCTTCTTAGGTACACATATTCTTCCATGATATTACCATATTCTTTCTGCATCCTGAGAGAATCCTGTTAGCTTGCCAGATTGCACTAGCCGTACTATATGCCGGAAGTCGTCGTTTCCTTGTTGTGCTTGCTGGATTTGATCTTTGAAAGTGCTAGTTATCGTAAGTTGGTGTAATTGAACGGTACTGGGAGTCACAAAGATTCCCAAGTTGAGGGTCTAGAAGCTTTCTATAAGTTCTGCTTCTTTGATCATCATCCACGCCACTGTCAAGGATTTTTTACTTAGGGCATCAGCCACCACATTCGCCTTGCCTGGATGGTACTTTAGGTCGAACTCGTAATCTTTAAGAAACTTCATCCATCTTCACTGCCTCATGTTCAATTCCTTCTGATCAAAAAGGTATTTCAAGCTTTTGTGATTAGAAAATACTTCAAACTTCACTCCGTAGAGATAGTGCCTCCACATCTTTAAGGCAAATACTATTGCCGCTAGCTCGAGGTCATGTGTTGGATAATTTCTTTCATGAGTCTTCAATTGCCTGGAAGCATATGCCACGACGTTCCTGTCCTACATTAGCACACACCCCAATCCTTTTTTAGAAGCATCGCAGTACACCTCGAATGATCCATGGGGATCCGGTAAATTAAGTATTGGGGCTGTTGTCAATCTTTCCTTCAATTCTTGAAAACTTTGATCGCACTCGGGTGTCCATTCAAATGGGGCATTCTTTCTGGTTAATTTGGTTAAAGGTAAAGCTATTTGAGAGAAGTTCTTAACAAATCTTCTATAGTATCCTGCCAACCCTAAGAAGCTTCTAACTTCCGTGAATCGCTGCTGGTCACTCCCGCTTAATATCGCTTCTACCTCATCGATCCACTGAAATTCCCCCATGGGATACCACATGGCCAAGAAATTTTACTTCTTTCATCCAAAATTCACATTTGGATAGCTTGGCATAAAGTTTCTTTTCTCTCAAAATCTGCAGAACTAATCACAAATGTTCTGCATGCTCCTGTTCTGTTTTCGAGTAGACAAGTATGTCATCAATGAACACCACCACAAATTTATTGAGATATGGTCTAAATATTCGATTCATGTAATCCATGAATATCGCCATTGCGTTTGTCAATCCGAAGGACATCACAGTATACTCATAATGTCTACAACGAGTCCAAAAGCCGTCTTCAGAATATCTTCTTCTCAAACCCGAATCTGGTGATATCCAGACCGTAGATCAATCTTGGAAAATATAGTAGCCCCTTGTAGTTGATCCATAAGAACATCAATCCTTGGCAATAGATACTTGTTCTTGATTGTCACCTTATTCAACTGCCTGTAATCTACACAGAGTTGGATGCCTCCATCTTTCTTCTTAACTAACAAGACTAGGGCTCCCCATGGTGATGCACTTGGCCTAATGAATTTCTTTTCCAGGAGTTCTTCAATCTACCCCTTAAGTTCAGTCAATTCCAAGGGTGACATGCGGTATGGTGCTAGAGATATTGGTCCAACTCCTGGTACTAATTCGATGGTAAACTCAATCTCTCTCTTAGGAGGGAACTCAGTGATATCTTCAGGAAACACGTCAGGATATTCCCTAACAACTGGAATATTGTTTAACTCCTGATCAACGTTTGCTACACTAGTTGATAAGAAAATATACCCTTAACTTCCATTCCCACAGTGGTGTACTGTTAAGGAGCTTAAATAAAGACTTACGGGCATTACTAATTCAGGCGATGAAACAGGGAGGAGTATAATGGATTTATCAGAGCAATTTAATAGGGCTTGGTTGGCAGAGAGCCAATCCATACCCAAGATGATGTCAAGTCCGAACAAGGGAAGACAAATTAAATTAGCCGGAAATGTAACACCCTAATAAACCCATACTACGCTTAAGTCGTATTACGGCGTTTTATTAGTTGTTACTTATGCTCGTGGAAAACTAAACTTCACTTGAAATTAAATTATGCAGAAAATACAGTAAAATTTTTTTTTTTTTTTTAAATACGTCGTCACTTTTGGAAAGTAAAGCCTTGCGCGAGAAGATAGCAATAAATGAGCGTATCGCAAAGATTTCAGTATAAATTGAAGGAACAATGGATAAATTAAAATACCATGCATTCAAATTACTACAATAACCACATAATTATAATTAGCCTCATAATATCCAACGAATACATAAAAAGGGAACTCATGGTCATGCCATGGCCCAAAATCAAGGGTACATAAGTCTGATACAAAATGAAATACAACAGATAAGGAGCACTAATGAAATAGGCCCACGTAGACATATGCTGGCTTCTCTGCCCCTTCCATGCCCTTCAATCGAATGGATTCAGGTCCTCGAGTGCCTGGTTCCCCTCGCTCCTCGGCCTCGGGGAACGTGAGGAGTACGGATGATACGGGGGTGTCGACTGATCACCTCCACGCGACGAATACGACGGCCAGGCGTATAGCTGGCGACTGAAGAACGTGCCTCGGAGGGATCCTCCTCGGACTCGGCAGGGCGATACTCGGGGAGCGGCGGCGAAGCGGCTGCTGCCCTAGGAGTAGCTGTCGAACTCACTTCGATCACCGGGACCTCTGGCAATGGCACGGGCTCGGCTATGGGTAGACCCGGAGACATTGGCTCCATCTTGATCTCCGGCAATGGCTCAGGCGGGAAGTCCCAAGGACCCAGCGGCAGTCCAAGGTGCGCCGATGATATGTCTACAGGGGCAGGCGGGATCTCTAGCTCCTGCTGCTCCAAAACTCGACCCGGGTAGAAATACGTGCGGACTATTGTGGTGGTCGTGGCCACAATAGCGTGGGCGTCCTCATCATAGGCCCACTCATGGTGGGGAGGCTCCATGCTCCATGCCACAGGGCGTGCCATGAGCATCTGGTGACGAGACGGGAAAACAACTAGGGTGAGAAATAAGATTTCTCAGTAGGACTCGACCCTAACACGTAAGTGTCATCGTCATCGTCCCAGCCACTTTGGTTTTATAAATAAAAACAGTGAACATGCATCAAATTCAATTCTTGGATTTTCGAAAACATGAGTATCCGAAGCGGATTCAATTTATAACATACCTTCTAATCATTTGTATCATAATAATCATAAGCACGAGTGTAATCGTATAAAACATGCATGTCCAAGCTAGAAGATTCTCTTAACTTCTTTCCCTTTCTAGGGTTTTGGACCGAAGTCCCTTTTCTTTTCTTAACTTGACTTTATCTTTTCACCCACTAAACATAAGTGGTAATGAGCTCATACCGTGGCCATTGCCACCATAGAATTTCGGTACTTACACTAGCTGGGTCATGCCATGCCTCATGCAAGACCTATCCCCTATACTCACACTAGCTGGGTCATGTCATGCCTCATGTGTGTCGTGGGTGAGGGGAAACTTAAATTAGGTTACCTTCCCTTTTGAAAGATCACTTACTTGAATTAAACTTCTTCTTATTTAAGCATTATGATGCAAAATATTTCTAAGTCCACAATTCTTACAAAATTTTGGCAGCATAACGGCTAGACCGAAGCTTCCCAAAATTTTGCCAAACAGAGAAACCAATATCATAGTATCATCAAGCATCATATCATATCATCATGATCATTATCATAACATCATGCTTGCACATAAAACATAGGCATATTCTCAAGCAACATTTTATGAGCTTAGCTTAATAAATTTGGTGCAAGCTTTTAATTGAGGTTGTCTCTTATGTAAACTTCTTTTATTGGGCATAATGCCAATTTTGTCTAATGTCCTTTTTGATACTTTTTAAGTTGAATTATGAGGGTTCTCTAATGCTTAATGTAAGGGTATTAATGTCTTAAAGCTTATTTCTCCTTATTCTTTAACTTTTACCATAACCAGTTTTTACTTTTACAGTGGGGCAGTAACTTTGAAAATTCACCAAAATTTCATCTTTTACTCTTTTGTTTCGAATTTTTGTGTGGATATACTTCTCTGAGTCTATTTTTAAACAAAAGAAACCCCACTTAAAAATTCATTTTGTAGCTTGAGTTATGCATATTTTATTCTGACTGTTCCAGATTGAAAGTTCAACTCGGGTTAGTGCCTTGTCCACTTCACTGGGAGTTCCTCACATGGAATCTGACAAAACTGTTTTATGGGAGTGTTCCTCTATGTCTTAGCTTTCTAAAAAACTTGGTCCCACTCAAAAATGTTATGTATAACTTGAGTTATGCATGTTTTATTATCTACTGCCCGGACAGAAACCCATCCAGGAACAGCAAACTTTGAAAAATCATATCTCTCTCGTTTTAAGGCCAAATCTCACATATTTTATATGTATGGAAATCTCTTTGAGTATAATTTCACAGAAAATTAGTTTTGTTGCATTTTGAGTTTTGTAACAATAAACATGCTGCACGCTTTACAGACTGCCAGAATTCCAGATTCACTAGTTTTTAAGTTTTTCACTTCAAACTTATGGAGAAATTGTTATATCACTTCAAATCACCACTTTCATGTTTTAACTCATCATCATACTCAAAGTTTTAGTCACCAAATCAGTATTTTGAACCAAAATAAAGCAAGATACATAAAACCAACATGCCACATAATCTCATTTCAAAACAACACTTTCAACAAGACAAGGAACTCATAGAGAAAAAATGTGGTCATGAGACCTTGAAGCAAGCTTTAAAACCACCTAGCTATGAAGAGCTTAGGGGTTCTAAAACTTGAAAAGTACATGGAGGAGAAGGATAGAGTCACTACCAAAAAGTTCCTTTTTGAAGGCTTGGAAGATGAAGATAGTTGGAGATGGCCTCCTTCTCCTTGAGCTTGATTTTGGGGCTTGGTGAGTGTTTGTTTTGTTTCTCCAAGAACCAAAAAGGGTGGTCCTTGAAGGGCTTGTGAGAATGGTAAATGGAGATGAGTAGGGAGTAGTATGAGGGTTGGAAGAAAAATAATGAAGCTTGGAAGAAGGAGAGAGTATGAGACTTGGAGAGAGGAGAGAGCTTTGTGTTCTTGGTGAGAGGAATGGAAAAATGAAATGAGGGGGGAAGAGTGGCTGAATGTGGCGCAAAAATGAGAGAGGGAGTGAGGTGACTTTGCTTCTTACAACAAGCTAGAGAGTGGGAAAAACCATAGGGCAAAAGGGAGTGTTGTGTTTTCTTTGAGTCTTGGCAATTGGGTAAAGGCTTGTAGTGTTTCTTTTCTAGTGGTTAAGAGCATGATCTATCCTAGGATTGGCATTTGGATGGTTGTGATCACTCCAAGTGTCACAATCTTGATGAAGGAGAGTACAAATTCTTGTCATGACTTAAGGGATCTACTAATGTGGACTCTTGATCTTGTGGTGTATGATGAGAAGGTAAATGGATGGTTGGATATGGCTCTTGCTTTGACCAAACTTTCAAACCATAATTAAAGGGAAGTTTCTACATCTTTATAATTGTTGTAATTGTCTAAATGTTAATTAATTCACTTGGTTTAAATTACTCATTAGCACATTTTAATTAAAAAGGATTTTCCTCATTAATTTTGTAAGAAGATGTGAAGATTACTGTGATTAAGTTTTGAGACTTATATGCTCTTAGTTAATTAGATTAGATCACCTTGATTTTATGTTCTAAATCATGGATTAATAAGGATTGGGCAATTAGGCTTTTAATTGTAACTTTTAATGCATTAAATCTCAATTGTCGATTTGCCTTTAATTTACTAAGCTCTTGCTCTCGAGATTAATCGATTAATTCTCAATTAATCGTTAACCCCTCTAATTAGCCGGGAACACCGAGCTAATTAACTTGGGTGAAAATGGGGATGTTACAGGAAAGATTCGACCTCCTATTTGACAAGGGACATTAATACAAATGTGATTGGTTCTAACGGGCTTACTTGTAGGAGTAGAAACTAACAAGTCATAAGGTAATTCAGAAATAGGTAGCTGCAAGGCTATCATGCAATCATGAGAGATGAAGGAGTGAGATGCTCTTGAATCGTATAAAATGGTTAAGGTCTTACCATTTACTTCACACGTATCTTGAATCAAATCCTCTGACTTGTTGACCTCCTATGCATCCATAGTAAAAACTCTCCCTTGGCGTTGTGGCTTAGGAGTTGGTTGAGGGTTCCTGGTAGGGCATTCATAAATTCTATGGCCTGGTTTGCCACATCCAAAGCAGACATTTTGACCTGCCAAGCAGGGGCGGTCGCTATGATTTCTGCCCCATTAGGTGCAAGTCTGATTCCCGAAAGACCTCTAAGGTTGCTTACCTCGGTTAGTCATCGGCTAAAACTTTCTCTGCTGCTTTAGGTTAGGCTTGAACCTCGGGCCTTGTGAAGCTAACCCCTTCTTGAAGTTATTGCCGGATGATCTAGCAGCAACTAACTTCTTGTTACAGTCCTCCACGAGGCGGCACTTGTTCACCAAGGTAGAGAAGTCTCTGATCTCCATTGGTCCTATGGTGGCAAGAATGTCTTCTCTCAATCCACCTTCAAATTTCATGCATTTCCATGCTTCGTCGGGGCTCCGTTGGTAAATACTGAAAAATTTGCACAACTCCTCAAATTTGGCAATGTATTCCGACACATTACTATTCCCTTGACAGAGGTGCATGAACTCCAACTCCTTGGCATTGTGAGCAGAAGCAAGGAAGTACTTCTGGTAGGACGCATCTCTGAATACATCCCAAGTGATATCTGTCTGAGATCCTTCTAATAATTGTCGTGCACCATTCCCCCAAAATTCTGCATCGGCTTCTAACATATAGGTGGCAAAAGTCACCTTCTAGTGGTCTGTGCAATTTAGCACGGAGAAAATCTTTTCCATAGCTTTAACCCAATCATCTGCCTTATCTGGGTTAAAGGCTCCCCTGAAGCTGGATGGATTGGCCTTCCGAAACTCAGCAAACTTAAGTTATTCCAAATCCATTCCAGAGCTATTATGATTTCCACCATGACCTACCTCTGACTGCCTTCCTAGTTGGCCCATCATTTCAGTTGCTGCAGCTGCCTGTTCGCGCATAGCATGCGCCATCTCTCGCATGGTGTCCAGGAATTCCATAGATTCCTCCTGGGTTGAGGAAGTTCGCGGCCTACCTCACCTTCCAGAAGCCATTAAGTTCTGAACACACAAAACAAGAGTAATTGAGTTGATCAGGCTCAACACTAAGTTCGGTGTGCTAGTAAATAATAGCATACAGTTAGGCAAACTCCTTCACGTACATCTTATCCATATGGACAAGACTCAGAACATAATAAGATCTAGGGAATACAGAGCATATGCGAAGCATAGTCAGTCCAATCCTCAGGCCTATATTAGGATGAACTGCTCTGATACCAAAATGTAACATCTTACCAGACAAAGTACTATGCTTAAGTCATAATAATTTATCTGATAAGAGATTACATGTAATACTGATTAAATTCTATTTTCTGTATTAGTATTATTTACTTGCATAAGGATACTTGATCGCATAACGAAATTTCCTGCGAGACAGCGGAATAAATACTAATCAATTGGTAAATTATAAATGACTTAACGTAAATAAAAATAGAATAAGGACAGAACTACTGCAAAAAGGGCATCATAAACGTATATATATATATTTGATTTTTAAGTTCGTCAAACTGATACATGGTGACAAAATGAGGCCGCTAATACAAAACAAAATGACCAGTTCCTATGAATAGCAGCCTAAATGGTCCCCATGGGACATTGCATGTACATTCCTAATATCTATCCATCCAACCATGACCCAGACTACCAAAAGAGGGTCATTCTGTACATCTAACCCCACTACAGCATGCACGCTATCTAAACAGAGTCTGATGAAAAGAACCCGTTCGCCATGGCAGCGTCCGCTGGAGGGTGTCCGGCACTGGGAGCAAAGGATGATGAAGAACTAGCCGCCTCGAACAGATCCTCCTCCGAGGTCGAGGCCGACGACATCGGCTGTGGCGGTGAAGCAGGAGGGGCCATGGGAACTGGGGCTGCTGCTTGTAACATCCTTCGAAATTCTTTTATCGTTTTCCATTTAACTATTCGATTTTTACCGAATAATTGAGACTAATTAAAATTCGATTAAATAATTATTTAGAATCAATTGATTAGTAATTAATTGAGATTAGGTACAAGTTAATTAGGTTAGAAATATAGAAGACTTCATAAGAATTTTCACAAAACCGATTTACCGATTTAAAGGAAATCGGTAAGTTTACGGTATTTTAAACTGTCGGAACCGAACCAATACAATTTTAACTCATCAACCCTACTTTGAGTGGCTGATAACTCAGCCACTTAATCCCTCAAGTTGGCGCCACTTTGGCCACAAGAAAGGAGGCAAGCTTGGCTGAATTTCAGCCTTGCAAATCCAACCAATCAAAAGCCAAAGTAAGTCAACTATAACCACTCAAGTAATCAGAATTTTTCCACCCTTTAACACCCATTCAGACCACATTCTAGCGCCACTTTTCTCCTCTCCTTTCAGCTCTCTTTCTCTCTTCTTCACTCAAATAACTCCAGCCAACATCAAGCCTAATCAAGCTTTGCTCATCCAAGCCTTCAAAATCCAGCAAAATCACTTAGAATAAAGGTAGGGGTTTTATTCTTGCATCAATTCTGTGGTCTTGGCTGGCTGAGCTTGGATTATTTTCATATCTTTGATGTGTTAAATGAATGATTGTGATGATATGTGATTGGTTTTGGGCTGTTTGTTTGATTAAAACCGAATTGGAAGCAAGAAAGAGTGAAAATAGGAAGAGCTAATGGGTGGTGGAACCAAAAACCCTTGGCAGTCCGTACGACGGAGTGTACGGCTCCGCCTACAACCGATTAAATTGGATAAAACCATTTTTATATGAAATTAGACATCTAGTTCTTTCCATACATATATCATATAAGACTTTTGGATTAGTATTGAGAGAGTTATGAATTTTTGAATTTTGACCTAGGGTTCTGACTCTGATTCTGGGCAGACTGGGTTGTTCAAGGTAGAACTCGCCCTATACTACTTGAAAATGAGTTAAACTAACTTTTTTAGAAAGCTTACACATAGGAGAATGTCCCATAAAAATTTCAGAAGTATATAAGATCCCAGTTGCTCCCAGTGATCCAAGAAATTTACCCTATGTCCAAACCGGGCCAGAACAGGGCAGTTTAGGAAGGTCAGAATTCGGGGCTTATAACTCGAGCTCTACTAAGTCAAATGGAATGAAACTTTTTGTAAATAAAACTTTACCCTGTTAACTTTAATATGAGTCCAATTTCGTGTGATTTTAGCCAGTTTTCAATTTTTAGTGGATTTTTACTTTTAGATGTCTGATTCTGGCTAGTCACTGGGTAGGCCGGGATAAAACCTAATTATCTTAAGCTATAGATATCAAAATTAGATGGGACTAAAGAGGTTAGAAAATAGACACATAACACTTTAACATAACTAAATTTGAGGTCCAAATGAGTTAAATAGAAATTATGGCTTGAATTATAAAAATCGGGTTGGTTGACTATGCTGAGGTAGAAACTCTGCCTTAATGAATTTAATGTTGTTATGAGTTCAATATTGGAATATGTATGTAATGTTGTGATCCTTGTGATAAATTGATGTTCTGGTATGTTGACACTATTCACGGGGAAGTGGACATGTTCCGTTATGCTACCGAAATTTCAGTGGAATCCATGTATAAGTTATGAATTGCATATTAGTGCATGTGCATCTTCAAGTGAGCTAGGAAAGTTATGATAAGAATTATGTTACTATGAAAGTTTCATGCTACTTGGGCTATACCCGGATAAGAAGTTAAGGGGAATAGATCGGTGGGAAGGTCGGGGAAAGTAAACCTGGCATTCCTGTATAGGAACGAGCTCGATCCTGAAAAGCAGACTATTACCCAGGAGTCTAAATGGCCAAGAACTCCCAGGGGACCAAGAGATGGAAAATGATGAAAAGTAATAGAAAGACTTATTAAGAAAGGTTCATGATTAAGTTTACATGATTACATAAATGCATGGTTACATGAAATAATTATATCAAGATGGATGCAGTGTCTATTAAGTTTATTTACTGCCATTTATTTATTTATTTATTCTGTTTACTATTCTGTGAAACCTCATTAGTAAATCTGTCTGTTTCTTGTGCCTTCTAAAGTAAAACTGGATCTTGCCTCGGACCAGATATTTCCTTAAACTCAATAAAATGGATAACTAGTTTGAACATATGTTTTTGTAATTAAATAAAACCCGAGACACTGAGAATGAATGTGACATCAGATGAACGCTATACGCAAACTCTACTGAGGATTTTCTTAAATTCTCACCCCGTGTTATATTTCCGCACCATTCTCAGATGCTGGCGAAGGGCTTGACGGCCACTCTTTTCCTTGAGATCCCAGTCCTGCAGCTTCACCATGACTCCGAGTTGGACTCGTTGAACACAGCCTGCTCTTGCTAGTCCGCCTCTACTTTTTAGCAATAAGAATTTTGCTGTTCCTTTATTTCATCTACTTTTAATATATATATATAGACTGAAGCGTTGACTTCCAACCTACATATGTAAGTATACAGTTGGTAATATATCACTTATTCGTATTTTTTCTGTCATGTTATATTAAATTTTATTACGTTTTACAAGGCAATTCACATTTATTAAATAACAACGAGCCGTTTCAACTGTTTTGTGATACTAATCATGAAAAATTAAGCAGAATGATAACACGGTAACACAAACTATCAAATTTCATGATATGACTTAAGCATAACATTAAATTAGTAGGGTGTTACATTGCTGCTGCTGGAGGAGGTGGGAATGGATGGGCCATATGAAGTGGAATGGCAATATATGGGACCGAGGGGTCAAACAGTGGGTGCAATAGTGGTACGACGAAGTCCCTCTGGAAGAAGAAATATAAACGAAACTGGCACCTACCAGATATATATACAGAATCTAAAAACGGGTCGATGTGGATGTGAAGCTCAGGAAACTCAATGAATAGAACCCCGATCGCTGCGTGCTCCATGGTCTGAGAATGACACGGAACATACAATAGGGTGAGAAATGAATATTTCTCAATAGAAATTCCTAGCTTCTATACATCTATCATCGCACTCATTCCCAGTTGTTTCGGTCGTGTAATATTTTTCAAATAGTGCGGTAAAATAGTAATACTTAACTTAAATACTTGTTGGTAAAACATGCACCGAAACAAATTCAATTTTAGTTAACAGATACACTAATGTACTCAAACAGTAATCACGGTGGAACAATAGCATATTAAGAATAATGAACAGGGATCTAAAACAATCAATAAAGGAGCATTACACTATACATATGCATGTGCAAATAAAAAACAAATTATGCATCTTATTCTTGGAGGCTTTCGCCTATTATAACTTATTTCCATCCTTGGTCTCCTGGGAGTCATTGGCCATTTACTCCTGGGTAATAGTCCGCTTTTCAGGACCGAGCTCGTTCCTATATAGGATGGCCGGGTTTACTTTCCCCGACCTTCCTACTAATCTATTCCCCTTAATTTATTCCGGGGCTGGCCCAAGTGATATGGAACTCTTTATAATATCATGAAATGAATGCACATCTAGCTTGACTCCTGAATATAATACATTCAAGCTATCATAAAGTTTCACAACATATGAACTCCTTACTGAAATTTCGGCGGCATAACGGATCGAGTCCGCTTCCCCATGAATAGTGCCAGACAATCAGTACAATTGCACAACTCATAATTTCAGTATAGACCAGCAAATATGTATATACATTTATAGCATCATTCAACAATTACAAATCAAGCATCAATAAAGTTTCAGCTTGTTCTCCTCTGTTCTGCCCAATTTTGGCATGCTCCAATTTTTACTCAATTCAACTCATTAAATTCTCATTTTTGGATATGTTACAGCCTTATATGTCTAGTTTCTAATTCCTTTAGTCTCATCTCATTTTGAGTTGTATAATTTTAGATATAAACATTTTATCTCAGCATGTCCTATTCTTAGCCAGAATTGGGTTCCTATAGAAGAAAATTCACTAAATATCGAAAACTAGGTGAAATCATGCAAATTTTATATCAAATGAAGCTAACACAACAAGCTTTAAAACGAATTAAGTTTCATGTCATTTGCCTAAGTAGATTTTGAGTTATGAGTCTTGAAACATTACCCTACTGGACTGTCCTGTTCTAGGCCATTTTAAATCTAAGCCAACTTCATTGATGTGTTGGGAACAAATGACAGTGAATTAAATTCTTATATTTTTATAGGATGTTCTCTCATGTGTTAGCTTTCAAACAACTTTAGTTGCACTCAATTTGAGGTTGTATAGGGTGAGTTACACCCTTCTCAACCCATGCTGCCCGGGTGAGAACCCAGATTTCTAGGTCTAATTTCAAAAATTCATAACTAATTCTATACTAATCCAATGGCCTATTATGATATATGTATGGAAAGCCCTGAATGTCTAGTTTCATTTAAAAATGGTTTCATCAAATTTAAACGGCGATAGGCTGAGCCGTACACTCTGCCGTACAGACCGCCGAGAGAAACCCTATCCTGCTTCTAGGTTTATCTCCTTCCTTCAAGCTATTTGCCCTCAAATCCAATTTTAATCACAACATACATGCAAAATCAGTAGTAAAACATCATCATCACTCTATAAAACACCAACATCTCATATTATGCATGCCCAACATGTGGCCCCAAATCAGAGAAATAAGAGGAGAAATAGGATTTCCTACCTTGTGTGGTGGAGTTTGTGCTGATTTTGTGTGTCTTTGATACAAGAAATTTGTGATGGGGCTTGAGGGTGGATGAGAATGGAGTGGAGATGAAGGTAAAGAGAAGAGAAAGAGAAGAGCTTCAGCATTTGAGAAGGGCTGGTGGCTGGTCAAAATTTTGGACGAGAAAAAGACAGAAAAGGTGAGATGATTGAATGATGAAGGCATGTGATTGGTGGATCATTCTTGGTCATAAAATCTGGTTCATTCCCCATCATCAAGGGTTGTCTAGGCACCACTTGAGGGGGTATTTGGCTAAATCTTAGCCGTTGATTCTAGGGCATTCATAGAAAAATTCTACTAGTCCGGTTCCGATAGTTTAAAATTCCGAAATCTTACCGATTTCTCTTAAATCGGTAAATCGGTTTTGAAATTTTTCTGTGGGGGTTTTCTATGATCCTAATCTAATTCCATCAAGCCTAATCTATCTAAATCACACTTAATTGGCTTTGAGTAAATGTTTAATCAAGTTCTGATTAAACTCACTTATTTGATAAAAACCGAATAATTCAGTTGTTAACGATAAATTTTTTTCGGTCGTTATAGGAAGTCTAACTCGAAATTACCATGCCTTGGGGGGCGGACGACCTGAGTCATTAGCACCTTCATCTCATCCTATTTGGTTCCAAAATACAAGGACTTGAGAAATACTTTGGAAAATTTTAATGCATGATATTGCTGCACATGGTTGGCAACTAGGGTTAAGAAGTTGGTAACTTGTATTGAAAGGGTAGGTAACCAACACAAAAAATTGATAACCTTTCAAGGTTTGGCAATTTTCAGTTGGAAAGGAAGTCTAACTCCTTATTACTATGGCTTGGGGGGAGGATGACATGAGTCATTAGCACCTTCATCTCATTTGATGTGGTTCGAAAATACATGGACTTGTCGGATACTTCGAAAAATTTTGATGCATGTTGTTGCTGCAGCTGGTTGGTAACTAGGGTTAAAAAGTTTGTAACTTGTATTGAAAGGGTAGGTGACCAACACAAAAAGTTGATAACCTTCCAGGGCTTGGCAATTTTCATTTAGAGATGTAGTCTAACTCCTTGTTACCATGCCTTGGGGGGTGAACGACCAGAGTCATTGGCACCCTCATCATATCCTATGGGGTTCCAAAATACATGAACTTGAGGGATACTTTGGAAAATTTTGATGCATGATGTTTCTGCACATGGTTAGTAATAAGGGTTAAGAAGTTGGTAACCAATATTGAAAAGGTTGGAAACCATCACAAAAAGTTGATAACTTTCTGGGCTTGGCAATTTTCATTTGGAGAGGAAGTCTAACTCCTTGTTACCATGCCTTGGGGGCCAAACGACATGAGTTATTGGCACCATCATCTCATCCCATGGGGTTCCAAAATACATGGACTTGAAGGATACTTTGAAAAATTTTGCTGCATGATGTTGCTGCACTTGGTTTGTAACTAGGGTTAAGAAGTTGGTAACTTGTATTCAAAAGGTTGGTAACTAACACAAAAAGTTAATAACATCTCAGGACTTGGTAATTTTCATTTGGAGAGGAAGTCTAACTCCTTGTAACCTTGCCATGGGGGGCAAACGACATGAGTCATTGACACCTTTATCTCATCCCATGCGGTTCCAAAATACATGGACTTGAGGGATACTTGGGAAAATTTTGATGCATGATGTTGCTGCACATGATATTTGGATGCATGATATTACTGCACATGGTTGGTAACTAGGGTTAAGATGTTGGTAACTTGTATTGAAAGGGTAGGTAACCAACACAAAAAGTTGATAACCTTTCAAAGCATGGCAATTTTCATTTGGAGGGGAAGTCTAACTCCTCATTACCGTGGCTTGGGGGGAGGATGACATGAGTCATTGACCTTCATCTCATCTCATGTGGTTCCAAAATACATGGACTTGTCAGATACTTTAAAAAATTTTGATGCATGCTGTTGCTGCACGTGGTTGGCAACTAGGGTTAAGAAGTTGATAACTGGCATTCAAAGGGTAGGTAACCAACACAAAAAGTTGATAATCTTTCAGGACTTGGCAATTTTCATTTAGAGATGAAGTGTAACTCCTTGTTACCAGGCCTTGGGGGGTGGACGACATGAGTCATTAGCACCTTCATCTCATCCCATGGGGTTCCAAAATACATGGACTTGGGGGATGCTTTGGAAAATTTTGATGCATGATGTTGCTGCACATGGTTAGTAACGAGGGGAAAGAAGTTAGTAACTTGTGTTGAAAAGGTTGGTAACCAACACAAAAAGTTGATAACCGTTCAGGGCTTGGCAATTTTCATTTGGAGAGGAAGTCTAACTCCTTTTTACCATGCATTGGGAGGCGGACGACATAAGTCATTGGCACCTTCATCTCATCCCGTTTGGTTCCCAAATAAATGGACTTGTGGGATACTTTGGAGAATTTTGATGCATGTTGATGCTGCACTTCGTTGGTAACTAGGGTTAAGAAGTTGGGAACTTGTATTAAAAGGCTTGGTAACCAACACAAAAAGTTAATAACTATTCAGGGCTTGGCAACTTTCAATTAGAGAAGAAGTCTAACTCCTTGTCACCATGCCTTGAGGGGCAGATGACATGAGTCATTGGCGCTTTCATCTCATCCCATCGGGTTCAAAAATACATGGACTTGTGGGATACTTTGGAAAATTTTGCTGCATGATGATGCTTCAAATGGTTGATAACTAGCGTTAAGAAGTTGGTAACTTGCACTGAAAAGGTTGGAAACCAACACAAAAAGTTGATAACCTTTCAGGGCTTGGCAATTTCATTTGGAGAGGAAGTCTAATTCCTTGTTACCATGCCTTGGGGGGCGGACGACATGAGTCATTGGCACCTTTGTCTCATCCCATGGGGTTCCAAAATACACAGACTTGAGGGATACTTTGGAAAATTTTGATGCATGATGTTATTGCACATGGTTGGTAACTAGGGTTAAGAAGTTAGTAACTTGTATTGAAAAGGTTGATAACCAACCCAAAAAGTTGATAACCGATCAGGGCTTGGCACTTTTCATTTGGAAAGGAAGTCTAACTTCTTGTTACCATGGCTTGGGGGGTGAACGACATGAGTCATTGGCACCTTCATCTCATCTCATGTGGCTTCAAGATACATGGACTTGTGGGATGCTTTGGAAAATTTTGATGCATGCTGTTGCTGCACATGGTTGTTAACTAGGGATAAAAAGTTGGAAGTTGTATTGAAAGGGTTGGTAACCAACCCAAAAAGTTGATAACCTTTCATGGCTCAACAATTTTCATTTGGAGAAGAAGTTTAACTCCTTGTCACCATGCCTTGGGGGGCAGATGACATGAGTTATTGGCACCTTCATCTCATCCCATGGGGTTCCAAAATACATGGACTTGAGGCATACTTCGAAAAATTTTGATGCATGATGTTGCTGCACATAGTTGGTAACTAGGGTTAAGAAGTTGGTAACTTGTATTGATAAGGTTGGTAACCAACACAAAAAGTTGATAACCATTCAAGGCTTGGCAATTTTCATTTGGAGAGGAAGTCTAACTCCTTATTACCATGCCTTGGGGGGCGGACGATATGAGTGATTGGCACCTTCATCTCATCCCATGGGGGTCCAAAATAGATGAACTTGAGGAATACTTTGGAAAATGTTGATGCATGATGTTGCTGCACTTGGTTGGTAACTAGGGTTAAGAAGTTGGTAATTTGTATTCAAAAGGTTGGTAACCAACACAACAAGTTGATAACCGCTCAGGGCTTGGCAACTTTCATTTAGAGAAGAAGTCTAACTCCTTGTCACCATGCCTTGGGAGGTGGACGACATGAGTCATTGGCGCTTTCATCTCATCCCATCGGGTTCCAAAATACATGGACTTGTGGGATACTTTGGAAAATTTTGATGCATGATGTTGCTACCAATGGTTGATAACTAGGGCTAAGAAGTTGGTAACTTGCATTGAAAAGGTTGGAAACCAACACAAAAAGTTGATAACCTTTCAGGGCATGGCAATTTCATTTGGAGAGGAAGTCTAACTCCTTGTTACCATCCCTTGAGGGGCAGATGACATGAGTCATTGGCACTTTCATATCATCTCATGGGTTCCAAAATATTCAGACTTGAGGGATACTTTGGAAAATTTTGATGCATGATGTTATTGCACATAGTTGGTAACTAGGGTTAAGAAGTTAGTAACTTGTATTGAAAAGGTTGGTAACCAACACAAAAAGTTGATAACCTTTCAAGGCTTGGCAATTTTCATTTGGAGAGGAAGTCTAACTCCTTGTTACCATGGCTTAGGTGGGGGATGACATGTGTCATTGGCACCTTCATCTTATCTCATATGGATCCAAAATACATGGACTTGTTGGATACTTTGGAAAATTTTGATGCATGTTGTTGCTGCATATGGTTGGTAATTAGGGTTAAGAAGTTGGTAACTTGTATTGAAAAGGTAAGTAACCAACACAAAAAGTTGATAACGTTTCAGGGCTTGGCAATTTTCATTTGGAGATGAAGTCTAACTCCTTGTTACCATGCCTTGGGGGCGGATGACATGAGTCATTGGAACCTTCATCTCATTCCATGGGGTTCCAAAATACGTGGACTTAAGGGATACTTTGGAAAATTTTGATGCATGATGTTGCTGCACATGGTTTATAACTAGGGTTAAGAAGTTAGTAACTTATATTGAAAAGATTGGTAACTAACCCAAAAAGTTGATAACCGTTTAGAGCTTGGCAATTTTCATTTGGAGAGGAAGTCTAACTCCTTATTACCATGCCTTGTGGGGCAGACGACCTAAGTCATTCGCACCTTCATCTCATCCTATGGGATTCCAAAATACATGGACTTGAGGGATACTTTTGAAAATTTTGATGCATGATGTTGCTACACATTGCTGGTAATTAGTGTTAAGAAGTTGGTAACCAGTATTGAAAAGGTTAGTAACCAACACAAAAAGTTGATAACCTTTCAAGGCTTGGCAATTTTTATTTGGAGATGTAGTCTAACTCCTTGTTACCATGCCTTGGGGATTGGATGACATGAGCCATTGGCACCTTCATCTCATCCCATGGGTTTCCAAAATACATGGACTTGTGGGATACTTTGGAAAATCTTGATGCATGCTGTTGCTGTACATGGTTAGTAACTGGGGTTAAGAAGTTCATAACTAGTATTGAAAAGGTTGGTAACCAATACAAAAAGGTGATAACCTTTCAGGGCTTGGCAATTTTCATTTGGGGAGGAAGTCTAACTCCTTGTTACCATGGCTTGGGGGGTGGATGACATGAGTCATTGGCACCTTCATCTCATCTCATGTGGTTCCAAAATACATGAACTTGTGGGATACTTTGGAAAATTTTGATGCATGCTGTTGCTGCACATGGTTGGTAACTAGGGTTAAGAAGCTGGTAACTTGTATTGAAATGGTTGGTAACCAACACAAAAACCTGATAACGTTTCAGGGCTTGGCAATTTTCATGTGGAGATGAAATCTAACTCCTTGTTACCTTGCCATGGGGGGCGGACGACATGAGTCATTGGCGCCTTCATCTCATCCCATTTGGTTCCTAAATAAATGGACTTGTGGGATACTTTGGAGAATTTTGATGTATGTTGATGCTGCACATGGTTGGTAACTAGGGTTAAGAAGTTGGTAACTTGTATTGAAAGAGTTGGTAACCAACACAAAAAGTTGATAACCTTTCAGGGCTTGGCAATTTTCATTTGGAGCGGAAGTGTAACTCCTTGTTACCTTGCCTTGGGAGGCGGACGACATGAGTCATTGGCTCCTCCATCTCATCCAATTTGGTTCCAAAATACATGGACTTATCGGATACTTTGGCAAATTTTGATGCATGTTGTGATTGCCTATGGTTGATAACTAGGGTTAAGAAGTTGGTAACTAGTATTGAAAAGGTTGGCAACCAACACAAAAAGTTGATAACCTTTCAGGGCTTGGCAATTTTCATTTGGAGAAGACGTCTAACTCCTTGTTACCATGCCTTGGGGAGGGGCAACATGAGTCATTGGCACCTTCATCTCATCCCATGGGGTTGCAAAATACGTGGACCTGCGGGTTACATATCAATATTTTGTTTCAAGATTTTTCTGCACCTGGTTGGTAACTGGGATAAATAAGTTAGTAATTTGTATGGAAAATGTTGATAACAGGAAGAAAAAGTTGATAACCTTTCAGGGCCTGGTATTTGCCATTTAGTTACCTCCAAATCCTTGTTACCATGGGTAAGGTAGGTAAGGTAAGGGGACAGTTATCATGGAATTGTTGCTTGCACCTACTCGATTGCTCTATGTAATAAAATGTTAACTTTATTTTCGAAACGTCATTACTGTAAACCACAATCGCATAAACCTACTAGTCCTTGCATCTCATGTTCATGCCTTTTTCTATTGATTTTGCTCCATTTGGGGTTCTTAGTATAAAGTTCTCTACTCCAAACAAACATTCCATTACATGTACTTATGTGATATTTAGTTGAAGGTGCAGTACAAGATAGGGGGGATCCATACTACACTTTAAAAAACCTTCCACGCTCATGTTTCGATCATCGGATTTTTTATCCTCTACGTTGATAAGTAGAGAAATAACTGATGTAATTTTAGATAAATGATCCTCGTTACTCATCATCATCGTCAGAATTGGAAAAGTACTTGTCCCTCTCGATAATCATGTCTTCCTCGAGCATTGTTATACTCCTCCCATTTGCTTCTGTAAACGTGGTGTATGCTCTTAACATATCGTATCGTGCCATTATGTTATTCTCAACCTGTATTCGTAGAAGAGCTTGCTCCATCTCAAACGTATTTGCGGCATCAGTCCACATTTTTGCAGCTGTAAGCTTTGGAATTTGTACCCCAAGTTCACGTAAGTCTGCCTGGAGATCTAACGACTCTTCTTGCCAGTAGTCCCATTCACATGTAATTGCTTCTAATTCAGCCGCATCATTTCTTTGATTTTCATAGCTCCAATCTACATCACATATAATATATCTGTACTCGTTCATAGTTGATGGGTTATGAATATGTTATCACTAGCAACTAATATAGTTTGCCTACTACTTGTATATATATATGCGCTCGATGCAGTTGGCCATCATGAATCGATCCAATGGTCTTGCACAATCCCTATTCTTTCATTATAATTGAGATTTATGCACATGATGAGAGGATGCACTCAAGCACTATCAATCTCATTAAGTCTTCTCTTCATGATATACTATCTATTAGGATGTGATAGGTGGATGCATCTACTACTACAATTCTATTGAATTGTGTTCTGTCACAAGGCTAGCTATTCACATATGATCAACTAGAGTGTGGCAAATGTACTGGTGAATGATGCATGGACAGGTGGATAGCATGATATACCAGATTGTCTGGTGTAGTTGAAACTAGTAGTTTACTCAATCATTGTGTTAAATATAAAATGAAAAAAATATACTCGTTTCGAAAATATGGAATACAATTATTGTAGAGTTCTTAATTTTTAGAGTACAATGATAAATTGGTCTCTATTGATTTTCACGTATGACAAATTAGTCCTTAACATAAATAAACTGACAAATTCTCTCCAACCTTTTAAAATGTTGGACAAATTATTCCTAACTGAAATAAAGTTGCAAATTAGTCCTCAAATTTTTGAAAATCAGACAATTTAGTCCCTTTGTCTGATTTTTCCAAAGTAAAGGGACTAACTTGTCAGATTTGGAAAAGATTAGGGACCAATTTATTTGTTTATTTTATTTATGGACTAATTTGTTCGACATTTTAAAAGGTTAGAGACTAGTTTGTCAGTTTATTTCTACTAGGAACTAATTTATTTTACGTAAAACTCGATCAGGGCCAATTTGTCACTTTACTCTAATTTTAAATAACCATACTCATCATCGTAATTTTCTACCCATATTATAGTCACACATTATGGACCACACGTTTCTTTTTGCTCTGGATAATGGATCCCAATATTATATTATGAACATGTATTGTCTTTGGCTTTATCCAAATTAATTGAAAAGGCTTAATTAAAGACATGAGTGGGATAGAATCATTCTTTCTTTGATAGGGATGGAATAATGAAGTAGTTATGATGCAAACTTTGATCCTTGTTTAAAAAGAAATCAGTTAAAATATTAGTAATGTATGATTCGACAGGAGTTAGCAGACAAGAGAATTAAGGCAATCTATTAACCGCTCAATAAATTACAAAATTATTTTCATTTTGTTATATATTTTATACATTAATAAACTTATTTGTTTATGGGAAAAAAGATTAAACCACCCCATATTATAGTAACTTGTACAAAGTAGTGGTGGATTACAATGCATTATATTATCATGCATGGCAATTGTTTCCTTATTTTAAGAGTCAATGTAACATCCACCGGATTTTATCGTTTTTCACCTAGTTGTTCGATTTTTATCGAATAATTGAAGTTAATTAAAATTCGACTAAATATTTAATTAGGGTTAATTAACTAGCAAATAACTGAGATTAAATGAGAAAGAATTAGATTAGAAGCATAGAAGATTTTATAGAAACTTTCTTAAACCGATTTACCGATTTAAAGGAAATCGGTAAGATTTCGGTATTTTAAATTGTCAGAATTGAATCAATAGGATTATGCACCCAAAATCCTATGACTCAATGGCTGAATACTTAGCCATTATTCATCCATTGGTGGCGCAAGAAAGGCCATAAAATGAAGAGAGTTGGCTGAAATATAGCCACTAGCTCTCAACCAATCAACATCCAAGTTGCCAACCACTTCATTAAAGCCTTAGTGACATATTCCTTTCCTTTTCCCTTTAGCAGAAATATGCCCCCTCCTCTCCCTTTCCAGTCTCCTTCATCTCTTCTCCCTTCAATCAACTCCATCAACCTTCAAGTTTTGACAAGATTCCACCCACCTAAACTCCAAAATCTAGCAAGATCACATACAAGGAGGTAGGAATCTAACTTCTCTTCTTGTTTTCCTTGATTTGGGGCTGTGTGGGGATCTTGTTTTTCTCATGATACTGATATGATTTGGAGTGAAGATGATGGATTATGGTTGATTTTGCATGTATATTGTAATTAGGATTGGAATTGGTATGAAAGAACTTGAAGAATAGAGATAATTCAAGAAGCTGTTAGGGTTTTCACTCAATGGTTTGTACAGCGGAGTGTACGACTCTGCCTACAGAAGTTTAAATTTGATGAATCCATTTCTATATAAAACTAGACATTCAGGGCTTTCCATACATATAAAATATAAGGCCATTGGATTAGTATAGAATTATTTATAAATTTTTGAAGTTTGACCTACACTCTTGGATTCCCATCTGGGTAGTGTGAGTTGAGAGGGGTGTAACTCACCCTACACAACTCTAAATTGAGTGAAACTAATGCCTTTTGAAAGCTAACATATAAGAAAATATCCCATAAAAATTTCAGAGTCAGATTTATTGCCAATTGTTCCTAGCATATCAATGAATTTACCTAAAGTTCAAACTGGGCTAGAATAGGGTAGTCCAGTAGGTTCAAGTTACGGGGCTTATATCTCAAAATATACTCATGCAAATGATATGAAACTTTTTCAATTTCTGTTAGCTTTAAATTGATATAAATTTCGTATGATTTAACCTAAATTTCTATTTTTAGTGAATTTTCACTTATAAGGGTGCATTTCTGGCTAAGTAGAGGGCAGTCTGAGATAAAATACTAATAACTTAAGTTATACAAATCAAAATGAGATGGGACCAAAAGAGTTGGAAACTAGACACATAGAGCTATGACATAGCCAAAATTTAGGTTTAAATGAGTTGAATTGGACTACAGGTGGATTATACAATATTCAGGCAGAATAGGATGAAGTAAGCAGAAAACTCTATTGATGTTTGTATTGAATTTGATGACTGATATTGTGAATATACAATTGCTGTTCCATATTGATTGGCATGATGGAATGATTTTATTGGTAGTCTGGCACTATTCATGGAGAAGTGGACTCGATCGTTATGCTACCGAAATTTCGGCAAAGAGTTCATATGTTGTATGAGTTATAAGATACGTTCAGATACATGTGCATTTTCAAGAAATTCATAAAGATTATGTTATGATAAAAGTTCCATAATACTTGGGCTAGCCCCGGATTAAAATTAAGGGGAATAGATCGGTGGGAAGGCCAGGAAAAGTAAACCCGGCATTTCTATATAGGAACGAACTCGATCCTGAAAAGCAGACTATTATCTAGGAGTTGAATGGCCAAGAACTCCCAAGGGACTAAATAACGGAAAAGCTTATGATGCTAAGTTTTAAGAATGAGTTTTTGCATGGTCGCATTGCATAGTCATTACAAGTTGTTTACAATTTGACTATTATGTTTACTTGCTGCTGTCTGTTTATTTATTTTGCTCAGTATTCTATGTAACACTATTTAGTAGTTTATTCTGTTTCTTCTACTGTCTTAAGTAAAACTGAACCTTGCCTCGAACCAAGTATTTACTTAAACTTATTAAATGTGAATAGTTCCATTTGATGCCATTTTTATAATTAAATAAAAACCGAGGCAACTGAGAATGAATGTGACGTTAGTTTAATACCGTACTCGAATCCTACTGAGAATTTCTTTAAATTCTCACCTCGCTTTATGTTTTCACATCATTCTTAGACTCTAGTGATGGACACGATACCCACCCTATTTATTGAGATCCCTGACATGCAGCTCCACTATGACGCCGTGTTTGACTCATTATACATAGCTAGTTTCTGCCACTTCCGCCTCTATCCTTTTAGTAATAGGAATTTAGCTGCTCCTTTATTTCACCCTGCATTCGACTCTGCCGCTCCGTATTTCGCAGTCCCATTGCATGTAGCACACCCTACTCCACTTGCAGCACCCGCGGCACCTGCAACTCCTGCCGACCTTCCACCATCGTCATCTCCACAAGTGATTCCAGATGTTCCGCTCAGTCCTGAGAGTGATCCATCTGAGGTTACCGGATCATCATCCTCCTCTTTGGGACCTAGTGTTGACTACTCCCTGGTTGGGCTTGGTATGGCCAATGGCTATATGACTGAGTAGGCTCTGGCCACTGGCTACATTATACAATATGGCCCTTTTTTAGCAGTGTATAGCATTGGGCCATAGACTTAGCTATATGTATTTCAGCTAGTTTGAAATATCCTTTGAGAACTTTGTAAGACTGTTTTGACTGACACAGGCCTTATGTCTTTTTGGTACACTGGCCCCACTTATGTATCCTTTTTTGAACCTGTATATAAACTGAAGCGTTGGTTTCCATATGTATACAGCTGATGATATATTACCTATCTTTATCTTCTCTATTGTACTTTTTATTAAATTTTGTTATGTTCTATGATGCTAATAACGTTTACTATATACAGCACACCGCTTCTTCTGTTTACATATATGACCTCTGCGCCCCAAGCTATATTTCATCAAATATATATACATACATACATATACATACATATATATATATGTTAGAGAAAAAGAGAATATAATATAATGAATACGGCTATAAACGAAATACTAACACGGTAACGCAATCTACTCAATTTCATGCTATGAGTTAAGCATAACATTGAATTGGTAGGGTGTTACAGTCAATCACATTATGAACCCCAAAAGAAATAGACTAACCCTTGGCAATGTTAATAAGTTAAAGTTGGAAGCATAACTACAACTTTTTCGATAAACACACTTTGCTATTCACACGTGACCACACTGGTTTATTTCCCTTTGAAAAACTCCTGCATAAGGCTGCACATTTAGTACTCGTAACACTTCCAGTCAAGTATGGATGATTAGGCACACTCAGTGCAAATATAGATATCACTATTTCCCCATGATCTATACTTAAATTGAAGGGCTTTTGGTTTAAAGTTGTTGGTCTTAAACCCGAAGCCATGCAGTGAGGAACATTTTCAATGACAATTTATTGCAGTTGCGATGTGATTGCATAGCCCTCACATAAAGCACATGCCTCTGATAATGCGTACGTGGGGGCCATGACTTGTCGTGGGATGGAGTAGGTAATGTAACACATTAGTTGATGGCCCTCTGAGGTCTATGAAGGTTGGCCCTGTTTGAAAAACAGAAACCCTGATTATAATAGTTACAAAACTTACAGTTTGCATGTGACTACATGCAGAAGAAATGGGGCCATCGATCTGAAACACTGCCAGTTTGGCAATCATCGTTAGGAGCAGTCCTGCTAGCTATACATAGTGTTCATGTAGCATTAGTTAGTTTCAATCATCCCTATAAAGTGAATATAAGTTGTTTGAAGTATGGATCGGGTAAATGCTCCTTTTATTCACCATCCATTGCATATATTTTACACTCCAGCAAAAATTTTCGATTGTATTGGTCGGGTGTGGGCACTGGAGAAAGACATGTTTTACTATAATTTGCACCCTTGGCAGTGTTTCTCTGTGCCAAACATCGACATGTATCAGAAAGAATAGGAGAATAGAGTAGCTGAAAGAAGTAGGTTGCAAGAAGAGATGCGAGCATGTTACTTGAAGGCCCCTAAGTGGCGTTCTCTGACAACAGATTGAGACATTCATCAGCAACTGGAAAAGGCTGTCAATATGATTAGGCATGAGAACAACCAGATGCAAACCAGGGTCAACAATTACAAGGTTGTTCAGGCTATATGTAGGCCAACAAGCGGACTTAGTGAAACCGAAGTCTAGCTGCAGTTGCAGGCCATAAAGAAAAGCCAAGAGTATTCAATTGATGGTGACTTGTTCGATGAAAATGCATGAGATATAAATTTCTTTCGATTGTTTGCATGGCCTTGTAAAAGTGTGTGTTCTTTCGACCCCAGTTCAGAATCAATTAATGGTGCCAAGGGCCCAAATTGTCATGTTTCCTAACCCAAGATAACGACAAACTTTTAATTCTTTGTAAGTTCACCTCTACATCAAAAGTTACTAATGTTCTCATCCAGTTACCAACTTTTTACACTGGAGTTACCAACTTGTTTGGTCAGGTTACTAACCTGATGCACCACTGAAAGGATTTGAAAATAGACAACATAGTAATCGTTCAATGCTATGTAGATCCCTATCGAAATAAGTTAATGGTGCCATGCACCCAATTTGTGATGATCCCTAACCGAAGCCAACAACAAACTTGAAGTCTTTCGCAGTTTAACTGGATCTAAGAGGTTAGTAACTTTATCATACTGTTACCAACATTTAAAATTAAAGTTATCAACTTTTATAAGAAGGTTACCCGTAACATCCCCATATAATGTAATAGGAAATAATAACAACAAACTTTTATTGTTGACCACCTTGCCCCTAAACTTTTTAGAAAATGACATTTAGGTCCCTATGTCAATAGAATTAGAAGAATAAGGTTTTAAACGAAGCAGAATCACGTAGCGAAAACATACAAATCTAAACCCCGGCCGATTGAGCTACGGAGGTACCCATATGTGAAATGACATGGGATGCCCCTAGACTTACCCATAATTATGAAAATGCCATTAGCCTTGAAAAATAGAAACAGAAGGCCCCAAAATGTGCAAAATGTTCAATGTACACTGTTAATCGATTTACTCGATTTTATTGAGTTTGTAGGGTTAATTAAAAAGTTGATTAGAGGTTAATTAGGAGTTGATTAGAATTTAAATTAAAGAAATTAGGATTAAGATAGAAACTTATAAAAACCTCGCAAAATTCTTTTACCGTTTTTCGTTCAATTGTTCGGTTTTTATCGAATAATTGAGATTAATTAACATTCAGTTAAATAATTATTTAGGATCAATTGACTAGCAATTAATTGAGATTAGGTACAAGTTAATTAGGTTAGAAATATAGAAGATTTCATAAGAATTTTCATGAAACTGATTTACCGATTTAAAGGAAATAGGTAAGTTTACGGTATTTTAAACTGTCGGAACCGGACCAATAGAATTGCAAGCTTAAAACCCTAGAATCTAAGGCTGATAAATCAGCCACTTAATCCCTCAAGTTGGCACCACTTTGGCCACAAAATCAAGGGAGGGCTGGCTGAAACTCAGCCATGGAAAATCCAACCAATCAAAAGCCAAAGTGAGTCAATTAAAACCACTCAAATGCAATCAGATTTTTCTCTTCTTTTCTCACCCATTCAGACCCACACTTCCAGCGCAACTTCCTCCTCTCCTTTCAGCTCTCTTTCTCTCTTCTTTACTCGCACAACTCCAGCTAATATCAAGCCGATTCAAGCTTTGCTCATCCAAGCTTCAAAAATCCAGCAAAATCACTTAGAACAAAGGTAGGAGTTCTCTTCTTACATCAATTCTGTGGTCTTGGCTGGCTGAGCTTAGATTATTTTCATGATCTTTGATGTGTTAAATGAATGATTATGATGATATGTGATTGGTTTGGGCTGTTTGTTTGGTTAAAACCGAATTTGAAGCAAGAAGGAGTGAAAATAGGAAGAGATGGAGAGCTGGAGAACCTAAAACCCCTCGGCAGTCCGTACAACGGAGTGTACGGATCCGCCTACAGCCATTTAAATTTGATGAAACCAATTTTAAATGAAACTAAACATCTAGAGTTTTCCATAGATATATCATATAAGGCTTTTGGATTAGTATTGAGAGAGATATGATTTTTTGAATTTTGACCTAGGGTTTTGACTCTGATTCTGGGCAGACTGGGTTGTTCAGGGTAGAACTCACCCTATACTACTCGAAAATGAGTGAAACGAACTTTTTTAGAAAGCTTACACATAGGAAAATTTCCCATAAAAATTTTAGAATTAGATAAGGTCCCAGTTGCTCCTAATGATTCAAGAAAGTTACCCTATGTCCCAACCAGGTCAGAACAGGGCAGTTTAGAAAGGTTAGAATTCGGGGCTTATAACTCGAGCCCTACTAAGTCAATTGGAATGAAACTTTTTGGAAATGAAACTTTACCCTGTTAGCTTTAATATGAACCAATTTCGTATCATTTGAGCCAGTTTTCGATTTTTAGTGGATTTTTACTTTTAGGTGTCTGATTCTGGCCAGCCACTGGACAGGTCGGGATAAACTCTAAATATCTTGAACTATAGATATCGAAATTAGATGGGACTAAAGAGGTTAGAAACTAGACACATAACACTTTAACAAATCCAAATTTGAGATCCAAATGAGTTGAATAGAAATAATGGCTTAAATTATAAAAATCGGGTTGGTTGACTATGCTGAGGCAGAAACTCTGCCTTGATGAGTTTAATACTATTATGGGTTCCATATTGAAATATGTGGGTAATGGTGTGACCTTTATGATAAATTCATATTCTGATGTACTGGCACTATTCATGGAAAAGCGGACTCATTCCGTTATGCTGCCAAATTTTTGGTAGAATTGTAAGAAGTTTATAAACACTTGTATGTTATGAATAGGTATGTAAAAGACATGTATGTAAGGATATATGAACGTAAGCGATGAAGCATATGGATGATTATGTATGCGAATGAAAGGATCTAAATATATAAAATGAGATCCCTCCAAGACTGAAGGCACGTGAATCCCCTTGTGGATCAGTACGGTGTGACGAATCAAACTACCCAAGGACAGTAAAGAACAAAGATTAAAGCATATGCAAGCATCCCACTCACATGAGGCATGGCATCAACCCAGCTAGTGTGAGTATCGAGGACAGAACATACATGAGGCATGGCATGACCCAGCTAGTGTAAGTACCGAATGAAGGTCCCACACCCTAAGGAATGTGACATGGCGATCACATTCTGATGGAGTATGACATGGTGATCATACTCTGGGACATGGCAGGAAGAATATATTCCTAAGGAATGTGACATGGCGATCACACCCCGATGGGGTATGACATGGCGATCATACTCTGGAACATGGCATGATGACTACATCCTAAGGAATGTGACATGGTGATCACACTCCGATGGAGTATGACATGGTGATCATACTCTGGAATGTGCATGACAAGTAAAGCAAGACCAAGAAAGAAAAGAAAATTATGTATATCTGCAGAAATTCAAGTACAAGTGAAGGCAGATGCTAATTTCAAATTTCCAGTATGTTAGTGTTATTATATTTTAATATGTTATAGTTAATATTTGTAATATGCTTCATGACTTTTTCGTGTATTAGCTCTTCCAAAATGACAAGTGCATGAATAAAACGAATTCTGCTTCGGACAAGGTATTTTTTCGAACTATAAAACTGAACAGTCTAGTTAACATGTTCACATTTTTCACAATAAATCGAAGTAGTTGGAGATAATAATGATGATACTGTACAAAATTTCCTAGCAAACCCTACTGAGAATTTTATAATTCTCACCCCTATGTTTATTTCCGTGTTATCTCCAGATAGTTCAAGAAATATTGGGAACAACTAGAGGTTGCTATCAGACAAGGTCCATTCAGGTAATAGTAACAACTTCTGAGTGTGGTGCTATGACTTAAGAATAGTACTGTACTTGGGAGGGTGTTACATTACCAACTACGTGCAGTAAGGAAACAATTTCAAAATAGCCATCATAGCAATCATCCGATTTGTGTGTAGATCTCCTGGGAATACTTAAATGGTGCCAAGGCCCCAATTTGCCATGTTCCGTAACCCAAGATAACCAAAAATTGATCAACTTTTTTAGTCAGGCTACTAACTGGGTAAAGTATTGGAAGAATTTGAAAATAGCCACCATAGCTGATAACTCTCAAATGAGAAATATATCCTCGTAGTGTTTTCATATAGTTTAAGGTCTTACATGCATATTAGGTAATAGAAAAGCATTGACTTAACATCATGTTAGGGATTTTTGCAAATATGATGGCTTAATATTGGATTTACATACCTTCTCCAAACTGTTTTTTCTCATTATTGGACATTTTGATGGAAGGTATGAAGAACCAGATCAAGAAAATTTGAGGAATGTAGATTTTGTCTCCCACGCTCGAGCTTGTGATCCCATGCTAGAGCGTGGAGCACACAGAAAAACCTTAGGATTTGGAAAAGGGTCACACTCGAGCTTTCAATTCCACGCTCGAGCGCAGCCCATTAGCTAGAACTGGCATTTGTAGGCCCTTCGTGGTTCGAAGCTTGAGCATTGAGGTCAAATCTCGACTGTGCTCCCCTGAAGCATTCGTATTTGTTTCTGAATAAAAGCACGCTCGAGCACAGGGTCGAGAGCTCGAGCGTGATCATCTTAAATCCACATTCAAATCCCTAAACTGTCTATACCAACATACACTGGAGCACTGATTTTCAAGCTTGAGCATGAAAATTAAAAGAATTTTTCCTTGTACCAATCGTGGATTACACTGGAGCATGTGACAGAGAGCTCGAGCATGTGTTCCTGAATCTGTAACTTCCATTTTTCTGCATAATTTGAGTTTGCTATCTTCCCGTCTGACTTCATTTTGCCTTGCATTGCTCATTTTGCAACTACAAAAATTGAAAAGACAATTACTATAAATGAATGAGTGAAACTCGCCTAATTGCGCCCTATTTAATGGCATGGATAGAATATTAAAGAAACATCTCTCTATTTAATGGTGGGCTCTATCCCAACTAGCACTTTCATTTAATGTCCCAAACTTGGACATTGTATGGATCACTCAGGATCTTGAAGGGGAAGTGAATCCTTCAGCTCGTTGAAGTTCCCATCCATATAAGGCTTCAATCTGTAGCCATTGATCTTGAAGGTTCCCTTGGTTCTCTTCATAATAATAACCCTAAACCCCCAAAAGTTATCAACTTCTCCTATTAATTAGCAACTTATTGAACTAAAATTACTAACTTATTAAATATTTGAAATGTAGCTCACAATTCCTTTGTATTTGGATATCCAAGGGATGAATTCAGGGTGCAAATCCCTAACTTAGTCCTATCCTAACCCATGCTAACAACGAGCTACAGTTGTGATAGAGCATTCATTTATGCATTATTCTAGTGTTATTCCTAGCTTGTTTGCATCATAATTGTGCTTTAATTGATGCAAATAAATGAGTTTGATGACATTGACCTTTATTGAGAAGTTGTATAAATGTGTGCTAATTTTTGGATTTCATGCTTATTTTGACCTTTCTATCTTCTACAGCCCATATCTTGAGTTACAAATATCGGAATTAAGCAATCTTTAGCTCATTGGAAAGATAACGAAAAATCCTACAACTTTACTAAAGACCTCAAGATGAAATTTGTCAGATTATGGACGTAATTTTCGTTACAAAGAGGCAGTAGTAAATGGGCCTAGAATTGAGTCTTTCTTGGGCCTATTTGTTTTAGATGGGCTTGGCCCTCTTTTGAGGTTTTTTAGTTTTCTAAAAACACTATTAGATATGTAATGGACAAGTGAGAAATAAGAGAGGGGGATTTTTGGAATTTGAGGAGTTTAGGTTTTCATTAGAAAGTAAGTTTTCATTATTTTTATTTTTTCGGTTTTGATATTTTTCTGGACGTTTCTGTTTTATTTGTCCATGGAGATGGAAGGCTGAATTTTCTTTTTAGCTTAGGAGATTCATCACTCAATGCATGGATTCTGAGGTTTAGTGTTTAATTAGATTCAATTTCAGTTTCTATTCTTCTCTTTCTCTCTACAATTCTAATTTTTCGTTTTGTCTCTCAAACATTGATCAATGCTTAATGAAGCTATTCTGATTAGAATGGAATTCTTTGTTTCAGAATTGAATCCTAATTAGATTTGGATTAATTAATTCGAATTGGATTAGATTAAAATAGAGGCTAATCTCAGATTTGGGAATTAGGTTAAAATTGAATTAAAAACTTGAAGATCTTCTTGTGTTTAATTTGAAATTAACGGAATGGAATTGAATGCGAAATGCTTCTTGTGAATCTATGACGAATCCTAATTGATGTGAATGAATTTCCTAAGTTGATCCTTAATCAATTGATTTTTCTGCAACTGTCCTTAATTCTATTTCAATTAGATTTCTGAATTATTGTTAATGGAAACCACCCCAACCTTGGTTATCCTAATGTATTCACGAAATTTAGAGTAATTCCTTGGGAAACGATGTAGGTTTGCACCTATTACTACATTCTTTTGTTCAAAATCTAGTCTATTTGAGTGCATTGCGACAGTGCGCATCAAATTTGGCGTCATTGCTGGGAAATTATTCTATTTTTCCATCATATTAGGATTTTCATCTATATTGTGTTTGCATTCTGCATGTCTTGTATGTGTTCTATGCATCTATGTTCTACTTGTGCATGTGTTTATATTCTGCATCATTCTGTGCACATTTAATGCATTCTGCATATTTCAGCATAATTCTGCATTGGTAATTTTGTGTGTTTTGAGTTTACAGTGCCTAATTCTATTCTGTGTTTCTGTAATTAGACAGTTTTCAATTTTGCAATTCAGTGTTTAAAAAAACAAAAAAATTCTGCAATTCCTAATTTTGTTCTGTTTTTGTAGTTTATAATTAGGAAATTTAAGTAGTCTTCATATGCTAGATAGTTTTTCATAGTTTAGGTGTTTCCCATTCTGCATGACTATTTCATAAACTGTTTAGTATAGAATCATTATTGCATCATACAGTTTCCATTTGACATACATTTTCTCTTTAGAGTAGTTATTCATATTAACATTGTCTTTAGTGTTACCTTGCATAGTAGGTAGAAGTAGCATTTTGTGCATCACCTAACAAAACAATGTTTTTCTTTGTTTCTATAGACTACATTAATCATATTAGGATTATTGCTAACCTTGTTTTAGAGTGTTAACACTAATTTTGCAGAATCACACCAAGGGAGCTAGATGGGAGTTGCTGAAGTAGATCCTAAGTTGGAGTTTGAAGCCAGGGATTTTTGTCCAAAGTTGTGCCATCATCCTGAGCAAAAATGACCCAAAAGGTTAGGTGACACCTATTTTTGCCAAATTCCATCATCTGGTATGACTTTTTCAAAAATTTTAGGCTAAAACTTTGAAGTGGCATAACTTTTTGCACACAACTCCGTTTGATGCAAATTATATATCCATTTCATATAACTTTTTGAGATCTAGCCATGCAAATGCTGGAGATGATTTGGGGCACAAATTTTTCAAAAAAAACCCTCATTTAGGCCTTTTTTCTTAATTTTTAGGATTTTCTTATTTTTCTAATTCAATTTTCAAGTAGCAAACCAGCAGATTTTAATTTGAGCTTTTTTGTGCTTCATCTACATCCTTAAATTGATCTGATCCAATTCCCTACTATCTGGTTTGAGTGTTTATGCATGTTGTTTTATGTGTTTTTGCACTTTTAGTGTTTTTCTTGCATTGCAAGTAACCTTGTTTGGTAGTGCATGACCAGGTCCAAGCCTAGGAATCTGATTGACATTGATCTTGAAATAGATAGAACATCATAGACTCATTAGGCTTCAAGGTAGTGTGCATAGTCATTTGCATAGTAATAGTTTGCTTAGTAGAAATAGTTTTAATGAGTTTACATCTGAATTTACTGCTTCAAGTTCTGAAACTGAACATTTGCATCTAGAAAACATGGATAACAATCAACATGAGAAAAACCTTAAGGAGTTGGCTGCACCTGATATGACATATTAACCATTAGGCATTCAATATCTTGAAATTGAAGTCCCTTTTGAATTAAAGTCTAGACTAATCCATTTGCTGCCTAAGTTCAATGGTTCTGTAGGTGAAGATCCTTATAAGCATTTGAAAGAGTTCCATATAGTCTGCTCAACAATGAGGCCTCAAGGAGTTCTTGAAGATCACATCAAGCTGAAGGCATTTCCATTCTCTTTAGATGGTGTAGCAAAGGACTGGCTTGTTAGAATGGCATGAAGAGGCTGTTCTTGGAGAAGTTTTTCCCTGCATCCAGAGCTGCAACAATCAGGAAGGAGATCAGTGGCATTAGACAGCTTCCTCAAGAAAGTTTGTATGAGTACTGGGATAGATTCAAGAAAATGTTGTGCCCCAATCCCCCTACACTTGTCTTTTGCACATCCTCAGGCAAGGCTAAAATGAAAGACTAAGGAAATAGAAATCAAAACATGCACAAGAAACAAACATGCACTAAACAACACTTTCTATGGAAATCAAGGTTGCAAAACTATGAAAAAAACCAAGCAAGGTCAAGAGAATAAAGTAATCATGGATATCATTTTTCACACTTAAGTCAACAAGAGAAACTAATCAAGTCAAATGAATGGATCAAAAGTAGGAAACCTCACAAGTCATACTCTCAACTCTCAAGTGTTTAGGTTACTATATATCACTCAAATGTACATCATGAAGCATGCACAACCATAAGCTTGCCTATTGTTTTACTTCTCCACCACTCAAAATACATGTAAACAAAAATCAAGAGGACTTTAATGGCTGTAATGAGGCTAAGGGAATAGGTAAGGATATGTAAGGATAAACAAGGCAATACCAAAGAAGCATAAAAGTACAATGGGGAGTGATCATAGAAGCTAGCATGAAAGTTACCCAAAGAATGCCAATGTTAGATAGCAATCCTTAATTTCCTTCCCCCCCCTCCCTTTTTTTTGAAACTAAAATTTATATTTTTTTCTTTTTTTTAACATATGCTACTACTTTTTTTTTTTTTACTGTTGACACAACTTCAAGGCCACCCCCACACTTGTTCTTAAATCATTCCCAAAATAATTCCAAAGCCCTTTTATCCTCAATGGTAAGGTCAACTCATGGTTTTCCACTTTGGCTTGTAATGAGCTAATAGAACAAGAATTGGTTAAAATATGCTCAAGGGGCTCAACAAAGGATATAATGCAAGGTTGGCTATTTGGCCAGGTAGCTTATTCAAGAAACAATGCCTCAATCATATTTATGTATGGATGCAAAAATGTGACCTCAAAGAAAACTCAAGGCAAGTTCTAGTGTGACAGACAACCATGAATGCAACACACGAGAAGAGAAGAAAGAATGACATGATGTTGTCATTTATGCAATAGGCCCAAAAAAAAATCTCACAATGATCCGTACAAATGACTCTTAAAGCTCACTTATTCAATCCAAAATGCAAGTCATTCAATCCATTCAAACAATTAACTTTTTCACTCACTTGATATATGCTCATAACCTTGAAAATACTTAAAAACCAATAGACAGCATGCAAAACAATATGGAAAATAGAATGTAACAACAAAAATTAGCAAAAAAAAAAAACAACAAAAAATGTTGTGCCTCCCCCCACACTTTAAAGATTACATTGACCTTAATGTAAACAACATGAGATATAATGAACAATTGAGAACAATCAAAACGAAAGTGGGGTAAGAACACTCCCTTATGATCAATCGAGGTAAATAGCCAACACAAAGGTGGCTTCCTCTGGCACTTGCTCCTTTAAGTACTCATGAAAGTGCTTGAGTCGATGCCCATTAACCTTGAAGCTCTTCTTGGTTCCTATGTCTTGAAGCTCCACTACACCATAAGGAAAAATGTTAACAACAAGAAAAGGATCATCCCACCTAGATCTTAATTTACCAGGCATCAACTTAAGTCTAGAATTGTAAAAAGAACATTTTCACCAATTTTGAACTCTTTGCGCCCTATCATCTTGTCATGAAATGCTCTAGTCTGCTCCTTATAGATGTTGGAGTTCTCATATGTTTCCTTACGAATCTCCTCCAACTCTTGCAACTGAAGCTTCCTATGCGAACCGCATGCTTCCAAATTCATATTGCACTGCTTTACTGCCCAGAATGCCTTGTGCTCTACTTCCACTAGAAGATGACATGCCTTACCAAAAATAACTTGATAAAGGGACATCCCTATCGGCGTTTTGTAGGCAGTCCCGTACGCCCACAGAGTATCTTTTAAGCGAAAACTCCAATCCTTCTTGTTAGGCTAGGCTGTCTTCTCCAAGATCTACGTAATTTCTCGGTTGGAGATCTTCGCTTGCCCATTCGTTTGGGGGTGGTATGGTGTAGAAACTCTATGCATGACCCCAAATGTACGCAGTAAGGCATCCATGGTGCGGTTGCAGAAATGCGATCCCTGGTCACTGATCAAAACTCTAGGAAATTCAAACATGCAGAAAATGTGTGACCTAACAAAATCTACAACAACTCGAGCATCATCAGTACGAGTGCCCTTTGCCTCCACCCACTTGGAGACATAGTCCACAACTAACAATATATAAGCAAAGCCAAATGAAATAGGAAATGGACCCATAAAATCTATACCCCATACATCAAACACCTCATAGAAAAGGAGAGGTTATTAAGGCATCTCATTTCTGCGCAAAATATTCCCGATCCACTGGCATTGCTCACATGTCTTGCAGAAGCTGTGTGCATCTCAAAACAAGGTGGGCCAATGCAATCCAAAGTCCAAGACTTTTCGGGCTGTGCGTTGGGGCCCGAACTGACACCACAAGCCAAGGAATGACAAAATTTGAGTACAGATTGAAACTCATGGTCTGGCACACATCGTCTAATGATTTGGTCACTACACATCTTCCATAAGTAAGGATCATCCCATATGTAGTACTTGGAATCACTCTTTAACTTGGCAGCCTGTGCTCTTGAAAAGTGTGCTAGTATCTTTTTGGCAGCAAGATAATTCACTGGGTCTGCATACCAAGGATCCTGCCCTCTTATCTAGTACAACTGCTCATCTGGAAATGTATCACAAATTGGGAAATCCTTGAGTGGCAGTTGAATTCTACTCAAGTGATCTGCCACTAAGTTTTCTGCACCACTTCTATCTCTAATCTCAATATCAAACTCCTACAAAAGAAGTATCCAATGAATTAGTCGCGGCTTAGAATCTGACTTCTTAAGCAAGTATCTCAAAGCTGCATGATCAAAGAAAACAATAACTTTAAAGCCTAAACAAATATGAACGAAATTTATCTAATGCAAAAACAATAGCTAAAAGCTCCTTCTCTATAGTGGTGTGGTTCGCCTGTGCTTTA
This sequence comes from Pterocarpus macrocarpus, assembly GCA_031439585.1. Lineage (NCBI taxonomy): Eukaryota > Viridiplantae > Streptophyta > Magnoliopsida > Fabales > Fabaceae > Pterocarpus > Pterocarpus macrocarpus. Next base: position 38,144,527 of record CM062522.1, on the reverse strand, counting down.
TCCAAGGTACAAGAAGTATATGCAATAACATAAGGCTGTCTATCCATTCTCTGACCAAGGACGCACCAACAGCATAGTTGGAGGCGTCGCACATGAGCTCAAATGGAATGTCCCATCTCGGAGGCTGAATGATAGGTGTGGATGTTAAGCATCTCTTCAACTCATTAAATGCATCCTTGCAGGCCTGATCAAACAGAAACTCCACATTTTTCTACAAAAGGTTGGACAGCGGCAAGGCAATCTTGCTAAAGCCTCTGCTGAACCTCCTGTAAAAACCTGCATGTCCAAGAAAAGAGCGCACTTCCCATGCACAAGTAAGGTAAGGTAAAGATGCAATCACATTAATCTTAGCTCTATCTGTCTCAATGCCCCTACTAGATACAACATGCCCCAATACAGTCCCCTTAGTTACCATAAAATGACACTTTTCATAGTTCAGAACCAAGTTAGACTGTATGCACCTATCTAAAACTCTAGATAGACTCGCTAAACATGTATCAAATGAGGAACCGTAAACAGTAAGGTCATCCATGAATACCTCAAGTGAAGTTTCTAGAAAGTCAGCAAAGATGCTCATCATACACCTCTGGAAGGTGCCAGGTGCATTGCACAAACCATATGGCATCCTCCGGTAGGCAAATGTGCCGAAGAGACAGGTGAAAGTGGTCTTGTGCTGGTCCTCTGGGGTTATGTGAATCTGGAAATAACCAGAGAATCCATCCATAAAATAGTTATGTGACTTTCCCGCTACTCGCTCCAAAACTTAATCAATGAAAGGGAGGGGAAAATGGTCCTTGCGAGTCGCTTGATTTAGCTTCCTATAGTCTATGCATACTCGCCAGCCATTCTGAATTCTGGTGGGAACTAGCCTATCATGCTGGTTCTTTATCACATCACCTCTATCTTTTTTGGAACTACATGGACTGGACTCACCCATTCACTGTTTGAAATGGGGTAAATTATGCCAGTTGCTAACAATTTGCTCACTTCCTTCTTAACCACTTCCAGCATGGTGGGGTTAAGTCTTCTTTGGGGCTGTCTAACAGGCTTGGCATCCTTATTCAGCAGGATCCTATGCATGCATATGGAAGGACTAATTCCTGGAATGTCCGCTAAAGTCCAATCTATTGCCTGCTTATAAGTCTTTAATGTCTGCATCAACTTCTCCTCTTGTTCGGCATCTAACTCTGCTGAAATTATCACTGGTAGCTTGTCATTGGCTTCTAAAAATGCATACTTCAGATACTTATGGAAAGGCTTAAGCTCCAAGTCAGGTGGCTGCACAATGGAGAGAAGTAGTCTAGAAGAAGAATCTAATTCTACAACAAGATCAGAATTAGATGTGCTTGCTGTAATCAAGCTAAAACATTCTGATCTTGCTACATCATCCTCTAAAACAGCATCAAAATCACCATCTTTATTCAGCAAACATGCCTCAATTTCTACATACACACTACACAATTCTGTTTCTGTGCAACCAGGACAAGTGAAGGTGTCATCAATGAGAAATTCTGGAAACTCTGACTGGAACACATCCAAGAACAATTCTGAGCAAGATTCATCAACCAGCAACCCAATAATATCTAACTAAAATGCACTATGATCTTCCATGGGGTGTTTCATGACCTCAAAAATGTTGAAATGCACTACATCATCACCAAACTCCATAGATAGAATGCCAGAATACATATCAATTTTCATCCTTACTGTTTTTAGAAATGGCCTCCTAAGGATCATGGTAGGATTGCATGGAGAAGATCCCTCTTCCATGCCTAGGATTTAGAAATCTGCTAGAAATATCAGCTTGTCCACTCTAACCAATACATCTTCCACAATTCCAATAGGTTGTGCTATGCTTCTATTTGCTAGAGTAATGATCACACGACTTGGTCGCAAAAGACCAAGATTCAAAGACTTGTAAATGGATGTAGCCATCACATTAATGGAAGCACTAAGGTCAAGTAATGCATTTTGGAAAGTGGAATTCCCAATGGTGCAAGGGACAATGAACATTCCTGGATCCTTGCATTTCTCAGGCATATTGGGTTGAATGAGGGTTGACACATTTCTTCCCATGGTAATCCACTTATCTCCTTGCAGTTTCCTCTTGTTGGTACACAACTCCTTGAGGAATTTGGCATACTTAGGAACCTGTTTGATCGCATCCAGCAAAGGAATATTCACTTCAATTCTTTTGAAAGTCTCAATAAGCTCCTTATCAGAATCTGCAGCTACTGGTTTTTGTTTAGCAACTCTATTTGGAAAAGGAAGAGGTGGTTTTTGTGCAACATTATCTGAAGTGCTTGGGGTAGAATCTGTTTTTTGTACAGCATCATTATCTGCAAGATCTTTCTACAGCTTATCACATCATGTCATTGTAGTATAGTGGTGAGTATTCCCGGCTGTCACACGGGTGACCCGGGTTTGATCCCTGGCAAGAAATTTGACGTGCACTATCGCAATGAACTCAAATAGACTAGGTTTTGAACAAAAGAATGTAGCAATAGTGCAAACCTAGATCATTTCCCAAGGAATTACTCTAAATTTCGTGAATATATTAGGATAACCAAGGTTGGGGTGGTTTCCATTAACAATAATTCAGAAATCTAATTGAAATAGAATTAAGGATAGTTGCAGAAAAATCAATTGATTAAGGATCAACTTAGGAAATTCATTCACATCAATTAGGATTCGTCATAGATTCACAAGAAGCATTTCGCATTCAATTCCATTCCATTAATTTCAAATTAAACACAAGAAGATCTTCAAGTTTTTAATTCAATTTTAACCTAATTCCCAAATTTGAGATTAGCCTCTATTTTAATCTAATCCAAATCTAATTAGGATTCAATTCTAAAACAAAGAATTCCATTCTAATCAGAATAGCTTCATTAAGTATTGATCAATGTTTGAGAGACAAAACGAAAAATCAGAATTATAGAGAGAAAGAGAAGAATAGAAACTGAAATTGAATCTAATTAAACACTAAACCTCAGAATCCATGCATTGAGTGATGAATCTCCTAAGTTGAAAAGAAAATTCAGCCATCCATCTCCACGGACAAATAAAATAGAAATGTCCAAAAAAATATCAAAATCAAAAAAATAAAAATAATGAAAACTTACTTTCTAATGAAAACCTAAACTCCTCAAATTCCAAAAATCCCCCTCTCTCATTCCCCACTCATCCATTACATATCTAATAGAGTTTTCAGAAAACTAAAAAACCTCAAAAGAGGGCCAAGCCCATCTAAAACAAATAGGCCCAAGAAGGACTCAATTCTGGGCCTATTTACTACAGCCTCTTTGTAACGAAAATTATGTCTAGAATCTGACAGATTGTGGTCGTGAGGTCTCAGCAAAGTTGTAGGATTTTTTGTTATCTTTCCAACAAGCTAAAGATTGCTTAATTCCGATATTTGTAGCTCAAAACATGGGCTGTAGAAGATAGAAAGGTCAAAATAAGTATGAAATCCGAAAATTAGCACACATTTATACAAGTTCTCAATGAAGGTCAATGTCATCAAACTCATTTATTTGCATCAATTAAAGCACAATTATGATGTAAACAAGCTAGGAATAACACTAGAATAATGCATAAATGAATGTTCTATCAAGTTGATTCATAATAATAACCCAATCCCTGAAAAATTATCACCTTGTCCTTTTAGTTATCAACTTTTCCAACTAAAGTTACCAAGTTATTTACCCAATTTACCAACCATGTGCACACTATATTTGCACCATAATTTTCATAGGTTGCTTATAATTCCATGTTATTTGAATCTCCCCAAGATGAATTAAAACTGCAAATCACTCATATTGCAAGCTCCACACCCCATGCTAACAAGGAATTAAAGGTCGCTAAAGGATAACCAGGCTGATGAAAATTACCAAATTGTTGATGTAGTAGCCAAGTCATCCACTTCTGGTCCAGAGTTACGAAACATGTGCAGCAAATAGTTGCATTATAGTTGGCCAATGTAGCTTTTTTCAATGTTTATTTCATCTCAAAGACATGAAGTTTACAATAGCTAGTGGTCTCATATTGCTCTGCTCCATAACCCTTGCTAATAAGAAATTTTATTCCTTAGGAGATTAACCAAGAAGTGAGAATTCACCAATTTCCTTATCTAGTAACCAATGGTAGTTTTCCTATCCATTAACCCTATAATTCTATTATAAAAATGGGTTGAATAGGCCAACAATCACCCCCATTGGAGGACAAGAAACTTGTCGATATGCAACTTCACTAAGAGTGTGTTTGGAATGTTGAAAAAATGGAAATGATTTGATTTAGAAATCAAATCTTGTGTTTGGGTGTTTTAAAAATAAGAAATGAAGTAATGAAATAATTTCTAATTACCATAAGATATAACTACTTTCTATTTGAAATCCTATTAAAATTGAAAGCATTTGATGGGAATTGATTTGATTTTAAAATTTAAGTACAAATCAAATCAAATCAAATCAAATCAATTCCATTCTTAATTATTCCAAACATAATCTAATATAGTATAAACATAAGAATTGATTTCTAAATCAATTCAAATCATATTTTTACACAATCATTCCAAACATAAAATTTAATTTATAAATCAAATCAATCCAATTTAAATCAAGTCAATGCCAAAATTTAGTTAATCCAAATACACTCTAACTGTTACATAACATCATGACTCAATTACAAACCATTATTTCGCAACTCCTCCTAAAATACAATTTCAATATATCTTTTTCATCATGGAAGAGGATCAATTTGCTTGCTAAATATCTTCAATAAAATTCAGTCAATAGACAAAGGTTTAGAAGATAGTTACATAACAAAGCCTAATGGTATATTTGATGGCACATGTGACCTAAATTAAATATACAAAATATTTTTGTACAAATGCTACTGCCTACATACATAATTGCTGGTAATCATGTGCCTCAAAATAAACCATCCTTTATACTTCAACAATATAGCCAACAAAACAAAAAAATAATTAATCCTCCAATTTCTTCTTCCATGAGCTTTGAGTAATGGGGTTTTGTCTAGTACTAAATTCCCAGTTAACAACACATTTGTCAGAAAATGTCATGTGCTTTTTCACCTGAACCTCGTATAGGAAAAAAGTGTCATGTAAGTGTATAACAAGTATCCTGTACAACAATAGACAAGCATTGAAATAGTTTACTTGCTAAAATGTATTTTCAAACTGTACATCTAATAGAACTTTTTCATGTGTGTTTTCTTATCGTCATACTTGTACAGAAAATGAAGCCATTAATTCCATCAATCGCTATATCTGCTACTAAACCCAAAAAATCAAACGAGCAGCTACCATCGACCACAACCATTTATACACCAACACGGTTAAGAGTAAAACTCCACTACTTCAACACAAACGTCCATGCAAAAATTACATACCCAGACTATTAATCTATTGACAACAATGACAGTCCTATTGTTTTGATAAATCACTAATGGTAGAAGTGGGTCCTCCTAAGTCCATAGATAATAGACTATCATTGCTATTGAACATAAGCTTTGTGGATAGTAAATCCTGTGCAACCGGAATAAAATAACATCATCAATAAAACAATGTAACTGAAAAGAAAAAAAAAAAGAATATTGTTTTTTACATGCCTGTTCACATTTATCTGCATCATGGTCACAAGCTTCAAGTAATGACCTAAATCCCCCTGGTTCCACATTCACTAACTGTG